>JAFEMH010001152.1:0-370000 GCA_022495995.1 Adenophora triphylla var. japonica | reverse complement strand
AAAGAAGTACTTATAAGGTATATAGGTTGGAAACCAGCACAGCCGAGGTGATTCGTATTCAACCACGTAATCACTTTCACGTATGAATTAAACATACGAGGCAGCTGTATGAGTTGATATACAGTGTGGCGGGTAGAACAATAACCACGTACCTATAAAGTATTTAGGAAATAATGACTATTTAAAAAAGTCAAATTTTACTGCCTCGTATGTTTTATAGTTATTAAAAAATTTATTTATTTCAAAAGAACAATTTACTTATTTCAAAAGAAGTATTTATAAGGTATATAGGTTGGAAACCAGCACAGACGAGGTGATTCGTATTCAACCACGTAATCACTTTCACGTATGAATTAAACATACGAGGCAGCTGTATGAGTTGATATACAGTGTGGCGGGTAGAACAATAACCACGTACCTATAAATTATTTAGGAAATAATGACTATTCAAAAAAGTCAAATTTTACTGCCTCGTATGTTTTATAGTTATTAAAATTTTTACTTATTTCAAAAGAACAATTTACTTATTTCAAAAGAAGTACTTATAAGGTATATAGGTTGGAAACCAGCACAACCGAGGTGATTCGTATTCAACCACGTAATCACTTTCACGTATGAATTAAACATACGAGGCAGCTGTATGAGTTGATATACAGTGTGGCGGGTAGAACAATAGCCACGTACCTATAAAGTATTTAGGAAATAATGACTATTCAAAAATGTCAAATTTTATTGGCGTAGCAATACTTGTACTATGTAGGAAATAATGAATATATAAGAAACACAGTTTACAAAAATATGATTATTAATTACTAACCTTGATATTGAAATAAATAGATGGATGCCTTCATTGATCCCGGGCCTATCGATGCCTCTGTTCTGACCCAGCATGGGAACCATAGAGCTCGGTTTATTTGGGCCGAGCAGGAGGTTGCTAGTCCCCTATCTTTTCGTCGTGGTGCCTCCTTGCCGGTCGTATTAGCTCCTAGGATATTGTCCAGACTGGTCGAGTGTGACTTTAGTGGAGTTCACTACATAGGGAGAGTTCAGTACGATTATGGATTGCTGGAGGCTTTGATCGAGAGATGGCGTCCGGAGACCCATACATTCCACCTCCCGGTTGGTGAGATGACGTTCACCCTAGAGGATATCGACATGATTTTCGAGTTGCCGATTGATGGGGATGCTGTTACTGATGCTGGGTACCCAACACATTTAGACTGGCGGGGTGTCTGTCAGCAATTTTTAGGGGCTGTCCTTGATCCCAGAGATATAGATGGGAGTAGTCTGAAGCTCAGGTGGATTACGACCCATTTCCCACACTTCCATGACCTCTACGATGATACTGCTATAGAGATTGTGGATATGTACGTACGGGCATATATCATGCTCGCCTTGGGTTCTACGGTCATGCCTGATCGTACGAACAACAAGGTTAAGTTATGTTATCTCCCTCTTGGGGATATTTCCAGGGTCAGCCAGTACAGTTGGGGAAGTGCGTCGCTCGCTTTCCTATATCGAGAGTTGTGTAGTGCGACTAACCCTCAGACGAGACAGTGGGGAGGATTTCTCAACGTTCTACAGGTATGTTTATCTCATTTTAATGTTCATTATGTTGTTGTTTTTAAGTTTTATTTCAAATTAGCGACATTATTTATAGTATTTGATATATATATTTAATTGATATAGATTTGGGCTTGGGAGCGGTTGAGATGTGTGCGATCGTATATTCGTAGTCGATTCAGAGATCCGGACTACGTGCTCATGCCCCTCGGATGCAGGTATACATATATCATATGTTATTTTCTCGTCGTTTTTTTTTAACTTTTTCTTATAATTATTATGTTTATGAAATTTCAGCTGGACCCAGGCATCACTGAATCTGAAGGAGGTTACTGCACATAACCTGCGAGGCTATCGTGATCAGCTGGCCATGCTAACCGATGATCAGGTTGTGTGGCAGCCTTATGCAGAGAGATACGCTCCGCCCTACTGCACTCAGGGTGAGGATGTATGGTTGGCGAAGGTCCCTCTCGTATGCTTTGAGAGGATCGAGCCAGAGCACGAGCCTCAAGCCCAGACCCAGACTCAAGATGATGGACAATATGCATTGCAGTCACAGTCATAGTGGACTCAGACTAAGAGTCAATTTTATGGTAGAGGGAGTGGGGGTGGGAGTTTGTGGAGGGGGGATGGGAGTGGGTGGCTGGTGGAGTGGGAGTGGGTGGAGTGCCCAGCCAGACCCTTCCCCTGGATCATCCACTATGGGCTTCGAACTATATACAAGTGGAAGTGGATTTAGGGTTCCTTCTTCTACATCACAAGCAGGGCTTCACCCCTTCTCCGATCCGTATGCGACTACGTCTAGTGGGGTACAACTTACCCTGCTCAACGAGAGGAGATGATTAGAAGAGGGTCTCGGCAGCGAAATCCGACGAGTAAGTACACCCGTCTGCCTACGATAGGAGGTAGCTAGTTCACTTTTTTATTTAGATGTAATGAAACTTTTTAGTATTAGTTTTTATTTAGATGTTTTTATTTGTAATAACCGAAACTATGGTTTTTTTTAGTTTTTATTTGGATATTTGCATTTTTTTTTTTACACTTTCTACACATTTATGTAGATGTATAGGTGTGTTTAATGGTATATTGTACAGGTTTAGTGTTTTATAATATATTGGTTTAGTTGTTTGTTGTTTGCAGCAGGTTTTGGTTTGGTTGTTTGTTGTTTGTAGGTGGGATTGCTGAAGACTGCTGCTGCTGTGGGCTTCTGTTTAAATGAATTCGCTTCACCGTGTAGCGATTTCATCAAACTCGCTACACGTTTGATGAAATCGCTACACTGTGTAGCGAGTTCACTTGAACTTGGGCGACCCCACTAACTTGGCCGTAGAGTTTGGGCGGCCGCCCTAAAGTATTTCCAAAATTCTCTTCTCTGATTGACTTGTCCCTTTGATGGGGAATAGTTGGTGTAGTTGGGGACGACTCGTCCCCTGGCCTAATTTTCTGGATTTCTTCATTTTTTTACAACATATTCTAATGAAACTTCACATTACAAAGTCACTCCAAATAAACTGAAACTTAAATAGGAACTAACTTCGTTTTTTTTTTTTTTTTTTTTTACAACATATTCTAATGAAACTGCAACTGAAACTAAAATAGGAACTAACTGTTATTTTGCCAAACAAAAGCTTTCATACTGAAAAATTCAACTGAAATAGAAATTACATTCAAGTTTTCAAGTTTAATGAAAATTACATAAAGTGCAACTGCAACGGAAACTATTTCCAATTCAAACCAAACATAAATTACATGAAAAATATTCTGCTACTCCCTAATGTTCGGGCATCTACGACGATTGTGCCCTTCTTGATGACATAATGAACACAGAGTCTTCCGTTTATCTGCTTGAAAGACCATAGAATTTCGGAAGCGTCTTGATCTAGGTCGTCCGGACTTCACAGAACGTCGAAGTAGGGAATTAGGGAAAAAACTTGGCACCAAACCATCCACACCCCAGTAGTCCTCATGCTCGATTGGTTCGAATGTCCCTTTCCATGTCTTGTAGTATTTCCCAATGGTGTAAAATCGAGAAACGAAATCTCAACTATCAAGATGTTGTGCAGAACAACATGCAAGAAGATGGGAACAAGGCATGTGATAGGCAACCCATTTACCACATGTGCAGGTACGCTCATTAAGTCAGACACTCTGGATATTTCCTCCATGGTCACCCTGACGTGTGGCTGTCACTTGATACACCCCCATTTCATGATTGTTGAACCTCCTTACCTGATGTGTTGCCCCTTTCGCGGTGTTCTTCAAGAAGTGGTAATGAACTTTCTGGCTGAATTGGTGCAGGGGATTGATGTTAGGGTTATTAGGATTACCTCCTAAGGCATTAAGTGAAAATCCATGCCTTACTTGAAAGTACTCCACACAACAGTAGAAGGCAGTTTCAACAATTGCTGTGATTGGAATCCCACGGGCTTCCTTCATCACACAATTGAAAACCTCACATGTTGGTAGTCATGATGCCATATCTGTAACCACCATCGTGTGACAATGTCCATTTTTTGGCATCCAAATTCTGAAATCATGCAATTGCCTCGGGGTTAATTCCACGGATCATCTCTAAGATAGATTTCAATTTTCTATCTTGAGTTGCTCTACCCGCTCTCCAAAACAGATACTTTAACCCTTCCCCTCTATGCTTATCCAAGAAATTTGCTCGCATATGTCTCAAGCAAAATGATGATGCACATTTGGCCACCACATATCTTTGGTTATAGTCTTAAGAATGCCGTGATGACGGTCAGATATCAAACATACTTCACGACTCTTGATAATATGCTTGCAAAGCAGATATAAGAACCAACGCCAGTTCGTTCAGTTCTCCTTTTCAACAAAGGCAAATGCAAGAGGAAGTATACTGTCTTGGGCGTCAACATCCATGGCAATCAGTATTACCCCTTTATATCTACCATGCATGAATGTTCCATCCACAGAAATGACAGACTGACAATGAGAGAAAGCTTCAATGCAAGGCCCAAATGCCCAGAATACCTGTCGAAACATGTGTAACTCACCAACAGGAGGAGGAGGATGAGAATACTCAACAATTGTGCTCGGGTTGTATTTTTGAATGGCTGCTAGGACGCGGGGTAACCTTATATAAGATTCCTCCCAATCTTCAAAAACCTCCGCAATGCCCTTCTGCTTTCCACACCATGCCTTCTTGTAGGTAATTTCCTTTCCAAAGCTCTTAGAGATGTGTACAATAATGACTCCAACCTTGACATCTGAATTGGCCTTAATAAGGCCAACAACTTCCCGACCGATAAACTTGGCATCTAGGTTGGGTGATCTCGACTTTCTCCTGAATATAAGCAGCAGTGAGGAGCCTTATACTTGGTCAGTTCCCAAAAGCCAAACTTCCTCCTACTCACACGAACATAAAAATTGCATGGATAATTTTTCAATAGACACTCAATTACCCATGTGTGAGGTGTGCTCTTTCTTACCCTGAACCGACAATTGGTGCGAATATGATACCTTTTTATATCAAATTGTGCCTCGTTCTTGCCAGAAAAGCATATCCCTTTAGCAATCGTTTGTTTATCCGGATCCCAAACTGGAAAACTATGTGCATTATCGTAATCAATCAAGCCTTGTTCTTGTCGAGCAGAAGTACCAATATCAATGTAAAAGGGATAATCCGCTCTCTCATATCTTCGATTTTCCGGCACTTCATAATGAACAAGAGGTGCTTCCACATCATCATCAATCAGCCCATCATCATCGGCTCCCAAATCGACATCAGAATCACTACTACCCTCCTTATACTCATCATCAGCATCCTCTAGCATTGCATCTACATCAGTGTGTACTTCATCTTCTTCATAATCTACATCATCTTCCGAACTAACCTCATTAACATGATCATTATGCCCAAATACCCCATCATCATAATTTGGTGTTTGGGTTGATACAAGGGTTTGGGAACTTGGACCAACCCCTGCATCACGGTTACTACTTGGTGAATACCCATAAATGGTTTCTGTGTGCCGTGTTTCAAACTCTGGATTGGGTCGATTTTCAATCAATTTTACAACCACATACAGGTGCAAATTTCCAATCCCCCAAATTTAGCAAACTGATCGAACATTATATTCATACACGCATCATCTTCAATACGGAAAGGAAAGTACTCACCAATCCCACTATTAAAAGAATGAGGACATCTGTAAATGACTTCCAAATCAAATTGAGACCGATCTAAGTTCGCCTTTTTATATAACTCATCAATCAACTTATTGTATCTCTATCGGCAATTAGCCCTAATTGCACATTTTGGCCCTTTTTTGAAATGAGGACCATCAAACGCTTGTTCATCATCACCTCCCTAATAACACATGAAAATGATTGGACCCCCGTTCATCTTTAACCCTACATTACGAAATCAAAGTGTTAAAAATTATATAACAAAACTCTAACATTTATATCTACAATATACTAAAACACAGTTAAATACTTAAATTTTATTTCTAAACACAAGTGAAAACAATGATTAAGATGATTTTAATTTACCTTGATTCGTTATCTTCAACTATTCTGATGAAATAAAATGATGTCAAGAAGATTTGAATTATTTTTTTGTGAGATATTTTGAATGAGAGATACGAGTGGAAGAGATTAGTGGGAGGAAGATAATGAATATATTATACTGGCTGAGAGAGGAAGGTAATGAATTGAGAGAGGAAGGTAATGAATATGAATATGAATACACGGGCTGGAAATTGAAGCTTTATGCTGGCTGAAAACTGAACCTCATTAGCTGGAAAGGAGAATCTCTGACTTAAACTCGCTACACCATGTAGCGAGTTTCATTAAAGTTGAAATTGCTACATGGTGGAGCGATTTTAAGTCAGAGTTTGTCCTTCAATAATTTCCTTCGATTCAAAGTTTATTATTTCAATTTTTTTACGTTAGCGAAGGTATTTTGAGCAATAAATATAGGTTAATTTAGTTATCATAATGAATATCTAAAAATTGTTACTTATAGTACATATAATGGTGTATCAATAACAACTTTTAAATTTTCATTTGGATAATTAAATTAGCTTCAAATTATTGCTCAAAATATCTTCGTACTAACTTCAAATATCTAAAAAGTGGGACGGATGTAGTAATATATTCAACGTCAACTGTTCTTCATGAATTATTATGTTTTTGTTTACAATCTTTTTTTTTTTGTTTCACATGTGTTGCTGAATTATGTTTTTGTTTTAATTTTTTTTACATGTGTTAAAATAAATGATGACATGTTGCTGAATTATGTTTTTGTTTAAAAACTTTTTTTTACATGTGTTTAAAATAATGATGACTGAAAAAATTGCAACTAAACCAAACACAAACTGTACCAAATAATTTTAAAAAACTAAAATAACATCAAAATAAATATAATCAAGTTAGTGACCACATCCCGTTCACGTAGGAAATCTTACATTAATTAATTCAAACATTTAGGAAATTCGAGTAATCCAAATGAGCTTAGCATTTACATAACTTCATTATTCTTAGGAAATACCTTCAAAACAAATGAGTTTAACATTATTTACTATATGATTCCAATAATTCAGCAAAAATAAGAAAATATGTACCTTGAAGACATTAGGGAGTGTGATGTTAAGATAACGTGCTGATTGTGATGGGTTGGGGGCCCAAACATCAACCTAAATATTTCAAAACAAACAATTAGATGGAAGTATTAATGATGATTCCAAAGTGTACTGACTTCCACTAATTAATATCATACCTTCTGAAGTATCAGAACAAAACCGACATATATATCTTTTCCGAATTCTCTCTGAGTCACTTTATGATGAATAGAAGCATCTATGTTATCCGTAGGATCCTAATAATTTTATCCCAGTTAGTAACTCAAAACACATTTCACCCATGATAGAAAGCATACTAAGCTCATATCCTAACCTTTAAAGTCACCCAGAGATCATCAAGACCATTTGATGTGCAGGACTTGATAATGGCAACAACCTAATAGAACATACATAAATGTAAAAAATTAATTATCTTTACACACATTTAACTATAATTAATCTTGATATTATACCTGATCTACCCTGTCAATATTATGATATTTCTTTTTGATAGAGCTCAATGGATAATATGTACCGACTTCAGTGAGAAATTCCATTGCAGAGAGCCAAGGACCGTCTTGGAAAGCTTCATCCTTCACCGGATCATCAATCGCTCTCCGTTTATACTCTTGAATTGCGATCGGGGTTTGTTGCGAAGATAAGCTCTAACAGTCGAGATTTCTCTGTCGCATGGCGGACTCTACGGCACCGGCGGGACCAGAAATTGGGACGGCGGAGGATTCACCAGAGGAATTGGGACGGCGGAAAAAAAATGCTGCTCTCTTGGATCCATTTTTTGTGTTTAATAGAATTTGGATTGAGAAGATTGAGGGTTGCGAGGAGGATACGAGAGAATCAATGAATGAGGGAGAGGAGGAGAGGAGGATAAATCTAGAAATCTTATATGGGCTATTAATTAAAGAGAAACTCGCTACATGGTGTAGCGAGTTTCTCTTTAATTAATTGTTCTAATTAATTATCAAATTGTCAAACTTAATTACATAGAACTCGCTATACGGTGTAACGAGTTTCAAAAAGTGAGACACTTTAAGCAAAAGTTTGAATAGTAAATCACTTTGATAAATAAAAATTTAAAACAATATTATTTGAGAAAAAATTTCTCACAATTCATATTCAAAATATTGATTTAACTACTATTAAACGCTTTTTCTTAAGACAAAAACTTATGTGAGAACACTATGACCCGTCTCATGGATGAGACGGGTCATTTTTGACCCATGATCCAGCCCATTGAACCAGCTCCATGACCCAGGGGGCGACCCTGTCACGTGGCAGCCTCTTATAGGCCCAAGAGACGGGTCGGATCCATAACCCGCCAAAAAAAAAAAAATTTTGCTTCAGGACCCATGGGGCCGACCCTGACACGTGGCAGCCTCTCATAGGCCCAAAAAAAAAATTAAATTTTTATATTTTGTTTTTTTTTTCGGTTTGTGAAAAGTAATAGTTACTATAACATAATGTAATAATTGTATGCATATAAAGTAATAGTTTATATACATTAAAGTAATACATATATACAGAAAAGTAATAGTGTTTTTCCCTATATTTTCTTCGTTTGACAAAAGTAATACTTATTATAACTAAAATGTAACAAACGTGTTATTTATATGTAATAGTATTTGTACATAATTGTAACACATATGTATAGATATCTATATGTTTTCAAACAATAAGTTACAATGAGTTTAAATTTATCATGATACATGTAAAAGTATTACATTATCTATAGAAATATGTTACAATTTCATCTATCAAAGTGTTACATTTACTTGTATAAACTATTACATTCATATACATAAGTTATTACATTTCAAATGTAATACATATAGTTTGTATTACATTTGAAAAAATGGATAAAAACGAGCTTTTGTTTTTTTAAAACAGGTATTACGTTTACTTATGAACAATGTTACTTTATATGTATATAGTCATCACATTAAGAGATGATAACTATTACTTTTTCTAAACCACTGAAAAGCCGAAAAAATAATATAAAAGGCATGAGCTGCCACCCATGGGTCGACCCGTTTCATGCATGAGACGGATCCCCTTGTTCTCACGGGAACGGGAGACCACTTCTTTTCTTAAAATTGACGTTTTGAGTAACGAGTTGAACAATTTTTTTTATTTTATTTTTTTGGAGGGAGTGCTCCTCACGTGTCTTCATAAGTACTCTCTGCGTCCCAAAATGTTTGTCCCATTTGATTTTTTTTTTAAACTTTGATCACAAATTTATGAGAGATTAATCATGTTCATGAAATTCTAAAAGTTGTAGTTGATAATATTATTAATGGTGAATCAATAGAAATTTTTAAAATTTCATGAATATAATTAAATTGTCATATATTTGTGATCAAAGTTTAACAAAAAAATCAAATGAGACAAACATTTTGGATCGAATGGAGTATTATTTTAAAAGTTAATATAAAACTTCTAATAAAACGCTTTTTACGAAGAAATTAGGAGTCAACCCCATAATAGATTTCCTTTGACTCAAACTTGAACTTATTTTCTTCCACTTTCCTAGCATAAACAACCATTTTCTTAGACATTAAAGAAACACAATTAAAAAAACATTAATGGTCTAAAACAATCTTAAATTGCACAACAACAAATTCTCCTAACACCACGGAAACCTAAAAATTTCCAATAATCAAACATTCTCCCATTCTCACATTGACAACGCCCCCTTCTTCTTCTTCACATGGCAGCGGTCGGACGGCGACAAATGGATGCCACCATCCCCACCCCGGCCGCTTCCTCAACCGTCACATTCTCCTCCGACGACTCTCTCCAAGTAGCACCTTTCCATATTCTCGAAATCAATCTCATTTCCGCCCAAGATTTAGCTCCGATCAACAAATCAATGCGTACCTACGCCGTTGCCTGGCTCAATCCCAACAAGAAATTAACCACCCGTGTTGATCAGAAAGGTCACACCAATCCCAAATGGAACGATAAGCTTTCTTTCCGTGTGGACGAGAAAATCCTCCAATCGGAATCGTCTTCTCTCACGATTGAAATCTACACCGTTTCGTGGTTCCGGGACGTTCTCGTTGGAACGGTGAGTGTTCTAATCGATAATCTGATTGCTCCGTTTCAATATCAATCCCATTTGAGCAAACGGTTTGTTGCGCTGCAAATTCGCCGGCCGTCCGGCTACCCGCAGGGGATTCTCAACATGGGTTTTTGCCTTCTCGATAGCACGATGCGGAGTTTGCCATTAGACAGCGATTTCCTCACGAAAGAGGTTGAAAATGTAAACAATCATGAAGAAGTAGATGCTCATCAGCAAAAGATAAATGAGAAAATCCAACTATGGCGGTCACTCAGCGGCGGCACCGATCTGACAAACGAGGATTTCACGATGAAATCTGGGTCGGTGGTAAATGGTTCAATCTGCAATGGGTCGATGGTAAATGGCTCCGAGCTAAACTCCGACGTCGGACCGTCGGCCTCCATTGTTGCAGCAGAAATAGCTAAAGATCAGCAGCAACAGCAGATGAGAAGGAGGCAGCCAATACAGCTGCCGGAGATACCGCCATTGAGGAAAAAGATGGCGCGGGAAGAAGAAGGCAGCTCAATATTGGGAGAATTGACACCGGAAGAAGCGGCGGCGAAAGGGTGGAGGAGGGATCTCGTCCCGGCTAGAAACGCGGCGGAATTGAGGAGGAACTCCGATGGGGGTGGAGGACTGTTTTCATGCATTGCTTACGGGATTGAATTCAGGATTGTTTGTGGAGCAAGTAGTCCTTGTAATGATGCTGTCAAAAGGAGTAGCAGCAGCAAAAGTTCTACAAGAAAGAAGAAATCTGGTGACCAACATTCAGTTTAAAAGATTTTCTCGGGAAATATTGAGAAAGAAAAGAAAAGAAAGGAAAATTTTAGTTATGCATGTTGATTCAAGACGTAGAAGAAGAAGATTCCTATGTGAATCCAGCTTTAAGTATAGAGTAATTTTGGGAACCGGTTAATTTCATTGTATTCCCGGAGGTTTATTCAAATATCAGTATGAATATTGAAATTGGGTTAAAGTTGATGGATTGGAAACTTATAATTTGGATTGATATTTTTGAACAAGCATGTAATTTTTGGACTTTCATCATATATTTTCATTTCCTTTTTCTGTTACTTTTAATTAATTTTTCACATTGTCAATATTTAAATATATTTCCATCTCCTTACTTTTTTCTAAATTTTTTTAAATTGAAATATTTCTGTAATATCCTCATGATAATTTAAGAGTTATAAATTCTTAGGGTTGCCATCACGATAATTCATGAATAATTAGTAACAATTTATTCTGATAAACAGTGTGATATACAAAATTGGTACTTCCTCCGTCCCTAAAAATTTGTCCATTTGACTTTTTTTGTTGAAATTTGATCACAAATTTATGAGAGATTAATCATGTTCATGAAATTCTAAAAGTTGTTGTTGATAATATTATTAATGGTGTCTCAATAGAAATTTTTAGAATTTCATGAACATAATTAAATTATCATATATTTGAAATCAAAGTTCAAATAAAAAATCAAATGGGATAAACTTTTAGGGACGGAAGGAGTATTAAAATTTTGATCTCTTATAACATGAGCATCTTGGGCACTAATAGATAAATACTAAATTTATTGAAAAGAAAAAAAATACAAATATATATATATATATATATATATATATATATAGGGTTTTGTTAGGATACCGATCATAAGAGTATCCTAACAAGTGACCCATTATTTTTAGGACAAAAATGTCCCTCATTCCTCAAAGCAATCATGTATATGATGGGGGTAAAATTGTAATTATCAAAGAGAGAGAAAGAGAGAAAGAGTTAGTATTAAATAAGAGAGAGAGAGAGAGAGAGAGAGAGAGAGAGAGAGAGAGAGAGAGAGAGAGAGAGAGAGAGAGAGAGAGAGAGAGAGAGAGAGAGAGAGAGAGAGAGAGAGAGAGAGAGAGAGTTAGTATTAAATAAGAGAGAGAGAGAGAGTTAGTATTAAATAAGAGAGAGAGAGAGAGTTAGTATATATCTCTCTTTGATGTTTACAATTTTGCTCCCATCATACATATGATTACTTTGAGGAATGAGGGACATTTTTGTCCTAAAAATAATGGGTCACTTGTTAGGATACTCCTATGGTGGGTATCCTAACAAAACCCATATATATATACTCCCTCCGTCCCACCAAAACTGAGACCAACTTTTTGGGCACGCGGATTAAGGAAAAGTAAGAGAGAGAAAAAATGAAAGAAAATGTTGTGAGTATGAAGAATTAAATAGGAGAGAGAATGAGTGAGAAAAATAGTTAGGAGAGAGAATGTTGTGAGTGTAAAAGTGAAATAGGAGAGAGAATGAGTGGGGTAAATAGTGAAGATTCCCTTTCCATTTTGGGAAGTATCAGTTTTGGTGGGACGGACCAAAAAGGAAATAAGTATCAGTTTTGGTGGGACGGAGGGAGTATATATATATATATATATATATATATATATATATATATATATATATATATATATATATATATATATTGTTTTGGTAGAAAAAATAATAATGCAGAATCTTAACTTTGACAAGTGTATGGATTAAATAACAAGGAGGGGACTGTGGGATTCGATTAAATGGAACAAAGACATGAAAAGAAAGAATGACACAATGATTTGTTAACGAGAAAAACCTTAGAGATGATAATCTCTTTGGAAAAAACCTCGGGAGTTAGGTCTCCAACCTTAAAAGTTTCACTATGATAACTGAGAGTACAACTGCGGAAGATGATGGAGAGGATTACAAGTAAAGTGTACGTAGGGTGTGTGCAAAGAACGTGTGTTTTTCCAACTCCATCTCCCCTTAAATAAAATTAACAACTAACGAATAGGAAGTAGTTCCTAAAATCTCGGCATCCAAGTTTATCCCTTCAACGTCCATAAGACCGAGTCCATTTTGCCGTTTGAAGAGAGGTTGAACGTGTTTGGAAGAGTCCCGTGTTTATCTCCCTTTATTACTGAAAAATAATAATAGAAATAATATAAAATAAATTAGTAAATATGTAGAAATACTTACAGTTGCATAACATCTTGACATGTAGGAGCAACTTAAGATGTCACCATGCTGAAAAATATCCACAACAATTTGTCCCCAAAAATATTTTGTATTTCTTGGCAACTGAAAAGGCAAATATTTTTCCCAATTAATACTTCAACTGCCAGCTTGCATGATTGGATGGGTAAGGATACGTGGAGGCAATGGACAGTTGGAGAGTCAATTTAGGAAAAGTAGTTTTTTGAAAATAGAGCTCTTTTTATAACCGCTTGGAAGGTCCTTAATAAGCTTCTCAAACCTTCCATTTCACTCCTGCTTGCTACGGCGCTGTTCTTCTGCAAGGTAAAAATTTCTCCGTTTCTTACTTTCATACATTGTTTGCATCTCTCTTTTGCTTGTCAACCATGGGTAGGACTAGGTGGAGTTCGTTCAAAACTAAGAGTGCCCCAACCCCACAAGGTCCCATAGAGATTAGCCTTAATGATTTTGTTTGTGAAAATCTCCTTGCGAAACCGAATGAGGAGACTTGTTTGTTTAGTGATGCCCAAATCGAATCACTAAAACAACAATGCTACTTCCCTAAAGGTGCAATCTTTCACCCTTTTTCTGTAAATCTTAGGTCCGACTTTATTTCCAACAAATGGATTTGCTTTCTTGAGTATCCCTTTCTTCTAGGGTTTAGCTACCCTTTTTCTTCGTTGGTTTCTGAATTCTTTCAAAAGACTCATCTTGCTTATCCTCAACTGATGCCCATGGCTTGGAAAATTTTTGCTTTTATTATCAAAGTGAACAGGGAGAATGGTTTAAATCTAGGGCTTCATGAGATAGCCTATTCATACGATCTTCAGCCTTTTGGTTCAAAAAGATATCTTTTTAAGAAAAGGTCAGGTAGGAACTCCTTAATGAGCACCACATCTTCGAGTGATAGGGGATGGAAAAATAGATTTTTCTTTGTTGATAGGGCATCCATTAGAGAAGGGAATGAGGTATCAAGCGAGTGGAACAAGGGAGGTACTTGAATTCCTAACTTTGTGAGTTTCTGTTCTTGAAACAAACTGAAATCGTAATTGCTCTTACCTTTTTTCAGATATTGACTGGGGAGAATTATTCCCACCGACTAAAGACACCTTAGCAAAATTTGACGAATTTTTCAGGCTTCCCTTGGACAAGAGATCTCCTAGGGGGCTACTGGAATCACCTCTGGTTGTTCCGAAAGATCAAAAAGCATCTACCTCTGTCATTATGTCTACAGGTAAACATGTTGTCTTTTTACTTTAGTTTATCGATCTGTTGCATTATACTTCTTGACAATATTCATATGTCAATGCAGTTTCCAAACCAGTTGTTTCAGGAACAGATTTTGATCTTGACGACATTGAAGCCATGTTTGAAGACTCCGCTCTTAAGATAGATATGAAACCTCCGCCTGTTCCTAAGAAGATCCCTGTTTTAGATGAGAGTGAAGGCATTGGCTCTAGGGTGAAGAAGAGAAAGGCTATTCAAGAGGAGGTGATTGATGTTGGAGATACTTTTGAAGGAATGCCAGTAGGAGAGTTCAAGAAGAAATGTATGAGTTTTGCAGCTGGGGTAAGATGCTACTAACTGGGTTTTGACTGATTCAAAAGTTTTTATAACACCTTATGATGTCAAGTTATTATTTTATAGGCTGTAGGGTATTTGGAAGATTTGGTAAAGGAAATGGAGTTGTTGAAGAAGAAATCTAAGGCTGACGTTGCTTTGGTTAAGAAGGAGAAGATAATGTTAGAAAACAAGGTGAAGGGGCATGAAAAGACCTTGGAGCAACAAGTTAAGATGTTGGAAGAGCAGGAGAAGATGGTAAAGGACCTATTGGACAGTTTGGCAAAAAGTGAGGAAGATCATCTTAAGGAGATTGCAGAAGTGGAAGGTTCTTGCAAATTGGATGCTGCTAAAACCGTTTCCCAGTGTAAGATCAAGATGATGAAGGAGTTCCAGGAAGGAAAGACTCAGAATTGGGATATCAATAAGGAATATGCCTACTTCTCCAAGCTGACAGGTGAGCCAATAGATAAGGGTGAGGTGTCATCAAGCCCACATGAAGCAATTGCAAAGGATGCAGCAGAGGTTGGAGAAGTTACTTCCAAAGCAACACCTGAGGCGGATGCCATCTGAAAAAGGTAAAATAAGTTTGTTCTGGTTTTTTGCTGGTATTACTGGGGTGGAATCCCAAAGACAATTTTAATTTTTTTGGTTATGTAATAGGTCCATAAGGACCGAAGACAATTTCTTTTATGTGTTGGGTTGGTCCAACACTTTTGCGTTTTATCTTTAGTAGTTTGGATGTTGGTTTAACTTTTTAGGGATGTTCTTATGGTAACTTTAGCTTAATTATGGTTTGATAATTTTCAAGCATGTCAAGGCTTGGTTTGAAATTTTCTTTGGATGATCACATGTTAAGTTTGTAAGGTGACATGATAGTATGTCAAAGCAGTAGACACTTAAGATGACACGTACATGTCATAACCATAAGAATAAAACATAAGATCAATCGTTTAACTGAGTGGGAATGGGTAAGCTATATTAGTTTACCCATATAGGCCCACCCCACACCTCAATTAAAGAGATAACTTGCGCTCCAGGCGAAGGTGTGGTAACCTAACATCTTAAGAAAGAGGTAATTAACTCTTTAAACCTTAGAAGGGATGGTGTACCTTTACTTGAGAAGAGATGGCTAGTCTCTGACGGAGGAGAATTCGTTGTCCTTCTGACTTTGCGTACTTTCGACATGTCCCCATTTCCGTATGTCAACACCTCATAAGACAGAGACATGTTAAAAATGGACGTCAACTATGTTGATGCTCCTCCACAAGTTGTGTTAGTGACATCTTGATTTGCAGAGAAGTAAGAAAACAGTAAATAGGGAAATGAAAGGTTACAAATAAATAAAAGATTGTCCATACCTGGGATGAGATGAGTTTAAGGGGGGCATTGTTTAGATGTAATACCTTTTAAGGTGAATGGCGTTCCAACTCCGTGGTATCATTTGACCATCCAGGGTTGACAGACGATATGCTCCTTTCCCGGCCTGTGCATCTATTAGGTAGGGTCCTTCCCACTTTGGGGCGATCTTGCCTGCATTGAGTTCCTTGGTATTTTGGAATGCCTTTCGTAGGACTAAGTCTCCTACTTGAAACCTTCTAACCCTTACGTTTTTGTTATAAGACCTGGCTACCCTTTGTTGATATGCTGCCATCCGAACTTTGGCCATGTCCCTTAGTTTGTCTACGGTATCCAAGTCATATGTCAAGATGTCTTTATTATGTTCAGATGTCAACAAACTATATCTGGCCGTAGGTACAAGTACTTCTGCTGGAATAGCTGATTCTGTCCCAAATACAAGTGAATAGGGAGTCTGACCAGTAGCATTCTTAGATGTCATCCTGTCAGCCCATAAAACCATTGGTAACTCTTCTACCCATCTTCCTTTCTTTTGGTCCAATCTCTTTTTTAAGTTGCTTATGATAATCTTGTTGCTGGACTCTGCTTGTCCATTCGCTTGAGGGTGAACAGGTGAAGATGTCACCATCTTGACCCCCCAACTATTCAAGAAATTTTGGGTTTTTCTACTAATAAACTGGGAGCCGTTATCACAAATAATCTCTGAAGGTATCCCAAATCTGCTGAATATATTTCTTTTGATAAAAGAGATAACTTCTCTATCTCGGACTTGCACGTACGCCTCAGCTTCTACCCATTTAGAGAAATAGTCTGTCATGGCTAGTAGAAACACTCTTCCTCCTGGGGCCCTGGGTAATTTTCCTACGATGTCCATTCCCCAAATCATAAATGGCCATGGCGACAGGATAGGATGTAGCAATTCAGCTGGCTGATGCAGGATGTCACCATGTCATTGACAGGAGTCACATTTCTTTGCATATTCTGCGACGTCTCTTCTCATTGTGGGCCAATAATAGCCCATCCTAAGAGCCTTGGTATGCAGACTTCTGCCCCCGGTATGATTTCCACACTGTCCTTCATGCAGCTCCTTTAGAACCTGATGGGCTCGGTCTACTTCTAGACATCTTAAGTAGTGACCTGCAGCAGATTTTCTAAACAAAAGGTTATCAATAAGTAAATACTTAGATACTCTTATCCTGAAGGCTCTAGCATTTTTCTCCTCGGCTGGGATTGTATCATCTAATAGATACTTGATAATAGGAGCTGTCCAAGAAGTTGCTGTCGGAGGGGAAGGTATGTCAACATCTAGAACGAACAGCTCAAGACGATCAATTGCGGGGATGTCGACATGCACAATTGGGATACTTGTCTGCGAAATGCTTTTGAAGGCTGAACCTAAGTTTTCCAGAGCGTCTGCTTGAGAATTTTCCTCACGTGGGATCTGCTCCAAAGTAAATGTTTTGAATTTGGCTGCCAGAATTTTAACAATTTCTAAGTACGTCGTCATCTTTGCATTTTTTGCTATGTAAGACCCGTTGTAATGGTTAAAAATTAGCAAAGAATCCATAAACACCCGAATATGCTTGACATCCAGGTCCTGGGCCGTTGTTAAACCTGCAATTAACGCCTCATATTCTGCTTCATTATTAGTGGCCTTAAAACTGCAACTGATGGATTGTGGTATTATGTCCCCTTGTGGCGATTTTAGTACAACTCCAAGACCTGTACCTCTCATATTGGAAGCACCATCTGTGTAGAGCTTCCAAATCTTCAGGATGTCATCATCTTGTAGTTGCTGAACCTCCAATTCCACTTCTTGTTGCATGATTGGACTAAAGTCAGCCACAAAATCAGCTAGAGCTTGAGATTTTATTGTTGTTCTGGGCTCATATTTGATATCATAAGTGCTCAATTGTACGGACCATTTAGCCATTCGACCTGACATCTCTGGTTTTCTCATAACATTCTTAATAGTATAGTTAGTACGTACAATTATAGTATGTGTTTCAAAATAGTGCCTTAATTTAATAGAAGCAGTTATCAAAGCTAAAATTAACTTTTGCAAATGAGAATACATGGTCTCTACATCTAAAAGTGTCTTACTTATATAGTAGATGGGTTGCTGATTACCATCTCGCTCTGTCACCAAGACCGCACTTACAGCGCTTTTTGATACTGCTAGGTAGATGTAAAGATGTTCGTCCTCCTGAGGTTTGGCCAATAATGGAGGTGTCGACAGGTAACTTTTGAGCTCCTGAAAGTCTTCTTCATGCTGGTTCTCCCACTGGAACTTCTTGTTCTTCCTTAGGATGTCATAGAAAGGTTTGCATCGATCCGAGGATTTTGAAATGAACCTGGTGAGTGCAGCAATCTTTCCTGTCAATCTTTGGACATCCTTGACAGATTGAGGTGACGACAGGTTGACAATAGCATGCATGTGTTCTGGGGCAGCTTCAATGCCTCTTTTAGTAACCATATAACCCAAAAACTTCTCTGCCTTCATTCCAAAGTTGCATTTAGCTGGATTAAGTTTCATATTGAAACAATCCAAGATGTCGAAGGCTTGAGATAGGTTGCTTATGTGATCTTCGGCTTTCTTGGATTTTACTACCATGTCGTCAATATATACTTCCATTGTGTCCCCAATCTGATCTTTGAACATTTTGTTGACGAGCCTCTGATATGTTGAACCTGCATTTTTTAGTCCAAAAGGCATAGCAATATAACAATAAATACCTGTGGGCATTATGAAGGCGGTGTCCTCACAGTCGGATGGCTCCATACGGATTTGTTGGAATCCACGAGGATGCGTCCATAAAGGTGAGGAGCTCATGTCCGGAGGTGGCATCAACTAACGAATCTATGTGAGGCAAAGGGAAAGGATCTTTTGGACAGGCTTTATTCAAGTCGGTGAAGTCGACACAGACTCACCATTTCCCATTCTTCTTCTCAACCACAACCACGTTTGCTAACCATATTGGATAATCTACCTCTCGGATCATATTGGCTTTGAGTAAGCGCTCTACCTCTTCCTTGATGATTTGGTTTCTTGTTTCTGCAAATTTTCTACGTTTACGGTGCCTTTGGTTTGAAACTAGGATCGATGTTAAGTTTGTGAGTGATGACATCTTTGCTGATGCCGGTCATGTCATCATGCCTCCAAGCAAAACTCTTTACTCTGCTTTTTAATAGGTCCACAAGCTTCTCTTCTATATCTGATGGGATGTCACTGCCAATAAGTACCTTGATGTCTGGGTTGGAAGGGTCTAGCAATACTTCTTTCACATCGTTCTCCCTAGCTTCCAGGACTTCACGTACTTTCCTCTGTAATTGCTATGCTTGTTTGGGAGATGTCGACGCCTTCATTGAAGTCTTATAACATTCCTTGGCCACCTGCTGATCACTGTATATTTTGGCGACACCCCAAGGTGTTGGGAACTTCACACACTGATGGTAAGTGGAGGGTACAACCTTCATCCCATGAATCCACGGTCTTCCAAGAATGACATTGTAGGATGTTGCACAATCAATTACACAGAACCTCTCCATGGCGTTGAGGCCTTTTGAGTATATTGGAAGCTTTATTTCCCCCACCGTTTCTTTGACTTCATCACTGAAGCCTACCAATACTGAGGATTTCTTGACGATCTCCGATTCTGGGATTTTCATTTCCTTGAGGGTACTTAACATAATGAGATTGACAGAGCTACCCCCATCAACCAGGATGCGTCGGATTATACAATTGGCGATCTGCAAGGAAATAACTAGGCCATCATGATGGGGTTCCAGCAAGTTATCTCGATCACTCTCATCAAAGGTGATTGGATCCTGGCAGGGTGTCGACATCCTGGGTTGTCTTTCTGACTTCTCCTCTTTTGACTCCTTAGCATGTCTCTTTGCGGCAGAATAGGATGTGCCACAAATTTATGAACCTCCACTAATGAAATTGATCACCTTTGTTGATGCTGGGGGAGAAACTGGTCTTTCGACTTCATGAGGAGCTTCTGTATTTCCAGCCTTCTTCTTTCTGGATCCCAGCAACTCCTTAAGATGTCCCTTCGAGAGCAAGTAACTGATCTCCTTTCTGAGTGCGATGCAATCTTCAGTAACATGCCCAAAGTCTTCATGGTAAGTGCACCATTTTGATTTGTCACGCCACCCCGTGGTCTTGTCTGTCTTCTTTGGCCATCTGGCTTTGTCCCCTAGGTTGCCCATTTCACAGAGTACGCCTGAAATGTCAACAGAAAATAATAATCAGAAATGTTAGGCACATTATCACTATCTTCATCCTCACCATCTATTGAATTAATTTTGCTAGTGTCAATTCTCGGATAAGGATTGGAACGGTTGTTCCTGCGGTGGGATGATTCAGTCTTCCTGTCTGGATTATCATATGTTGACAACTTGGATGAGGACTTCGATCTTCGCAGCTCATCTTCCTCCAATCTTATGAATCTCAATGCCCTGCTCCTGACTTCTTCCAACCGCATACAAGGAGTCATCACCAGATCTTGATAATACTGTGAATCCTTCTTCAGCCCCATTTTGAATGCTTCTGTGGCTGTTGACATGTCAAGATTAGGGATTTCTAACACTTCTTTGTTGAACCGGTGGACATATTCTTTCAGGGTCTCATTAGGCTGCTGGGTCACGTTGTACATGTCACTTGTCAGCTTTTCAAATTGTCGACTGCATGAGAATTGGTTATAGAACATGTTGATAAGCTGGACGTATGAACCAATTGAACCTAGGGGCTGCCTAATCAGTCATTTGAGAGCTGGTCCAACCAAGGTCGATCCAAATCCTCTGCACAAGCAAGCTTCCCGGAATTGAAGCGGAATATGGACTATGTCCATCTTTTCTTGATAGTGGGAAACATGCTCCTCTGGATCTGTGCTGCCGTCATATAACTTCATAGATGGGACATTGAAACGCTTCGGGATGTCGACATTTTCAATTGCTGGGACAAACCGGGATTGATTGTAGCAGTTCTGAGTCACTGGTTGGATTGGAGGAGTTATGCCTGGCACATTCATTATTAGTTCCCTAAGATCCTGCATCTGTTTGGCTAGTGGGTTTCCTGCAAAAGGGTCAGCAATAGGAATACGATTGAAATTATTATTATTGAAAATATTATTTAGCAAACCAGAGTTGTCCATAGTAGTTGTGACGTGGTGTTGTCAGTGAATGGGATGAACTGGGAGAATCCTGCTGAAGGTGGTGTCAGTAAGGTGTCCCCGGGCAAGGATGTTGACATCATTAAGGACGTCAGCTGATGAGTTTGAGGCGGACTACCCATTGGGATAAATTCATTCTGAAGCGTAGATCCTTCGGTGTTGTCGAAGTTGAGGTTCCTTGCACGCAATGGCGAGATGTTTTCAAGCCGCGAAGCGATGAGCTGTTGATCCCTCTGCATCTTGATCATGGAATTGGCCAACACCTTGGAATTGCTATCTTGTTGATCCAACCTCTGATTCAACCTGGTTAGGACACTCCGGATGTCAGCATCTACATTGGAAGAGGTCGCTTCCTTTTGTGGAGTCTTTGTAGGTTGAGTTTGCTGAGGTCCCGTCTGAGGAGGTGGTGGCAATAAGCTGGTTCTACCTCATGATGTTGGAGTGACGGCGGGACCCTTGCCGGCGACGGACACATTGGGAGGTGTAGACATGATGAATTTGCTTAGGAAATGATCCAAATAACCGATAAACCACGTGGCCCCTCGGTGGGCGCCAAATTGTTTTGGTAGAAAAAACAATAATGCAGAATCTTAACTTTGACAAGTGTATGGATTAAATAACAAGGAGGGGACTGTGGGATTCGATTAAATGGAACAAAGACATGAAAAGAAAGAATGACACAATGATTTGTTAACGAGGAAAACCTTAGAGATGATAATCTCTTTGGAAAAAACCCCGGGAGTTAGGTCTCCAACCTTAAAAGTTCCACTATGATAACTGAGAGTACAACTGCGGAAGATGATGGAGAGGATTACAAGTGAAGTGTACGTAGGGTGTGTGCAAAGAACGTGTGTTTTTCCAACTCCATCTCCCCTTAAATAAAATTAACAACTAACGGATAGGAAGTAGTTCCTAAAATCTCGGCATCCAAGTTTATCCCTTCAACGTCCATAAGACCGAGTCCATTTTGCCGTTTGAAGAGAGGTTGAACGTGCTTGGAAGAGTCCCGTGTTTATCTCCCTTTATTACTGAAAAATAATAATAGAAATAATATAAAATAAATTAGTAAATATGTAGAAATACTTACAGTGGCATAACATCTTGACATGTAGGAGCAACTGAAGATGTCACCATGCTGAAAAATACCCACAATATATATATATATATATATATATATATATATATATATATATATATATATATATATAGATATATATACTCCCTACGTCCCAATAAAAGCTTCACTAATTACCCAAAAGGGCGTCCCGTTAGAAGCTTCACCTTTTCTTTTTTGGCAAAGAATCTTTACTATTTCCTCCACTCATTCTCTCTTCTACATTATTTTAATACTCACAACACCATTATAATTTACTATTCCCTCCACTAATTCTCTCTCCTATTTTCAAATTACACTCACAACATTTTTTTTCCCTCCTATTTCCATAATATGCGCGCCGAGCAAAAAGGATGAAGCAATTGTTGAGACGGAGGGAGTATATATAATCGGTTCTCCGGCTTTGAGGAAAACAACAGATTTTTAGATGCACACTATTTAATGAAAACTTGAGTTTTAATCAAAGATATATCCTTAAAAAGATGCCAATATCAACGTTACAAATTGTCAGTTCTTTTTTATGTGATTGTGAAATTTGAATGTTAGGGGCAGTTTGTTTGGGCGTAAAATAACTTGTTTTCGTAAAATAACATGTTTTACGCTGTTTGGTTGAGCTCCCGAAAAATGTTTTTCGAAAAATAACTCGTTTTTCGCTGGTTGATTGTTTTTCGAAAAATGGAGAAAACGTTTTTCGGAAAACATTTTATGCCATTCCTAAGTAAAACGACTTAGTGACCTTGTCCTAAGTAAAACATTTTTCGAAAAATGGTGCTCCTCATGTACAACTCATATTTCACAAGGTACAACATAATAATAATAATTAAAAAAAATAAAAAAATCACCCCTACCCCTACCCCTACCCCTGTACCCCACTCCCCACCCAATTTTTTTTTTTTTTTGTAATCGCCCCACCAATCCCTGCCTACCCCACCCCACCCACCCCCCTACCCCAATTTTTTTTTTTGTAACCGCCCCACCCACCCACCAAATTTTTTTTTTTTGTAACCGCCCCATCCCACCCCCCACCCCCACCCCCACCCCAAAAATTTATTTTGTTTAATCATTAAAAAAATTTAATAATTTTGTTTTTTGGAGTTGGGGGTGGGGTAGGCAGGGGGTAGGTGGGTTGGTTACAAAAAATGATTAAATTTTTTTTTTTTTGGGGGGTGGGGAGGGGGTGAGTGGGGGGGGGGTGGGATAGGCAGGGGGTGGGTGGAGCGGTTAAATTTTTTTTTTTTTTTTTTTTTGGGGTGGGGGTGGGTGGGTGGGTGCGTGGGGTGGGATAGGCGGGGGGTGGGTGGGGTGGTTACAAAAAATGATTAAATTTTTTTTTTTAATAAAACATTTTACGCCTTTCCGAAAAACATTTTTCTTATCAAACACCCGAAAACATTTTACACCCTTCCTCCGTAAAACATTTTACGCCTTACCTCCGTAAAACATTTTACAGGAAAACATTTTTCGAAAAACGTTTTCCGAAAAATATTTTACGTCGAAACAAACGGAGCCTAGGCTCAACGGGGTGAAATAGGTCAAGTGAGCCAAAGGAATAAAGTGGATATTGTAAGTAAGCCCATAAATGAGAAGCAACAAGAATGGTAGCGACATGAGTAGGTCTAAGCGTGAGAATAAACGGTAAGCGAGAAGTACCCATGACAGTTAGCGACATGCTGGGTGAGACTAGCAGGCGATAAGTATAGGACGGGTAGCAGATGAGATTGGCGACAATACGAGTATTGCCCCCCTTTTCTTAGGATTGTCGCATGGGCGACAATCATGACTGGTGACGTTAAGTGACTTATATGCTGCCACGTGGGTACCCACTACAACCGTCAAAATAGTATGACTTGACAAGGTGAACAATGATTTTCCACTAGTTTGAGAGTGGTTGGCACCCTTAGTGGATGATTGACAAGTGTTCACCATGTGCAAGGCACATGCTGCATGGGGGTATATAAATCTTAGAGAAAATCATTTTGGTAAGTCTCTCACACTCTCTCTCTCTCTCTCTCTCTCTCTCTCTCTCTCTCTCTCTCTCTCTCTCTCTCTCTCTGAGTTTCATTGTTATTCACCTTGCTTCCAGTCACTTATTCTCACACCGGAGGGGTTTTGCCAGAGCCACACCCGGCTTAGCTCACTTTCTTGCTTGTGTGTAGGTGACAACTTGACCATTCGAAGAGGACCAACCGAAATATCCATTTGTGGGTCATAGTTCAGTTCCTATGCAACACATTTGGCTGTAGCATCAAGTTCTTTTATAATTATTTCTTTGCTTTATTTTTTAATATTTTTTTTCAATTTGAGACACTTCAAATACTCGTGATTTCATTCTTTCAACATTCTCGTAGTACTGACACTTTTTAATATTTACATTGCCACTTTTAACAAGTATAAAATTGTCTGTTCATTTGTTTGGAGATGTCATTTTAAAGTTTACTAGTGTAACTCTCGTGCGATGTACGAACAGCTATTAACACATATTGATAAAAATTCATACAAAAATAACAGAAAGTAGAAATGTTTGTGTACATTGTAAAACACTTTTTTGAAAACTATATTATTAGTACAAATATCAGATTGAAGGTCACTAAAATAAATATATATTTAAGGCATAGTTAGTTTGGACGAAGCGCGTTTTATACGTAAATTCCCGTTCTATTCAATAATATCACATTGGACATCCATTTTTCAATGCTATGGAATTGAACGCATATTTTTATGTAAAACATATTTATTGTGTATTGAACGAGATATGTGCGTAATTTGCCCACAGTATCACTTAGTTTCGACAACGATTGGGAAAGCGTAATCAATCTACTTATAAGTCTCCAAATCTTTATCTTCAACTGCAATTCTGAACTCTTGACTCTAGTGATTTTTCAAACAAACAAATTACATGAAATGAAATGAAATTCAAGTATCATCAATTTTTATTTTTGAGAAGTTATTTTGTTCTTGAACCGTATTCAACTTCTACATCCCCGTTTGATTTTCACATATCTCTTTAATGTTATTGTTATATAATCATATTTTTTTTATATCGCAAGTAATTAAATATAACATTAGGAAAAATTATTTCACTATCAAATAAATAAATGCTCCCTTCGTCCCATTTTAAAGTTCCTTTTTTTTTATATAATAAAATGTGTCCCATTTTAAGTTTTAAAAAAGTAAAATGAATTTTTTTTTAATATTTTTATATTCAATGGTCTTATAAGTCATACTCACAACAACTATTCACTAATTACTTTGTACCCAACTTTTTATACTTACTTTTTATACTTTATAATAAAATCATTCATCTCTTTAATATCCTAACCAATTTTTTAACGTTTAAAATAGGACAAAAGTTGAAGAAAAAATTATTAATATTTCTATTATAAAATGCAATTTTTTCCCTTTATTTTCTTATAAATGTAAAAATTAATAATAGGACATAGAAAAATAAGAAAATACAATAAACTATAAACAAATAAGTATATAATAATATACAAATATTATAAGTTTTCTTTTAGTTAAAGCACATAATAATGCAATTTTTTTGGAAAAAAAAGTAGTATTATTTTTTGGTGATTTATTTTGAGTGGAAAGTAATATTCATTTTTGAAATGAAGAAAATATTTTTTTTTGTATAATGACATTTTTTAAAGTTGACTTGAGACGGAAAATATAATTTTCCCTTTTAGTTTTATTTATTTTAGTTTTCATTATTAAGACTTAATTTTTATTTTGCTAGTAATTAAATTTAACATTAGGATAAATTATTTCACTATCAAATAAATAAATGCTCCCTTCGTTCGATTTTAAACTTCCTTTTATTTTTTTTTAAATAAAAGGTGTCCCATTTTAAATATAAAAAAATTACAATGAAAAAATTATAAGTCATACTCACAACAACTATTCACTAATTACTTTGTACCCAACTTTTTATACTTTATAATAAAACCATTCATCTCTTTAATATCCGAACCCATTTTTTAACGTTTAAAATAGGAAAAAATTTGAAGAAAAAATTATTCATAAATATTATATATAAAAAGGCACAAATAAATGAAACCAAGATTAATAATTCATCAAATTTTGATAAAATAAAAATTAAAACATAAATATTTCTAATAATTATATTTGTAGGCAATAATAAGATTTTTAATAAGATTTTTAATTTCACTAATATACTTCAACTACTCTTTAAATTAAAATATGTTATATCAAATGGCTGCCAATTTTTTTATCATTAATCTAAAGTTCTTTATTAATAACCTATCATTTTGTAAAAGAGATCCATAGGAATTGTTTCTTAAAAAAAAAAAAAACTGAGCGAGAAGAACTTAATATAAAATATTTTGTGAAAAAAGAAACTCAATGAAAATTCATAATCATATATTTTTCATTATTTCTACAGTACTTTTAAGAAAAAAAATTGTCCTTCTATTCAAAAATGAATATTTCTTTCATTCCATAATTAATACTACTTTCTATATCCAAAAAAAAAAAATTTGATTCCTTTGCCTCAAGAAATTTACTTGTCCAAAAAATTAATATTTATTTTCTGAGACGAAGAAACTAACATTATAAAAATTAATTTTTACAAAATAATACTACTTCAGCTAAAGAAAAAAAAATACTATTTTCGTCCCAATGAATATTTTATAAAATATTACTTAATTTGTTTAAAAAATTAATGTCATATTTTGAAACAAAGGCACTAACATTACAACATTTCAAAAATGAATATTACTTTCAATTCAAAATGAATTACCCAAAGATAATACAACATTTTTTATCCAAAAAATGATCATTATTCCCTTCATCCCAATTAATATTTTAAAAACTTATACTACTTCATTCGCCTCTGCAATTAATGTTTGTAATGTTAGTGCATTCGTCTCAAAATATGACATTAATTTTTTAGGCGAATAACTTAGTATTATTTTTTAAAATGTTCATTGAGCCAAAGGAAACAATGTTAATTTTTCTTGGACATATAAAAAAATTCTATTTTGTAAGGAAAAAAAATTACTTCAATTCAAAAATGAATATTACGTTCGTCACATAATTAATACTACTTTCTATATCAAAAGAAAATTGCTTCCTTTGCCTCAAGGAATTTACTTGTCTCAAAAAATAATTATTATTTTTTGACAAACGAAGACACAAACATTATAAAGATTAATTTTTACAAAATAATACTACTTCGGCTAAAAAAATAAAATACCATCTTCATCCCAATGAATATTTTATAAAATATTACTTAAGTTGTTTAAAAAAGTAATGTCATATTTTGAAACGAAGGCACTAATATTACAATATTTCAATAATAAATATTACTTTCGATTCGAAATGATTAACCCAAAAATAATACTACATTTTTTTTCCAAAAAAAATGAGCATTATTTCCTTCATCCCAATGAATATTTAAAAAAATAATACTACTTCATTCGCCTCTGCAATTAATGTTAGTGTCTTCGTCTCAAAATATTACATTAATTTTTTAGACGAATAAGGTAGTATTATTTTTTAAAATGTTCATTGAGACGAAAGAAGCAATGTTCATTTTTTTGGACATATATTTCGGGTAAAAAAATAAATTAATATATTCGTCCCAAGGAATATTTTATACAATATTACTTAATATGTTTAAAAAATTAATGTCAAATTTTGAAACGAAGGAACTAACATTACAAACAATAATTTATATTTAAAAATTAAAATTATGATTATTATTATCATCATTTATAATAAAAAAGTATACTTTACACTTAATTAATTTTCAAAAAAAAGATATTGAAAAATTAAAAAGAAAAATAAAGAAAGGATAATTAAGAAATTTACATTTAAGAAAGAGTGTTTTTTTTGTGTCCAAATTAAATGAAATTAGTCTCTAATTAAAGAGGAAAAAAATTATGAATTTTGGTGTAAAAATATAAAAAAAAAATTTATAAAATAATTGAGGTCGAAAAAATGGGATGAAAAATAAAAATCTGAAAATAAACCATCCAATCAGATTGCGACACATGTCGAGTAATTTAAAAAAAAAAAAGAAAACCCTTTCAGCGTTCACGCGCCTTTGTCGGCGCGTGGACCGCACGCGCCCAATCCAAGCTTAACACGTGTCTCCTCCGCGTTGTTAATTGCAACTTCGCCACCGTGTGAAATTACTAAAATACTCCTGATTTGAGCGGAAACTTGGTTGTCCTGTTATTATATACTCCCTCCGTCCCATTACAAATCACAAACTTTCCTTTTTGGTCGTCCCATTACAAACCACAAACTTCCTAAAATGGAAAGGAATCTTTACTATTCCCTCCACTCATTCTCTCTCCTACATTATTTTAATACTCACAACACCATTATAATTCACTATTCCCTCTACTATAATTCACTTTTCCTTAATTCCCGTGTCTACAGTAAATTTCCCATTACTAATGGGACGGAGGGAGTATATATATAGATTATCAACATCGTTTAACGTTTATAAGTGCTGATATAAATGATTGTTCGTTTATCATTAAAACATACACTTTTAGTAAATATATGGAAAAGTCAATTAAATTGTTTAGAGACACCAGTTTGGGTGTAAAGTTTTTTTTTTTTTTTATATTTTAATTATTTAAACTGACAATTCATAATATTAATGCTTACATTTATATACATTTATGTGAGAAACTTCTTTTCTTTGTAAACCTCCTTTTTTTTTTGTCAAACTAAAAGAGTATCATCCTTAATTTTTTGTATGTCTAAAACAGAGCACATTTCTTAAATCTGGTTTGTGCTCTCTCCGTGCCTAAATGAAATTTATTTATTTTTTTTCAAATTTGCTCTTGATCAAGAGCATTGATGCAGTCGAAGAGTTGGCGTTCGAGTTTTTAGATGCGCTCGACCGTAACGGGCGTAACTTTTGATTCCGAAGGAGTTACGGGACGCACAGCATATCAAAACGAGCGTCTTTTCGAGAGGAACAAAAGTCATAGTACGCCCCCTGAGCGGCCCAATAATAGGCCAAAAAACGCTTCTAAGGGCCTCAAACGGCCTTCTGAAGTTTTTCTCCATTTTTTTCATTGTTTTGGACCTTTTCGTAATTTCGCAGTTTTAGGGTTTCTTTTCAATTGGGTTTTTTCGCAGACTTTATATACTTTATGTTAGGGTTTTGAGAGGAGTTTATGCCGTTTTGAATACAATCGTTTTCTTGTTCCAACGTGTAGTCTTGATTAATTTCGACCGCTGTTGATGGATTGATTCGCGTATTGATTAATTTCTACTCGGAATCAGTCATCTATCTAATCTTCCGCTACGTCAGTTGGTATCAGTCTTCGGTGAGATCCTTGGAATCGTGTCGCGACCAACTATGGAGGAGCGTATTGGATTGGCTGTCGATGAACGTATGCGGTTGTTGTTGGAGCAGTTAACGACCAGGATGAACGACCTATTCAATCAACAACTTCAGCGAAATCAGGCTGATCATGGTGATCGTCACAGACAGCAAGATTAGGAGGTGGATTCGGAAGAGACTGGTGACGAAGTCTATCCCGAGATCCCGCAGGTTCGCCGTCGGCCACATCGGCCTCCGGTGGTGGAGGAAAATCGTTGATGGGAGGCGGGTATGCGGACTGAGATCCCAGAATTTAATGGAGGGTTACAAGCAGAAGAGTTTCTGGATTGGATAGCCACTGTGGAAGAGATCTTGGATTTCAAACAGGTTCCGGAGGATAGGCGTGTGGCGTTAAAGGAAAAAAAGGGATATTTATTTAAAAACGGGGGAGTAATAATTTTAGACTTGTAGCGCAATTTAGACATTGAAAAAAAAAACAAATTATTTTCTTAATTGGTTTATTTTTTTTGTATGTCTAATAAAGAGTTGCATTTCTTAACATGGTTTGTAATAATTTTAGACTTGTAGTGCTATTTATACATTTTATAATTGATGATGCATAAAATGGGTGATACCGGGGGTACCTAATCAGTCGGGAACGCGGCGTTGGATTCCTGGACGAACGAACGGATGATCTGCAAAACAGACACCGTTAGGGCGCGGGGAGTTACCTCGCGCAAACCCTCCGGTGTGAGAATAAGCATCTGTGTATGGAGAGATGATATAAACCGGGAGGGAGGCATATTATATTTTGGGTAGAGAGAATGTGTCTACCTTTTTTGGGGTGAGATCACTCCCTTATATAGGATTAGGAAGAGAGATATAATTGCATTAGGATTGGATGAGATTCCTAGAATCGTGGATCGGATTGTGTAGGAGATCAAGTACGCATATAACTCCTGATTTGTAGGAATCTTGTTATAGAAAGGATTATAAGCACATTATGACTCTGTAGGTCGACGTACGTATTGTAGGTCGAGGTCGCATGTTTGAGTCTAGGTCGACCTGACTGCTTGATGTAGCCAGATGATACTATGTAGGTCGACATATGTTTTGTAGGTCAAGGTCGCCTGTTTAGGTCGACCTGACTGCTTCTGTAGGTCGACGTATGTTTTGTAGGTCGAGGTCGCCTGTTTAGGTCGACCTGACTGCTTCTGTAGGTCGACGTATGTTTTGTAGGTCGAGGTCGCCTGTTTGGGCCGACCTGACTGCTTCTGTAGGTCGACGTATGTTTTATAGGCCGAGGTCGCCTGTTTGAGTCTAGGTCGACCTGACTGCTTAGGTCGACGTATGTTTTATAGGTCGAGGTCGCCTGTTTAGGTCGACCTGACTGCTTCTGTAGGTCGACGTATGTTTTATAGGTCGAGGTCGCCTGTTTGAGTCTAGGTCGACCTGACTGCTTAGGTTGACGTATGTTTTATAGGTCGAGGTCGCCTGTTTGAGTCTAGGTCGACCTGACTGCTTAGGTCGACGTATGTTTTGTAAGGTCGAGGTCGCCTGATTAGGTCGACCTGACTGCTTCTGTAGGTCGACGTATGTTTTGTAGGTCGAGGTTGCCTGTTTGAGTCTAGGTCGACCTGAATGCTTCTGTAGCCGTATGATACTCATGAGAGATATAGATCGTATGTCGGACAAAGCTAGGTCGGAACCATAGAGGTTGGACAATGAGCTAGGTCGACAGATCTTGGCTGATGGGCCTTGGGCCTTGTAGTAATTGGGCCGACCCACTAGAGATGTGGTGGCAATAATGTCTGAATAATTGGGCTTCGCTCGTTGGGCCTAGCCCGTCACTTTTATTCCGTTCAGTGGCCCCCAACTTTCTGAGTAGACTTTGTCGACCAAGAAGTTATAAGAAATTTGATGAAGACTTGAGTATGTCGTGGCTAGATGCTCGAACTGCTAGATGACCATTGATGACGTGGCTCAATCTCGACCCTTAATTGTTTCGACGGTCAGATCTGGATACAGTCTATGATGCTCTGAAGCTTATGAGAGATGCTGCGGTGGTTGACAGGGCAGTTTGGCAATTTAACGAAGCTGACCAAGGTTATAGTCGAGCTTGTTTAGAAAACGAGACTGCCCTAAATCTTTAGTCGGACCTGTTTATGAACGAGGTCGGCTTAGGATATCGGTCGAGTCTGTTAAGGAACGAGACTGCCCTAAATCTTCGGTCGAACCGTTTAAGAACGAGGTTGACCTAGGACATCGGTCGAGTCTGTTAAGGAACGAGACTGCCCTAAATCTTCGATCAGACCTGTTTAAGAACGAGGTCGACCTAGGACATCGGTCGAGTCTGTTAAGGAACGAGACTGCCCTAAATCTTTGATCGGACCTGTTTAAGAACGAGGTTGACCTAGGACATCGGTCGAGTCTGTTAAGGAACGAGACTTCCCAAAATCTTCGGTCGAACCTGTTTAAGAACGAGGTTGACCTAGGGTATCGGTCGAGTCTGTTAAGGAACGAGACTGCCCTAAATCTTCGGTCGGACCTATTTAAGAACGAGGTCGACCTAGGACATCAGTCGAGCCTGTTAAGGAACGAGATTGACTAGGAGTCGAATCTATTTAGAAGAATGATATTTGTTGTAAGTTCGAGGTGACAGAGTTGAGTTCGGGTCGACCTAACTAAATTTGAGCCCGTCTGATGGGCGAAGTTAATTGTTCTTTTGGCGTTTCTTTAAGGGGAGCTGATTGAAAGTCTGATCGATTGAGATAACAAGAGTTGATCAATGACGAAGTTTGACTTGACAATGTCCCAGCTCCTTAAAGGTCAACTTGAGCCAAAGCAATACTTTATTTGAACAGATGGAGAATGTACTCTTGTAATTGCCTTGATTGGAGTCAATTTTAAGTGGCCCCCATTCTTTTGCCACAAATAGCCACGTGACCATGTTTTGAACATATCTGTATCCACCTTGTAATGCCAAGGAACTTTCCTCCATTTCTTATTTCGCACAACTAGAGTTTTTTCTGAAACTGACAGTTTAAGTTTTTGGGCTTTCACCACCGTCAACGACAAAGAGAGATCTGAGCTTTGGAGCCCAATCAGTATGTACCGACTAGGCAGTTTCAGGTCGCCAATATTCAGCAGAGTGTGGTTTATGCTCGACCTGCGAGCTACTAGAGTGATACGGGCTATGTTTGCTCGTTTTTGTTTTGGCCGCTAGCTCGAGCTTTAGTTTTGATTGCATAGTCGACGCCGAAATTCACAGATTCCGTTTGCAATGTTCGTGGTTTGCTCGCCTAAATTCTTCCCGCTGCTCGATATGTTTCTTTTATCTTTGATTGGGCCGGTAGCGGCTTTCTTATGTTGTCTGCATAATATTTCGATTCACCTCTCACCTGTTCGACGAAAGTCCCTGATGCCGCAGGAAATGTGCTTATCAATCTTCCTCCACGTGGCAGGACTGATCTCCTAGCTCCTTGACCTGAAATCAGAACCCACGACTAGCCGGATGTGTCTCCGGCTTAGACCCTCGGGCGTGAGAGTAAGTATTTGATGATTGGAGAGTTAAAATGTACTGAATAATGGAATTCTGATAGCAAAATAGCAGTTACCTTATAACCGTGGTAGTGATGAAGTATTTATAGTTGGTGAGAGCGGTTATTTTTGGTATGGCTACATGAGCTCCGAGATTCTAGGGACAGTTACATGTAATGTGAACGTGTCCTAGAACGGTCCCTGATTTGTAGGGAAGCAGTTATGGCAAGAGCTATTGTTTGTACGCCTGTAACCATTAGGTCGACGCTTGTTTCAGTAGGTCGAGGTCGACACTTGTGTTTGGGTCGACCTGACTGTCGGGTAGAGTTGGATCGTACCCGAAATATGACTGGGTCATAAGGTCGGACTAAGTTAGGTCGGGACCTAATAGGTCAGACAATGAACTTAGTCGACTGATGCGTGAGATGGGCCTTGAGCCATGTAATGATTGGGCCTGACCCATAGAGAATATGGCGGAAATAATTGCTTGTGGATTGGGCTTTACTCGCTTGGCCCAGCTAGATACTTTTGGTATGTTCAGTGGCCCCCAACTTTCGAGTTGACTTTGTCGACTAGGAAGTTAAGGAAATTTTTTGGTGAGAATTGTTGTGACTTGCAGGTCGCTACTCGCTCTGAGGTTGTAGTCGATCATAATGACGTGGCACAATCTTGGAACGTCGAATGTTTGAACGGTCAGATCTGGAAGAGCGCTTTGAGAGTCCTCCTTGGAAACTGTTTCCGCCATTAATTAGGAAAATAACTTTTGAATTTTCCTTTTTCCTTTCCAATTCCGGAAGATATAAATTCAAGAATCCTTCTTCAATTACAACTTTTACTGTTTCTGAGCTCTTGCATAACTCCGGCGACGGCAACGGAAATAGTTCTTGCTATAAATTGAGCTTTCGTCTTCCACCATACCTCTCCTCGCTCGTCTGTTAAGGTATTCCTCTCTCCCCCTAGTATTAGGGTTTTAATTTCTGCAATTTTTCCCATTCCGCCATGGCTAGGACCTTTAGCACTGAGCCTGGAGCTTGGTATGGTTACTGTAGTGTTAACCGTAGAGTTTATAAACACTTGAACGGAGAGTGGAGAGAGATGACTATGGAGGAATGCACTTCAATTCTGACCCGTTGGGGCTTGCGTTTTACTGAATTGGCCATGCCTGTGGGTGAGGACTTGGGTATCTTAGAGACAAATGACCCAAGAGTGGAGTCCTTTCACCTTTTCCATGAGCTTCTTGACCATCTATCTGTGTTTTATGTCCAGGATTCCGGTAAACCCTCTTTCCTTAGGAACATGATTAGCTTTCCGGGGGAATCTAGGTCGCCCCTTAGTGTGTCTACCAAGTCCCATGAAACCTTGCATATTAGAACTGATTCCCCTGTTTCCCCTTCTTCTTGTACAGATATGGAGATTCAAGGTGAAGCTAATGCCTCGACCTCTTCCAGCCCACGCATAGTCGATGCTTTTGAAACTTCTATGGTGCCGGGCAGGAATGAAAGGGGATATGTGCCCCAAGGGCCACTTAGAGGAAGGCAGAATTTTCCCTCCCGATTATCTATGATCCATGATTTCTGTGAGGTGGACAGGGAGGAATTTGATGTTACTCTCTACAGCAAAAGGGATTTCTTTGACCAGTTTGGGAGGACCTACAAGACTGATTCCACTAGAGTTGCCTTCTATTATGGTCAATTTGTGGCCGGCCTGAGACTTCCCTTGGACCCCTTCATCAACGAATTCTTGGAATGTGCCAATGCCCTACCTCTCCAATTGGGTGCTAACACATGTAGGGTTTTGGTCTGCTTTGCAATGGTATGCCGCTTCTTGGGTTACGAGCCTTGCATGAGGGAGTTTAGGGAGTTTTTTAGTGTGAAGTTTGATAAGTCCCACGGTATTAGCACTCCCTCAAGACCAAATTCCCCTAAGCTGTTCATTAATTTGCCTAGTAAAGTCAGTGGCTGGAACTCTCATGTGGTAGTAGTGGAGAGTAGGCTAGGCTAGGAGTTCCCCTTACCCAATGAGGACACCAAGGTAGTGAGAGATGAAGATCAGTGGGAGCCTTATTGGCACGACGACCTGCGTAAGAAGCTGGTAGAGCTGGTCGCCCATAAACCCATCAGTTGGGAGGTTTTAGGAACCACCAAAAATAATTACATCCAGGCCGGGATGATGCTGGGGGATGATGACGTTGTGCCACTGGTTCCTGTGGTGAGGTGCTTAAGGTATCCAGACTGGGTGACCCATGCCTTGGCTAGGTTTGAGAAAAAGTGTTCACTTTGCCAGAAGACTGAGAACTACTGCAGAGATAATGGGGAGCACGTTGGTGGTAAGGGTTTACTCGCCTCTTCCTTCCTCCTATGTGAAAGCTTTTATGAGCGAGCTCCAGCTTGCTTGGCATTTGCATTTGACTACTTACTTGTGACTTGTTGATTCCAGTGTAGGACTCATAGCATGTATATGTGTAACCTTTGTATAGAATTTTTTAGCTCGCAGTTATATTGCTCGTATGTAAAACTAGTAGCTCGTACATAGAACTTATCTTTATATGTCGAGCTAACACTTTGTCCTTTTTGTTTCGTGCAGTTTTGACTCCTGCTCAGGAAGCTAACATGGGGAGAGCAATTGATGTGAGGAAAAGCAAGAGAAGTCACAGAGCTGCCAATGCCAGGGAGAACTGAGAGATTGAAGGAGCTAAGAGGAATGAGCTTCTGAAGGTGGTTGATCAGGATGCCTCCAAATTTATCCCTGCTGAAGAGAACTTGGAGGAGTTGGAGGAAGAACATGTCGATGGAGGTGATGTTCAAGGCTCTGAGGAAGTCAATGTGGCCAGAGTTGATGAGACTGAGCTGAGTGTGGAGCCAGTCGAGGAGGTCACCAGGGCCAAGACCCGTGGTCAAGCCAAAGCAAAAACCAAAGCTGCCTCCAAGAAAAAGTCCCATGTCATTGCTTTGGATGAGGAGGATGATGAAGATGATGATGTTCCTTTGAGCAAGAAGATTAAGATTGGTCCATCTACGGTGAGCTCGACATCTAATCAAGTCGATGCTAGTGAGCCAGTGGAGGCTGAAGTCAGAAGTCCACATGCCTCTCCCATTCATGTTTCATACGACGAGCTGATTCAGGCTCGGGTTGCTGAGTTGAGTGAGGTGACTCCTTTGACTAGGATCAACAGCTTAGCCAGGGAGTACCCGGAGCTGGAGTATGGACAAGCAGTGGTCAGGAGGGGAGCTGACCAAGATTTGATTAGGGAGTTCACCAACAAACCTTTGACTCCTGAAGCTTGTCGAGCTAGAGTTGGGCTTGCTTCCTCCGAGGTAACTCTTGCAATTTTTTGAGTTTTTGCTTTGATTCCTCTTGCCTTTCTCTATTCTTTACCTTACTTATGCTTGTTCTAACCTCATATACTTACTCGCCATTTCAGTCTCTTGCCATGATTGACTTGGCCACTACCTATTGGAAAGCAGCTGAGGAGCAGGAGAAACTGGCCAAGTCTATGTTGGCTCGTAAGAATGAGGAATTGGGGAAGCTGGAGGGTGATCAAGCTAAGTTGAAGGAAGACCACACAAAGTTGAAGGGAGAGTTTGATAAACTGAAGGAGGAGCACTCAGACTTGGACAACTCGTATGAAGCTTTGAAACTTGTCAAGGACCATGAGCTGAAGCTTAAAGAGGAAGCTTGGAAGAGTTTGGGGGAAGCTAATGCTGAGCTTGCCACTCTGAAGGAGGAGAAGAAAAAACTTGCAGCGGACCTTGACCTGGCAACTCAACAACTGGAGGAGGTGCCAGTCACCTTTGCCAAGAAACAAGAGGAACTAGATGCTGTTCGAGCTCAATGGGGGGTGGACTTAGCTGCTGCTGTTAAGGTTGCCAAGGAGGAGGCTAAGCAAGCCTATAAAGATAGCGATGAGCTCCATGCTTATATTACCAAGCAAGCCAGTACCTTCTGGGATATTGGTCGAGCTCACATGGCTCGCCGTATTGTAGTGGATCCTGCTTTTGATATCTCCGTTGAACAACTTGCCCAATGGGCTGCAGAAGATCCTTATAATACGGCAGCCCGTCCGGGCCATCGCTTGGTGCCCTACAATGACAATGACTTGGAAAACATAGCCAATGATGACGCAGCCGCTGAGGCAGAAACTTGGAACCCTCCCCCTGTCGATCCAGTTAACTACAGTACCATCCTTGCTGAGCTCGAGGAACCTGATTCACCGGCCTTTGACGGTGATACTCCAAGGCATGGGTTTTCTGAATCGGGTAAACCCATTGGCCCCCAGTAGCAGGAGGGAACTGTAGATGATCAAGCGGCTACCAGCGGTCAGGTTGAAAGTGATCCCGCAGCTTGAACTTCATATTTAATGGTTGTGTAATGAACAAGCCCCAAACACTTTTTATTTATTTATATTTTTTTTATTTTTTTGAATGCTTGAATGCCTTGGCCCTGCTTTTGGGAGGCATAATATTTTGTCACATTTTGTTTTCCTTTTAAGCCTTGGCCCGTTTTGGGAGACTTAATTATATCATAGCTCACTTTCCATCATGGTATGTTATATGCTGTTGGTCTCAGCATGTGTGTGTCGAGCTAGATATAATAGGACAAATAAATCGACCTAAGTTCAAGGTCGACCTGGCTTCATGATGGCCTAGTCAACCTAAAACTTGTAGGGATTTTTGTAAACGAGATTGACTCAGAGTCGAAACTGTTTTAAGAGGTCAAAGCTGACCAGGGGTCGAGCTTATAAAAACGAAGTCGACCTAAGATCGGACTTGTTAAAGGGACTAAACCGATTAAGAATCGGGTGTATATAATCTAAGCTGACTAAGAGTCGAGCTTGTTAGAACGAAGTCGACTAAGAGTCAGACTTGTTAAAGGAACTAAACTGATTAAGAATCGAGTTTATTTAATCTAAGCTGATTAAGAGTCGAGCTTGTTAGAACGAAGTCGACTAAGAGTCGGACTTGTTAAAGGAACTAAACTGATTTAGAATCGAGCTTGTTAAAGCGAAGCTGACTAAGAGTCGAGCTTGCTAGAGGAACAAAGCTGATTAAGAATCGAGCTTGTTAAAACGAAGCTGACTAAGAGTCGAGCTTGCTAGAGGAACAAAGTTGATTAAGAATCGAGCTTGTTGAATTTAGTGTAGTACAATGTTTGGTCGAATAGAACTGTGATTTTTATTGAAGCAAAAACATGCTTACATCGAATAGAAAACTAGAACTATGACAAATGGGGGACTGCTTTAACCTTGAACTGAGCTAAGGACTTGAACTAGAAGTAGTACTTGATAAGGTGAGTAGCATGCCATGGATGTTTCAACTCTTCACTATCTGGGTGAGCTATCATGTAGGTTCCCTCCTTGACGACTCGAGTAACAATGTAAGGACCTTCCCAGTTGGGAGATAGTTTATTCTGTTGGGTCCTTCTCCCTGTTGCCTCGATCTTCCTCAGCACATGATCTCCTACTTGGAATGACCTGGCTTTCACTTTCTTATCGTGGTAACTTTTAGTCCGCTGCTTGTAGTTAACCATTCGAAGGTAAGCTGTGTCTCGCTTCTCCTCGATCAAATCTAGGTCGATCAATCTGTTGATATCATTCTGCTCTTGATTAAAGAAAGTTACTCTAGCCGTTGGAAATCTCAACTCAGCTGGAGCCATGGCCTCTGACCCGTATGCTAGAGCGAATGGGGTTTCCCCCGTAGGCCCCCGAGTGGTTGTGCGAACTGCCCAGAGAGCAAGGGGGAGTTCGTCCAACCAGTTATTGCGTCGACCTACGAGACCCGTCTTGAGTGAGGATAGTACGAGCTTGTTTGCTGCTTCAGCTTGCCCATTTCCTTGGGGATAGGCGACAGAAGATTGCCAATGTTTGATCCCTACTCGATTCATCTCTGCTTCAAAAGGCTTTGGAGAACTGCAGGCCGTTGTCTGATACTATAGCTCTAGGGAACCTAAATCTACACCAGATGAAGTCATGTATGAAGTTGATGGCATTTTCCTCTGTAATGCGAGTTAATGGCTTAGGTTCGACCCACTTGGTGAAATAGTCAATTGCAACGATTGCATATTTGCAATTTCCACGGGCGGGAGGGAAGGGTCCAATCAGGTCGACGCCCCACATATCAAATGGCCAAGCAGCGATCACTGGGGTCTGCTCCGTTGTAGGTAAATGAGGTAAGTTGGCAAACCTTTGACATTGGTCACATTGGTGAACGAAGTCATGAGTGTCAGCTCTCATATGCGGCCAATAATATCCCAGAGTGATCAATTTGTCGGTTAGTGTCCTGGCCCCCGGGTGTCCACCACAAATTCCACTGTGAACCTCATGCATCAGCTGTGTGATTTCTTGAGGATGAATGCACTTCAATAAGGGTCTGGTATATAATCTTCTGAACATCATGCCTCCTTAGATGACATATCTTGGAGCTTTCTTTTTGACAGCTCGAGCCCTCTTCTCGTCCTCGGGGAGCTCGCCACTTTCCAGGTATGCTTTCATTTCCTCGATCCACCACTTCTCATTTGAAGTGTTTTCCACACATTGAATCTGAACCCTTTCATAAGCTGGGCTCTCAAGGTAGGAGATGGGCTCTTCATGTGGCTCGTCTGATGTGGCCAGTTTTGAGAGTAGGTCGGCTAGCTCGTTGTCTTCTCGACCAATCCTCTGAATTCCCCAAAACTCCAAATCCTTGGTCAATTTCCTCACCAAGTCGTGGTATTTGACTAGAGTAGAGTTCAACACCTCGTATTCTCCTCGGACCTGCTTGACTATCAACTGTGAGTCACAATAGGCCATGATTTTAGTCGCTCCAAAGCACTGGGCGTACTCAATGGCTGCCACTAAGGCCTCATACTCTGCCTGATTGTTGGATGCATCGAACTTGAACCTTAGCGACTCCTCATATACTGTTCCAGACTCAGGCTCAATCAGAACTATCCCAGCTCCACTGACACTCTTGGTTGATGACCCATCCGAGTAGACTTTCCAACAATCGTCGGGTAGGTTGATGAAAACTTGGGACTCTGGCTCCTTCCCTTTGAATTTCTCCTTCTGAGCTCGCACCTCGCTATCTTCCTTGGTGAACGTCAGCTCGACCAAGAAATCAGCTAGAGCTTGAGCCTTCAATGCCTTTCGAGGTCGATACTCAATGTCGAATTCCGTGAGGGCAATTGACCAATTGAGTAAGCGACCTGAACTTTCTGGTTTATGAAGAATTTTTCTTAAGGGGGCATTTGTGAGCACGACAATAGAGTGAGCCAAGAAATAAGCTCGCAGCTTCCTTGAAGCTACGACTAAGGCATATGCGACCTTTTCAGCATTGTAATATCTGCCCTCTACATCTGACAGGGCTTTGCTGACGTAGTACACTGGCTTTTGATGACCTTCCTCTTCTCTCGACCAGATCGCTGCAGCAATCGACTTGTCTCCCATGCATGATACACAAACAAGGTTTCTCCCATGATCGGGCTACTCAAGAGAGGAGGAGTAGCGAGATAACCCTTAAGCTGCTGGAACGACGAATGACATTCGGCCGTCCACTCAAAATTTTTCGCCCCTCTCAAAGCCTTGAAGAAGGGGAGAGACCTTTCCGTTGACTTAGATATGAAATGTCCCAGGGCTGCAACTCTGCCATTAAGTCGCTGCATCTCCTTGACAACACAGTGGGCTCTCGCATGTCGACTAAAGCCTTGATCTTCTCCGGGTTAGCTTCTATACCTCGCTGGGACACCATAAATCCAAGGAACTTGCCAGCTGCTACACCAAAAACACATTTGCTGGGGTTAAGCTTCATGTCGTTTGCTCTCAAATTGGCGAACGTTTCCCTTAGGTCGACCACGTGACGTCCGGTCTTTGTTTTAATGACCATATCGTCGACGTAGGCCTCCATGTTTCGGCCAATCTGTGAAGCAAAGACCTTATTGACCATACGTTGATAGGTCGCCCCTGCATTCTTCAATCCAAACGGCATCATAGTATAGCAATAGATGCCTCCAGCTGCTTGGAAAGCCGTCTTCACTATGTCATCCTCATGCATCTTGATCTGGTGGTAACCTGAGTAGGCATCAAGAAAACTGAGAGTGGAGTGGCCAGCAATGGAATCGACGAGCTTGTCAATTCTAGGGAGAGGATAGCTATCCTTTGGGCAGGCAAGGTTGAGATTGGTGAAGTCGACGCACATTCTCCACTTGCCGTTCGACTTCTTTACCATGACTACATTGGCCAACCAGGTTGTATGCATAGCCTCCTTGATTATACCTGCACTCAACAATTTTTGTACCTCGAGTTTAATGGCTTCCTCCTTGTCTCGAGCAAAGCTTCTTAGTCTCTGAGGCTTGGGCTTGATGATCGGGTTGACCTCCAGTCTATGAACAACGACCTCTTCCTTTATCCCATTCATATCCTCTACTCGCCACGCAAATACATCGTTGCTTTCTTTTAGTAACTCGATGATCTCTGCTCTTTCTTCGGCTGACAGTTGTTTTCCAATCTGAATCTTTTGCTCGGGATAGGAAGGATTTGTGATCACTGATTCTAGTTCATCCACAGCCTCTAGCTCTGGGCCATCCCTGAACTGTAGGGTCTCAATGATGATCTCCTTTACTTTCTGCCTCTCTTCGGCCCCCAAATGTGGAGCTTCCTCAGCTATCATGTCATCTAGCTTATCAGCGATCTCATCGGTGGTGGCCCCCAAGTTATTGTCGACCTGGAGGCATAGGTTGCCTATGATGACTTGGTTGACCATAACTACATCTGGATCAACCGCTGTGGCTTCGGAGTGACGTGTCGACTCAACCATGACCTCGTCATTTGAGTAATAGGTCGACTCCTCCACATTGGTGATCGTTGACAGTCGAGTAGTTTTGGTGACTGACTGGGACAGCTTTAAGTATCCTTTCGCCGTTTCAATCTCCAGTTCTCTTTTCTTTCTTTCTCGTAGGACATGATCTAGATATGCTCGAGCTATACCTTGTACACAACCGACTCCAGTAGGGGTTGGAAATTTGACTCGCTTATGGGGAATTGATGCCACCATTCCAAGTGCGACCTGACCAGGAATACCAAGGATAGCAGCATAGTCACTGTTCACGTCTATCACAATAAATTTTACCTTAGAAACGACCCTGTAAGGGTGTTGGCCTAGGTCGACATCTAGCTCGATCTGTCCTTTAGCGTCGACTCTATGATTTGTGAAGCCCTCCAACCTGCCATCATATCTTTCAAGCTGCTCGTTGGAAAGACCCATCTCCTGGAAGTTTTGTAGAATAAAATGTCTTTGCAGGCCCCCGTGTCGACTAAGAGTCTGCTCGTCGTACATCCGTCGATAAGACCTGGGATGACGAGAACTTGCTCTCGAGCTGCCATATTGGTTGCCAACTCATGGGGGTAGAAGCTGATCACCTCATCTCTGACATCTTTTCTTGGAGGCACATGTGGGGCTTTGTTGAGTTGAAAGATTTTATGTATGATGGTTGTGTTGCTGGCTTGCTCTGTGATGACCCCCAAGTTCAATCTGGGTTGCCTTGGTCCCTGATGTCCACCTGCAGGTTGGTCGCCTCCACCAGCTTGAGGCCTTTTAACATAAGCGTCGAGCCTTCCCTGGTCGACCATTCTCTGGATGATACGCTTCAAGCCTAAGCAATCCTCTGTGAGATGACCCGTATCTTTATGGTAATCACAGTATTTGCTATTGTCCCTTCTAAACTTGTTGCCTGGGTTCATTAGGGCTGGTGGGGCCAACTCGACTGCATTCATTATCTCTGTTCAACTCACCGTCAGGGGAGTGAAAACTTCGGGCACCTTCTCCCTCGCCCTGGTCTTGTTCTTTCCATTCTTGTTGTTTCCCCCATTTTTGGTTGAGTCCTTCTTATCATCAGCGACCTCGACCTTGGGGCCTTTCCCATTCTTTTTTTCTTTCCTTTCCTCGGCTAATGCCACATTGTAAGCCTTCTCGAACAACTCATGTCGAGTGGTGACGGTATGAACCGTCAGTTCATAATCCATGTCTGCCGAGGAAATGCCATTCCAGAAACAATTGATCACCTCCCTGTCAGTGAGATCCTCCTCAATCTTGTCAACCATTTCTTTAAACTTGGTGTAGTAGCTCATGGAGCTTTCATTCTTCCCTTGCACCAAGTTGTTTAGGTCGGTGACAGTCACTTTCCGAGCTCCAGCAGTTGAGAAGCGCTCTAGGAATTTTGTCCTCAAACACATCCAGGTGGAGATGCTACCAGCTGCCAAACCATTGAACCATGTTAGGGCTGCCCCTATGAGTGTGCTTATGAGGGCTTTGCACATATTGTCGTCCTCATTGGGCGACCAAGCACAGCGTAGCTTCTAGGTGTGCCACGTGGCTTTTTGCATTGGTTGCCCCTGAGTACTTCTCTAGAAGTGGCAATCTGAAACCAGCAGGAGGTCGGCTATCGATCAAATCCTTGGATAAGGGTCAAAGAGCAAAGTCAATTCGTTCGACCTTTCCAAGATCATTCTTCTTCTCGGCCCCATTGTTCAAACTTCCTTTTCCATAGCAAAACCTACTCCCTAGCATCGGCCCTGTCTTTCTCCAGCAGGGGGAACAACATTTGACCTTTGACCCTCACTTCTGGGGGGAGTTACTTGCCTGCTTCTCCTATCCTTGTGGGAAGGTGACCTTACCGACTCGACCGGGCGACCCGTGCCCCTCATCTCTTGTTGGCGACTGCGCCTTTCGTTTCGAGTGGCGACCGCGCCTATCATCCCCAGGTGGCGACTGCGCCTCCTCTCTAACGGGCGACTGCGCCCATTCCTTCCCCTGTGGGATTGAGACCTCTCTGTCCTGGCTGGAGATCTACGCCTACTTCGGTTTGCCTCTAGCTGCGTCCTCAAGTCCGACTGTGCCTCCTGCTCCCTGTTCCTAGTGAGACTGGCCCTTAGGTCGTCACTCGGAACATGAATGGGTGATTGAGGTCGAACCACCATCCTTTGATCAGCATTTTGTCCCACTGTTTCGTTCGGTCTGGGACTCCTAGCACGCTCCCTATTTGAAAACTTGGGATGGAGCCACCCTTTCAGACCTTCTGTCAGCCTGCTCCGCCTCCTCCATTGCTAACAGCTCGACCAATATCTGAGCTCGTTCCATAAGCATTTCTTTCCTGCTTAGTGGGTTGGATGAGGGACCTGCCCTGTTTCCAGCATTCGTCTGTCGAGTTGGCCGTTTGGGAAGAGGTGGAATTCCTTGCCCCTCCATGGGTCGCTTCTCCCTCCTTACGTCTGGCAATCCTCTGCCATCAGCTACACTATTAGAGCGTGTTGCCCTAGCATGATGACGAAGAGGAGGAGGAGGAGGAGGGGGCAAATATGCATTCACATTGGTAGTAGCAGTGGTGTTGGCATTCACTTCATTGAATTCATCAGAAGCCTCTGCAACGTGCCCGTCTGGGGTTACCATGATTGTGGATTGAAGAGAAACTTCGAGGTCAAGCTATGCACTCGTTTCCCGGCAATGGAACCAAACTGATGCCTCAGGAAATGTGCTTATCAATCTTCCTCCACGTGGCAGGACTGATCACCTAGCTCCTTGACCTGAAATCAGAACCCACGACTAGCCGGATGTGTCTCCGGCTTAGACCCTCGGGCGTGAGAGTAAGTATTTGATGATTGGAGAGTTAAAATGTACTGAATAATGGAATTCCGATAGCAAAACAGCAGTTACCTTATAACCGTGGTAGTGATGAAGTATTTATAGTTGGTGAGAGCGGTTATTTTTGGTATGGCTACATGAGCTCCGAGATTCTAGGGACAGTTACATGTAATGTGAACGTGTCCTAGAACGGTCCCTGATTTGTAGGGAAGCAGTTATGGCAAGAGCTATTATTTGTACGCCTGTAACCGTTAGGTCGACGCTTGTTTAAGTAGGTCGAGGTCGACACTTGTGTTTGGGTCGACCTGACTGTCAGGTAGAGTTGGATCGTACCCGAAATATGACTGGGTCATAAGGTCGGACTAAGTTAGGTCGGGACCTAATAGGTCGAACAATGAACTTAGTCGACTGATGCGTGAGATGGGCCTTGAGCCATGTAATGATTGGGCCTGGCCCATAGAGAATATGGCGGAAATAATTGCTTGTGGATTGGGCTTTACTCGCTTGGCCCAGCTAGATACTTTTGGTATGTTCAGTCCCCAATGAGGAACATTTGATGAATCCGCCACTGCTGTGATCACCGATCATAAGGATTACCTCTGGAGGTTCGTGATGATTCTTTCCTCTTATTTAACGGCACCCCAGTAGGGTGCTTGTAGGTTTGTTTGTCAACACGAGCATTGATGGCGGCTGAGATGTGAGTATCAACCCATAGTTGTTCGGCCTGTTGTAGTTTGCTTCCTCCAGCTATTTTGAGGCGCTTGTGAGTTTAATTTTTTATTCGAGCCAGGTGCGATTTCTCAACCGAGTTGTTGGCTTTTAAACAATCTATGCTCGACCTGCGAGCTATCTGATCGTTGGTTTGTTGGTCGACAATTCCTTTGTCGAGCTGACTTTGTTTTGTCTAGCTGAACTCTGTGAACTTGATTAAAACTTGAATGGGAAGACTCTGGAGAGACATGCAAGCAGAGGCGAATCCTATTCTTCTGATTTGAGATATTACAATGAACTCGTCACGAAGGTTCAGGGCATGTGCAAATCTATGAGAGTAACCCTGGATCAACATATTTTGCGTGAAGTACTTGAATTATGGCCTTTGTTTGATAGCCATTTTTCCGTGGAAGAAGAGGATAAACTTGTTGGCCGAATTATTGACACCACTGGTGCGGAGGTTCTCCAATCAATGTTGCCATAGGTAACATCTGCTCCCCAGGAAGAACAGAATAAATGATGGACGCATGGAAAGCAGGCTACGAAAAACACAATGTTCAGTGAGTGGTTTAACGAGTGGTGGGAAGGAAATCCCACAGCATCTTCACAGGCTACCATCTCGGAGAAGAGTATGTCACAAGGTTCCATATATTGATTTATCCATTTGGAGTTAAAAGATCCATCTTCCCTTAACTTTCATGGCTCTATCTGATATGTGCATACCTCAGTGAAATCTGATTTCTGTTGCCTGCTTCTTTATTTTTCAAAAAAGCTGACTTTGTTTTGTACTATTCGAGGCACTGTTTTGAGCTGATCAGAAGGGGATCTGTTCGAGGCAACATTTCGAGCCTGATTTTCAGCTTCCTTTAGTGAGCTATGGGTCGATTTGAGCATCCGATCTCCACCTTTTTACTCGTTGTCATCATGTTTTTCTCAAACAATTACTCTATGCATATGATTGCTCGGCTTATGTGTTTGGAGGTTGGAAGGCCTGCTCGGCTTTCTTGTTTTCCTCGATTGTTGTTGCCTCGCACAAATGCAAATAATCAGTCAAAGATGCATGTAGTATAATTTGTAAATGGTATATATAAGCACATTATTATGCTGCATATTGAATTTGAAAACTGAGTATAGAAGTGAAACTGATACACCTGATGAAGGTAATTCGTGCTTGAGGGTCGGAAGGCCTGTTTGCCTTCACGAATTGTTTTCAACACTTCGACAGGAACATCCGTTGGTGACGAGTTCATCGAAGGGCAGAGCAAAAGTTCAGAAAACGGATTCAATGAAGCTGATTTTAAGATTCTGAAAAACCAGATTTTTGATCAACTTTGACAAATAAACTGTTCTGATCAAGGAACTTCCAAAAGACGTAAAGGTACTCGTTGGAAAGGTCTATGTGTCTACTTTCATAAAAAAATCGGTTCGTCGTTTAGAGGTCTAGAAAGGGAGATAAGGCAGTTTTAGTACAGATGGTACAAGCAGTCTACATACAAACAGTCAACATGCCATAGTTGTTTGTCTTGGGCGATCATAGGTGGTTGAGATCGTGTTCGCCCGCTCTCATTGTTCTCATGATTAGGTATGGGCATTGACCGCTCGACCAACTTGAGACCATTGCACCATCTTTGTTCGACCTGCGAGCAAGGGCGTGATATGCTTCAACAAGTCCGGTAAATATGAATGTAACTCGCTGGCCCAAGGTCGGTTGTGCTCGTGTTCTTGGTCGAGTTGGGATGCAATCCTGGTTAATGTTATTGCTTTCCAAATATATTCAATTTTGGCAGCTGCCACGATTGACTTCTTTCTCACTTTCAGGTCATTCCGGCGATGCAGTCAGCAGTTGTCGGACAAGGAAGACAGTGGTATAGATTGCTCTGGGATGTTGTACGAGAGAGTAAGCATGAATCAAATGGTTCTTTGTAGAGGAATGCATCATGCGCACAACTTAAAGATTCATATGAGTGGTAATTTATGGTCAGCACATCTTGAAGGTTATCAACATGGCTCTTGGCGTATCCTCATGCTCGTCCTGCAAGTGTGTTCGTCCAGCTATAGTACTTGACAAGTGAGTTGGTTTTCACGATGTACTTCAACTCAGGTAGTTCAAGCATGGTTACGTCCTGCTCAGCCTGCTATATTGCTTAGCTTGTGATTTACTTTCTTCTCTCGTTGTTGCCCCAAAAGCCATCTGGGCCTATTATTGTTGTTCCTATCTAATTTGCACCTATGCACAGATGACCAGGAACTTGCTTCATTTGTAAATCAAGTGGTTGTGTTTAGTCGTGCATTGCCTCACCCACATATTCTTTGCAGCAACATGTCATGAGAGAAAAATGGTGCCATTAATTGCATGCTATCAAGGGACAATTTAATTACTGTCTTGCAGCACTAGTGTGCATTATTTCTTTATACAGATGTGGTACATCATATACATATATATTTAGCATGTAAGCATGGGAGTTTATATTTAGGATCCTTATATTTGTATTACGGGGGCTTTAAGGATAGCAATCATGCGATTTTTAAAATCATACTTGATCATGCAATACTTTGCATAGAAGTATGGCATAATAGTGGGCAGCCATGAAATATTTATAGACTAACAGATTGTTCATGAAAATAGTTCTAAGATACTCCGCATTATTTCTATCACATAGCCTGCTCCTGTCATTCAAATAACTAGAGGGCCAGATTGACTTTAAGCCTTAATTTCTCAAAGGATATTATCCTTTCAATTATAATCAATAATATCAAGATTGGATTAAGCCCAACCAATCAGATATGCTTATTTGCACAATTTCACATAGGCAATTTCTGTAAATTGAGCATGCAGTTGCAATGCCAAAACATGTTGAGAGATTTCATAATTAGAAAGAAGCCACCTGGTAACGGAAGGAATTGTTTTGCGGCGATCATTTAGTGGCCGCTTACTCTTCTGTCCATGGTCCTTTTTTGCTAGGTTCATCCGCCCGTTGAGTTTTGGTGCAAGACGGAATTTTTATTTGCGGTTCATATACCGGAACACGTCTTCCACGGTAGATCTGGTCTTACGCCAAAGAATTATAAGTGCAGCAGATCTGATTGATTTTTCCACCGTCATGGTCCGTCGTTCGCCATGTTTTCGTTTTCGGCAATGGAACCAAACTGATGATGCATAAAATGGGTGATACCGGGGGTACCTAATCAGTCGGGAACGCGGCGTTGGATTCCTGGACGAACGAACGGATGATCTACAAAACAGACACCGTTAGGGCGCGGGGAGTTACCCCGCGCAAACCCTCCGGCGTGAGAATAAGCATCTGTGTATGGAGAGATGATATAAACCGGGAGGGAGGCATATTATGATTATTATTATCATCATTTATAATAAAAAAATATACTTCACACTTAATTAATTTTCAAAAAAAAGATATTGAAAAATTAAAAAGAAAAATAAAGAAAGGATAATTAAGAAATTTATATTTAATAAAGAGTGTTTTTTTTTTGTGTGTCCAAATTAAATAAAATTAGTCTCTAATTAAAGAGGAAAAAAATTATAAATTTTGGTGTAAAAATTTAATTTTTTTTTTATAAAATAATTGAGGTCGAAAAAATGGGATGAAAAATAAAAATCTGAAAATAAACCATCCAATCAGAGTGCGACGCGTGTCGAGTAATTTTTTTTAAAAAAAGAAGACCCTTTCAGCATTCACGCGCCTTTGTCGACTCGTGGACCGCACGCGCCCAATCCAATCTTAACACGTGTCTCCTCCGCGTTGTTAATTGCAACTTCGTCACCGTGTGAAATTACTAAAATACCCCTGATTTGAACGGGAACTTGGCTGTCCTGTTATTATATATATATAGATTATCAACATCGTTTAGCGTTTATAAGTGCTGATATAAATGATTGTTCGTTTAACATTAAAACATACTCCCTCCGTCCCATAGAACATTACACGTTTACTATTGAGAACGGAAAATAAGGAATAATGTTATTAAAGTAGGTGTTGTGAGTAGGAGGAGAGAGAATGAGTGGAGAGAATAGTAAATTATAATGGTGTTGTGAGTATTAAAATAATGTAGGAGAGAGAATGAGTGGAGAGAATAGTGATTTAAGGTTTCCTTTTTAGGAAAGTGGGACTTTAAAGAGGGACGTCCAAAATAGCAAAAGGGGTAATGTTCTATGGGACGGAGGGAGTACACTTTTAGTAAATATATGGAAAAGTCAATTAAATTGTTTAGAGACACCAGTTTGGGTGTAAAGTTTTTTTTTTTTTTTATATTTTAATTATTTAAACTGACAATTCATAATATTAATGCTTACATTTATATACATTTATGTGAGAAACTTCTTTTCTTTGTAAACCTCCTTTTTTTTTTTTTTTTTTTGTCAAACTAAAAGAGTATCAATCTTGCTGTTTGTGAGATCCTTGGAATCGTGTCGCGACCAACTATGGAGGAGCGCATTGGATTGGCTGTCGATGAACGTATGGGGTTGTTGTTGGAGCAGTTAACGACCAGGATGAACGACCTATTCAATCAACAACTTCACCGAAATCAGGCTGATCATGGTGATCGTCACAAACAGCAAGATTGGGAGGTGGATTCGGAAGAGACTGGTGACGAAGTCTATCCCGAGATCCCGCAGGTTCGCCGTCGGCCACATCGGCCTCCGGTGGTGGAGGACAATCGTTGATGGGAGGCGGGTGGCGCGACCGAGATCCTAATTTAATGGAGGGTTACAAGCAGAAGAGTTTCTGGATTGGATAGCCACTGTGGAAGAGATCTTGGATTTCAAACAGGTTCCGGAGGATAGGCGTGTGGCGTTGAAGGAAAAAAAGGGATATTTATTTAGAAACGGGGGAGTAATAATTTTAGACTTGTAGCGCAATTTAGACATTGAAAAAAAAAAACAAATTATTTTCTTAATTGGTTTATTTTTTTTGTATGTCTAATAAAGAGTTGCATTTCTTAACCTGGTTTGTAATAATTTTAGACTTGTAGTGCTATTTATACATTTTATAATTGATGATGCATAAAATGGGTGATACCGGGGGTAACTAATCAGTCGGGAACGCGGCGTTGGATTTCTGGACGAACGAACGGATGATCTGCAAAACAGACACCGTTAGAGCGCGGGGAGTTACCCCGCGCAAACCCTCCGGCGTGAGAATAAGCATCTGTGTATGGAGAGATGATATAAACCGGGAGGGAGGCATATTATATTTTGGGTAGAGAGAATGTGTGTACCTTTTTTGGGGTGAGATCACTCCCTTATATAGGATTAGGAAGAGAGATATAATTGCATTAGGATTGGATGAGATTCCTAGAATCGTGGATCGAATTGTGTAGGAGATCAAGTACGCATATAACTCCTGATTTGTAGGAATCCTGTTATAGAAAGGATTATAAGCACATTATGACTCTGTAGGTCGACGTACGTATTGTAGGTCGAGGTCGCATGTTTGAGTCTAGGTCGACCTGACTGCTTGATGTAGTCAGATGATACTATGTAGGTCGACATATGTTTTGTAGGTCGAGGTCGCCTGTTTAGGTCGACCTGACTGCTTCTGTAGGTCGACGTATGTTTTGTAGGTCGAGGTTGCCTGTTTGAGTCTAGGTCGACCTGACTGCTTAGGTCGACGTATGTTTTATAGGTCGAGGTCGCCTGTTTAGGTCGACCTGACTGCTTCTGTAGGTCGACGTATGTTTTATAGGTCGAGGTCCCCTGTTTGAGTCTAGGTGGACCTGACTGCTTAGGTCGACGTATGTTTTATAGGTCGAGGTCGCCTGTTTGAGTCTAGGTAGACCTGACTGCTTAGGTCGACGTATGTTTTGTAAGGTCGAGGTCGCCTGTTTAGGTCGACCTGACTGCTTCTGTAGGTCGACGTATGTTTTGTAGGTCGAGGTTGCCTGTTTGAGTCTAGGTCGACCTGAATGCTTCTGTAGCTGGATGATACTCATGAGAGATATAGATCGTATGTCGGACAAAGCTAGATCGGAACTGAACATATCAAAAGTGTCAAGTTGGACCAAAGGAATAAAGCCCAATCACAAGCGGCCTTGACCATCATATTCTCAATGAGGCTGGCCCAATCAGAACAAGGCCCAAGGCCCATCTCTTATATCAGTCGACTAAGCCCATGGTCCGGCCTACTAGGTCCCGACCTAATTTAGTCCGACTTCATGATCCATATCATAATTCGGGTACGAACCATGCTCTACCCGCCAGTCAGGTCGACCATTCCACAAGTGGCGACCTCGACCTGATCACCAAGCGTCGACCTGACATTTGAGGACGCATGTGGGTCAACCTTTCCATAACAACCTCCCTACAAATCAGGGACAGTTACAGGCACGTTCACATGACTGAATAACCGCTGCTATAATCTCGGAGGACATGTCTCCTCACCAAAAATACATTACTCTTACCTATAAATACTTCATCACTACCAACGGTGCAAAGGTAACTGCCATTTTGCTATCAGAATTCATTATTCTATACATTTTGAGCTATAAACAACGGTAATCTTACTCTCACGCCCGAGCGTCTTCGCCGGAGACACATCCGGCTAGTCGTGGGTTCTGTTTTCAGGTCAAGGAGCCAGGTGATCAATCCTGCCACGTGGAGGAAGATTGATAAGCACATTTCCTGCAGCATCAGTTTGGTTCCATTGCCGGGAATTGAACCCGGGTCTCATAGATGAAAGCCATGTATCCTAACCACTGGACGACAATGGGAATGACAACATGTGCAAAGCTCTCCTAAGCACACTTACTGGGGCAGCCTTAACTTGGTTCAATGGTTTGGCTGCTGGTAGTATCACCACATGGGCATGCTTCAGAACAAAATTCTTAGATCGCTTCTCGACTGCAGGAGCTCGAAAGATAACCGTCACGGATCTGAATAACTTGGTGCAGGGTAAGAATGAAAGCTCGATGAGCTATTTCACCAAGTTCAAAGAGATGGTTGATAAAATAGAGGAAGACCTCACCGACAGGGAGGTAATCAATTGCTTCCGAAGTGGTATTTCCTCAGAAGATATGGACTACGAGCTCACAGTCCGAACGGTCACAACTCGACAGGAGTTGTTTGAAAAGGTGTATAATGTCGCTCTGGCCGAGGAAAGGAAAGAAAAGAAGAACGGTAAAGAGCCCCAAGGTTGAAGTCGGCGACGATAAAAAGGACTCCAACAAGAATGGGGAACAATAAAAATGGAAAGAACGAGAACTAGGGCGACAGAGAAGGTGCCCGAAGCTTTCACTCCCCTCACGGTGAGTCGAACTGAGATTTTGAATGCTGTCGAGCTGGCTCCTCCAGTCCCAATGAATCCAGGCAACAAGTTTAGGCGGGACAACAGCAAGTACTGCGACTACCACAAAGACACTGGTCATCTCACGAGAGGATTGCTTGGGATTAAAGCGTATCATCCAGAGAATGGTCGACCGGGGAGACTCGAAGCTTATGTGAAGAGACCTCAAGCCGGGGAGGTGAGCGGCCGGCGGGTGGGCAACAAGGACCTAGGCGGCCTAGGCGGAACACAGGGGTCATCAGAACAAGCAAGCAACACGGCCATCAAGCACAAGATATTCCGGCTTAACAAGGCCCCACATGTGCCTCCAAGGAGAGAAATCAGAGATGAGGCGATCAGCTTCTACCCCCACGAATTGGCAACAACAATGGCGGCTAGGGAGCAAGTTCTCGTCATCCCGTGGTCTCATTGATGGATGTACGACGAAGCGAGACTCTTAGTCGACACGGGGGCTGCAAGGATATTTTGTTTTACAAAACTTTCAAGGAGATGGGCCTTAATGATGAGCAGTGGAGAGATATGATGGCAGGTTGGAGGGCGTCACCAAACACCGAGTTGATGCGAAAGGCCAGAGTGTGCTCGACGTCGACCTAGGCCAGCACCCCCTCAGGACTGTCTCGAAGGTACAATTTATCGTAATTGATGTAAATAGTGACTATGCCGCCATACTTGGAATTCTGGACGGAGTCGCTCTTGGAATGGTAGCATCAATTCCTCACCGGCGAGTAAAGTTCCCCACACTGCTGGAGTGGGTTGCGTACAAGGCACCGCTCGTGCTTATCGGATCATGTTCTAAGAGAAAGAAAGAAAAGGGAGCTAGAAATTGAGGCTGGCGATGGTTACTTGAAGCCGTCTCGATCGATCACCAAAACTACCCGACCGTCAACAATCAGACGTGGTAGAGTCGACCTATCGCTCAAATGACGAGGTCATGCTTGAGTCGACACGTCACTCTAACACCACCGAGGTCGATTCGGATGTAGTTATGGTCGATCAAGTCGTCATAGGAGACATATGCCTCCCGGATAGACAATAACTCGGGGCCCCTACCAACAAGGTTGCGGACAAGCTTGATGATATGATAGCCGAGGAGGCTCCACACTTGGGAGGCGAGGAAAGACAAAAGGTCGGGGAGATCATAGTGGAGACTCTACAATTCGAGAGATGGACCAGAGCTAGAAGGCTGTGGATGAGCTAGAGTCGGTAATCACCAACCCTTTTTACCCCGATCAAAAATTCAAATTGGAAAGCAGTTATCAGTTGAGGAGCGAGCAGAAATTATCAAGCTACTCAAAGAAAGCAGTGATGTCTTCGCATGGAGAGTAGAGGACATGAGGGGAATCAAGGAGGAGGTCGCTGTTCATCGGCTCGAAGTCAACCCGACCATTAAGCCTAGACCCCAGAAATTGAGAAGCTTTGCTCGCGACAAGGAGGAAGCTATAAAAACTGAGGTACAAAAACTTTTGAGTGCAGGGATAATCAAAGAGGCCACTCATACAACGTGGTTGGCCAACGTGGTCATGGTGAAGAAATCAAATGGCAAATGGCGGATGTGTGTCGACTTCACTACTCTCAATCTAGCTTGCCCAAAGGATAGCTATCCTCTTCCTAGAATTGACAAGCTTGTTGATTCCATTGCTGGTCATTCCACTCTCAGTTTCCTCGACGCTTACTCAGGCTACCACCAGATTAAGATGCACGAGGATGATATAGTCAAAACGGCATTTCAGGCAGCTGGAGGCATCTACTGCTACAATATGATGCCTTTTGGATTGAAGAATGCAGGAGCGACCTATCAGAGAATGGTGAATAAAGTCTTTGCCTCACAAATTGGTCGAAATATGGAGGCTTACGTTGACGACATGGTCATTAAAACCAAGGCCGGGAGTCACGTAGTCGACCTAAAGGAAACATTCGCCAATTTACGAGCAAACGACATGAAGCTTCAATCCCAAAGAAATGTGTGTTTGGAGTGGCTGCTGGCAAGTTCTTGGGATTCATGGTATCTCAAAGAGGCATAGAAGCTAATCCAGAGAAGATAAAGGCTTTAGTCGACATGAAGGCTCCTACCTGTGTCAAAGAGATGCAGCGACTTAACGGAAGGGTAGCAGCTCTTGGTCGCTTCATATCTAAATCAGCAGAGAGATCTCTCCCCTTCTTCAAAGCGTTGAGGGGACGAAAAGCTTTGAATGGACGACCGAATGTCATTCGTCGTTCCAACAATTGAAGGATTATCTTGCTACTCCACCTCGCTCGCAGCCCGACGACCGGTGAGACTTTATTTGTGTATCTATACGTAGGAGACAAGTCGATTCTTTGCGGTATTGATTAGAGAGGATGAAGGGCTTCGAAGCTGTGTACTATATCGGCAAAGCTTTATCGAGATGTGGAAAGGTGTATTACAACGCCGAGAAAGTCGCTTATGCTCTAGTCGTAGCTTCAAGAAAGTTACGGGCCTATTTTACGGCTCATCCAATCGTGGTTCTTACCAATGCTCCTTTAAGAAAAATCTTGCCGCACAAGGAGAGTTCGGGTCGACTACTCGGTTGGTCAATTGCCCTCACCGAATTTGACATTGAGTATCGACCTCGAAAGGCGTTGAAGGCTCAAGCTCTAGGCGACTTCTTGAGTCGAGCTTACGTTCACCAAGGAAGATGACGAGCGGCGAGCTCCAAAAGAAAAGGGCAAAGGGAAAGAGCCGAGTCACAAGTCGCCATCACTCTACCCGTCGATTGTTGGAAGGTCTATTCGGACGGGTCGGCAACCAAAAATGTCGGTGGAGCTGGAATTGTCTTGGTCGAGGCCAGTGCGGGGCTGTTTACGAGGAATCGCTAAGGTTCAAATTTGACGCTTCCAACAACCAAGGCGAATATGAAGCCTTGATTGCGGCTATCGAGTATGCCAAGTGTTTTGGAGCGACTAAGATCATGGCTTCTTGTGATTCGCGGTTGATAGTCAACCAGGTCGAGGCGAGTATGAGGTGCTCGGTGCCACATTGATCAAATATTGCGACCTGGTGAAAGAGCGATAAAGGACTTAGAATGCAGGAGATTCAAAGGATTGGAAGAGAAGATAACGAGCCGGCCGACCTCCTCTCGAAACTTGCTACTTCGGATGAGCCACATGACGAGCCCATCTCCTTCCTCGAAAATCCGGCTTATGAGAGGGTAAAAATTCGGTGCATAGATGATCCCTCAAGAAATTGGACTCGGGAGAAGTGTTGGATCGAGGAAATGAAAGCATACTTAGAAAGTGGCGAGCCGCCGGAGGACGAGAAGAAGGCTCGAGCTATCAAAAAGAAAGCTCCGAGATATGTCATTCAAGGAGGCGACTGTTCGGGAGATCTTATACTCGGCCATTGCTAAAGTGCATCCATCCCCAAGAGGTCGCCCTATTGATACACGAAGTGCATAGTGGAATTTGTGGTGGACACCGGGGCGGGACTCTTGGCGACAAATTAATCACGTTGGGATACTACGGCCACACATGAGAGCCGACACTCACAACTTTGTTCAGCAATGTGATCAATGCCAAAGGTTTGCCAACCTTCCCCATGTGCCTACAATGCAGCGAGACTCCTGTGATCGCGGCTTGGCCATTTGACATGTGGGGCGTCGACACGATTGGACCCTTCCCTCCCGCCCGAGGAAAGCTGCAAGTATGTGATAGTGGCCATAGATTACTTCACCAAATGGGTTGAGGCCAAACCACTAGCTCGCATCACGAGAGGAGAATGCTATTAACTTCATACACGACTTCATTTGGTGTCGGTTTGGTTTTCCTCGAGCTATTTGTGTCTCGACAATGGGTTACGGTTCTCCCGAGACTTTCGAAACGAGAGATGAAGCGAGTGGGAATCAAACATTGGAAATCCTCTGTCGCCTATCCTCAAGGAAATGGGCAAGCTGAGCGCAGCAAATAAACTTGTTCTATCTTCGCTCAAGGCCGGGCTCGTAGGTCGACGAAACAATTGGTTGGACGAACTCCCCACTTGCTCTTTGGGCGGTTCGTACAACCACTCGGGGCCTACGGGAAACCCCTTTTGCTCTCACATATGGGTCGAGAGGCCATGGCACTGCCGAGCTCGAGATTCCCTACGGCTAGAGTGACCTTCTTTGATCAAGAGCGAGAATGACACCAAGCAGGTTGATCGACTTGGACACGATCGACGAAAAGCGAAAGCGGCCTACCTCCGAATGGTCAATTACAAGCAGCGGACTAAAAGTTATCACGACAAGAAGGTCAAGGCAAGGTCTTTCCAAGTGGGAGATTATGTATTGAGAAAGATTGAGGCAACGGGTAGAAGGACCCAGCAGAACAAGCTATCTCCTAATTGGGAAGGTCCCTATGTAGTCACTCGAGTCGTCAAGGCAGGAACCTCCATGATAGCTCATCCTGGAGGTGACGAGTTGAAGCACCCTTGGCATGCTACTCACCTCATCAAATACTACTTCTAGTTTTCAATTTCAAAGTTCAAGTTTGTGTTAAAGCTAGTTTCGAACTGATGTAAGCATGATTCCTACTTCAATAAAAAGTGCGGTTCATTCCATCAAACATGGTGTTACCCCAATCCCAATGAGCTCGACTCTTAGTCAGCTTAAATTTAACAAGCTCGATTCTTAATCAGCTTATTTAATTTAACAAGTCCGACTCTTAGTCGACTTCGTTCCAACAAACTCGACTCTTAGTCAGTTTGTTATAATAAGCTCGATTCTCAATCAGCTTATTTAGTTTAACAAGTCCGACTCTTAGTCGACTTCGTTCCAACAAACTCGACTCTTAGTCAGTTTGTTATAATTAGCTCGATTCTTAATCAGCTCTACTATTTTAACAAGTCCGATTCCTAATCGACTTCGCTCTGAGTAACTCGACCCTTGGTCAGCTTAAAAAGTTTGAACAAACAAGTCATTGCCCTACTAAATCTAACTCGACACTTACCTCTAAAGCATATAACATGCAGAAAAGAGAAGTCAGTTACGATTAAACACAATTAAGTCTCCCAAAGTGGGCTAAGACTTAGGCAAAGATAACTTACAAAGTATCATGCCTCCCAAAAATAGGGCCAAGGCATACAAGTATTAAAAACAAAAAAGCAAAAATGTTTGGAGCTTGTTCGATTACAATAAACCATTAAAATCAAAGTCTATTCAGAAGAAACGCCTTCTATTGGACCGGCGACGGACGTTGGGTCGACCTCGGTCGGTCACCCACAGTAGATGGCTCACCAATAACATTTTCAGTCTGATAAACCACCTTCCGTGAGTCACTGATTGTAAACTTTGGGGTCTCCTCGTCAAAAGCCGAATCCTCATAATCATCGAGCTCAGCCAAAATGGTGTTAAAATTAACCTTTTCAACAGCTGGGGGGTCCCAAGGTGATGCCTCTGCAGCTTCATCATCTTTCTTTATAAGTTCCAAGTCATTCTCATTGTATGGCACCAAAGGGTGGCCTTGGCGGTCTTTGTGTTATAAGGATCTTCGTAAGCCCATTGAGCTAGCATTCGATCGATATATCGATAGAGGGATCTACTATTATACGTCGAGCCATATGAGCCCGACCTACATGGAAGAACCCCTAGCTTCTTCGGTAATATGGGCGTGCGAGATCATCACTATCTTTATATGCCTTGACAGCATCCTCCTTTGCGGCCCTCACAGCAGCAGCTAGGTCCACCCCCCATTGAGTTCGAGCGGCATCCAACTCTTCTTGTTTCTTGGCCAAAGTGACGGGCACCTCCTCCAACTGTTGAGTCGCCAATGCCAGATCAGCAGCTAGCCTATTCTTTTCCTCCTTGAGGGCGGCTAGTTCCTTGGTAGCTTCTCCAAACTTGCCCCAGGCTTCTTCTTTGGCCGTTATTTCGTTGTCTTTAACAAGCTTCAAAGCGTCATACGAGCTGTCTAAGTCTGAGTGCTCTTCCTTCAAGTTTTTGAGCTCCTCCTTCAACGTAGCGTTGGCTTCTTTCAGTTTCCCCACCTCGGCATTCTCCTCCTCCAGCTTCTTCAACTCCACATTTTTCTTTGCCAACATGGACTTGGCTAGCTTCTCCTGCTCCTCAGCAGCCTTCCCGATAAGTAGTAGCCCGGGTCAATCATGGCAAGAAGGCCCGAAAGGAAGAGTGGGAGGAAGAGGTTAGATACGGCAGACACAAAGGGAGACATGGAACAAGCGAGCAAAATAAAGTTAACAACACAAGAAATTGCCAAAGAGTTACCTCGGAGGAAGCTAGCCCGACCCTAGCTCTGCGAGCTTACGGAGTTAGAGGCTTTTTAGTGAACTCCATAATCAAATCCTGGTCAGCACCCCTTTTGACCACGGCCTGTCCGTACTCCAGCTCCGGGTACTCCCTGGCTAAGCAGTTGATCCTGGTTAAAGGAGCCACAGCACTTAGCTCGTCAACACGAGGCCCCGGATCAGCTCGGCATAAGAAACCTGGACAGGGGAAGGCTGGGGACTCCTAACTTCATTCTCCATCGGCTCGTTAGCATCGACCTGATCAACTGTCGAGCTCACCTTGGCTTTCCCAATCTTGATTTTCTTGCTTAGAGGGGCCGTATCATCTTCATCATCCCCCTCATCATCTAACTCGATCACAGGCGACTTTGCCTTGGGATTTCTTTTGGTTTTGGATTTGGTTTTGGGTTGATCACGAGCTCTGGTCTTTCTAGCCTCCTTAGCTGGCTCAACAATTTGGTCGGATACATTGGTTTCTTCAGCGTCAACCTCTTCCATTTCCTGGGCGACGTCTACAACTTGGTTCCCCTCCAGTTCCTCGGGGTTCTCCTCCATTGGTATAGAGTTAACGGGGTCCACATCTACCGTCTGCAAAGTATCATGACGGAGAGCACCCTCTCTCTCCCTATGTTCTCTGGCATTAGCTGCTCCACAGCTCCACTTGCTCTTCCTAATGTCAATGGTTCGGCCCATACTCGCTTCTTGCTCAGGAGTTAAGACTACACCAAAATTGAAATGATCAAGGGTTAGGTCGACACATAAAATTTCTGCATACGAGTAAAAAGTTCTATGTACGAATTAAATATGTGTGGACTGATTATTCTACATACGAGCAAAAAAGTTCTATGTACGAATTAAATATGTGTGGACTGATTATTCTACATACGAGCAAAAAAGTTCTATGTACGAATCAAAGTCATAAATAAACAGTTAAGCAAAGGTAAGAGGGATCAAGGTACAAGGAATGGTCGAGTTCTTACCCCCAAAGTGTTCTACCCGCTCCTTACAATAGTTGGCAGTCTTCTTACAATGGTGGCACTCTTTCTCAAATCTGAATCGAGCTCCCTCATGGGTGACCCAATCTGGATATCTCTGACATCTAACTACTGGCACCATGGGCACTACCTCTCCTTCACCAACCATCAATCCAGCTCGGATGAAGTTATTTTTGTTGGTTCCTAGAGCATCCCAACTGATAGCCCCTTTCTTGGTAAACTCCATCAACTTCTTACGTAAATCATTATGCCAATGAGGGGCCCAGTAGTTGTTCTCATCTACCCCAGTTGTATCAGCACTGGGCAAGGGAAATTCCCATCCTCTTCTACTCTCCACCACCACCACGCAAGAGTTCCATCCACTAGCCTTGCCAGGAAGATTGGCAAATAATTTGGGAGACTTTGGCTTGGAAGGAGTACTTATGCCATTATCCTTATCAAACTTAATGCTAAAGAACTCCTTAAACACCCTCATGCATGGCTCATATCCTAAGAACCTACAAACCATAATAAAGCAAACCAGTACCCTACAGGTGTTGGCTCCTAGCCTGAAGTGGCAAGGCATCGGTGCACTCCAAGAACTCGTTTATGAAGGGGTCAAGAGGTAATCTCAAGCCAGCTTCGAATTGGCCGTAGTAGAAAGCGACCTTGGTAGTTTCCTCCTCGTAGGTGTCCCCAAATTTGTTAAAGAAGTCCCCCCTACTATACAGAGCAACGCTAAACTCCTTCCTATCAACATCACAAAAATCATATATCATGCTTAAGCGAGATGGATAATTCCGCTTCCCTCTAGGCGGCCTTGGAGGAACGTAGCCTTTTTCATTCCCGCCCGCACTACGGTGTTATCAAAGGCATCAACAATGCGCGGGCTTGATGAGGTCGAGGCATGAGCTCCACCTTGTGTCTCCATATACGTACAAGAAGAAGGGGAAACAGGGAATCGGTTCTACATGAAGTCTCGGGAGACCTAATCGATAAGCTAAGGGGCGACCTAGATTCCCCCGGAAATCCAATTCTATTCCTAAGGAAAGAAGGTTTGTCGGGACCATGAATGTAAAATGTAGCAATATGATCGAGAAGCTCGTGAAAAAGATGGAAGGACTCAATTCTTGGGTCATTCGTTCCTAAAGTACCTAAGTTCTCTCCCACAGGCAAAGCCAACTCAGTAAATTGCAAACCCCATCGGGTTAAAATTGAAGTACATTCCTCCATGGTCATCTCCCTCCACTCTCCGTTTAAATGTTTATAAACCCTACGGTTGACTTTACAATACCCATACCAAGCTCCGGGTTCTGTACTAAAGGTCCTAGCCATGGCGGAATCAAAGGAATAGCAGAAATTAAAGCCCTAATTTTAAAGAATGAGGAGAATACCTTTAGCAGTGAAGGGAAAACGGAACAATGGAGAGTGAGACACCGAGTTATAGCAGAAGTCAACTTCCTTTATCACCGCCGGAATCACGCACAGAGTTCAGGGAAGGCGAAAGTTGTAAATGGGGAAGGATTCTTGAATTTATATCTTCCTGAATTGGAAAGGGCAAAGGGAAATTCAAAATTAATTTTCCTAATTAATTACGGAAACAGTTTCCTAGGCGGACTCTCAAACGTCAAAATTGTAATCATTATGGCAAAAACGGTGCTCCTTCATCTTTGACCGTCCATCGCCGACGTCCAGGATCGTGCCACGTCATCTTGGGTCGACTAAACCTCAGAACGAGTAGAGACCTTCGAGTAACAACAATTGCCATAAAAAATTTCCTTAACTTCCTAGTCGACAAAGTCAACTCGAAAGTTGGGGGCCACTGAACATATCAAAAAGTGTCAAGTTGGACCAAGGAATAAAGCCCAATCACAAGCGGCCTTGACCATCATATTCTCACGAGGCCGGCCCAATCGAACAAGGCCCAAGGCCCATCTCTTATATCAGTCGACTAAGCCCATGGTCCGGCCTACTAGGTCCCGACCTAATTTAGTCCGACTTCATGATCCATATCATAATTCGGGTACGAACCATGCTCTACCCGCGGTCAGTCGACCATTCCACAAGTGGCGACCTCGACCTCGATCACCAAGCGTCGACCCGACATTTGAGGACGCATGTGGGTCAACCTTTCCATAACAACCTCCCTACAAATCGGGGACAAGCATGTGCACGTTCACATGACTGAATAACCGCTGCTATAATCTCGGAGGACATGTCTCCTCACCAAAAATACATTACTCTTACCTATAAATACTTCATCACTACCAACGGTGCAAAGGTAACTGCCATTTTGCTATCAGAATTCATTATTCTATACATTTTGAGCTATAAACAACGGTAATCTTACTCTCACGCCCGAGCGTCTTCGCCGGAGACACATCCGGCTAGTCGTGGGTTCTGTTTTCAGGTCAAGGAGCCAGGTGATCAATCCTGCCACGTGGAGGAAGATTGATAAGCACATTTCCTGCAGCATCAGGAACCATAGAGGTTGAACAATGAGCTAGGTCGACAGATCTTGGCTGATGGGCCTTGGGCCTTGTAGTAATTGGGCCGACCCACTAGAGATGTGGTGGCAATAATGTCTGAATAATTGGGCTTCGCTCGTTGGGCCTAGCCCGTCACTTTTATTCCGTTCAATAGTATTTCAAATTATTTTCTTAATAGTTTGTTTAGTGATAAAAAAATACCTCTTCGTCCAATATAATACTAGTAATACGGAGTTCCATTTTGACTATTCAATAATTTTAAATAAATATCTAAAGAAATGATTTAGTGCTCAAAGTCAAACCTTAGGCTCTTTGAGTTATATGAGTTGATCACTCTCCTTAACTCGTAGTTGAGGTCGACAAAAAATATGCTTTTAAATAAAAATTTTAATGCTAACTTTAACGAGCTCCACTTATTATTCTTTACTTAATGTTAATAGTGTGTAGTCATTTGGCTTTAGGCAATGCTGTTCTGATACCAAATCCAAAGCTTGGAATTGAGTTGGAACACACACACACACACAGGTCCATTAATTCCTGCATAAAATCAGACCATGAACAAAAATTGATTGTCGCATATAACTCAATTTCTATTCCAGTTTCGAAATATTATGTTTACTTCCAAAATTCCAACTGATTATCGTTGTCCGATAAGTGTACTTCAAACAAATAGATCATAAACGGAGGAAACATCAACCGAGAATTCAGCAACAGAATCAAAAAAATCCTACGACTAAATTGAACCAAATTACTTATTCAATCAACTCAAAATGTTGTTTGGCAGAATATTATTCATCCCATCTTTCCAGCAACTCCCTTTCGCATCTTTGCAATATATTCGAATAAACTTCCGTCAAAGCAGCGTCTCACTGACTCCTTCGATAAGTAGCCTTCAGAATCCTTTGCAAGAACATAGAGAACTACCCATTCAAACTTTGCTGCAGTCCTGCAAAGATGAAAACAAAGTGAGCTATTATATACTCTCTCCGTCCCAGCGGAGTGTGGATTTTTGGTCAACTTTGACCAACTTTGATCAATAATTTAAAAAAATAATAATAATCCTAATAAAAATTTAAAAATTTGTTATTGTATCACGCTTAATAATATTAACAATAACATTTTTTGGATTTTTATTAAGATCATTATTATTTTTTTAAATTATTGGTCAAAGTTGGTCAAAGTTGACCAAAAATCCACACTCCGCTGGGACGGAGGAGTACGCAAGTCTTGAGCCTGTAATTTGTCTCACAACAAAGCAAACCAATCAACAGATTATTAAATTAATTTCAACCAATTTTAGCCACTCTGAAGTACTTGGTGCTTTTCTACATGCAATGGGGTGTGTGTGTGTGTGTGTGTGTGTTTGTGTAATAGAGAGAGAGAGAGAGCGAGAGAGAGAGAGAGAAAGACCAGCCAAAGAAGTCAAATGCGCAACGACTGGAGTCAGTCATATGCCAGATCTCCTTTAGCGTAAGCTTATCAGGCACTGTTCGAGCATATTTGCTGAAAATGTTCTCAAGATTGGCTGGAATAAACCTGTAGAAAATTACAATACATATACCATTAAAATTCACATATTTACATTAGAGGAGCGATAAAATACCACCACAACTATGCTAGTTATTATGATCTTTAACAGGAAAAGAATAAGAAACGCTAGTTGTTGGAATCAACATGCCTGGCTTCCAACGAGTATATGCCCGTAAAACCTTAGAATTTCTATCAGAAAGTAACTAGAAAATAGAAATCACTTGCACAAGCATACACTAGTTTTTCTAATTCAATATAAGTATATTTTACGGATGACGTTTATAATTGAATTATGTAACACTGAATAAATAGGTGAAAATTTAATTTCTTGAATTTACACTTTTTTTAAAAAAAAAAAAAAAACAGAGATTCAGATTCATCAACAATGAAGGTATAGTACACAACTAACAAAAAAAGAAAGCCTCAAGGGAATTCTACTTCCTCACCTTCCTTCCGTGTCATAAGTAGCTGAATCACTTCCATGCTTAGCCCTGTGTATGTTCTCTATGTAAATGGGGAAGAAAGGTGAAGGCATCCAACTCTGCAAGAGAGAGAGAGAGAGGGACAGAGGGGAATTAAAGAGAAAAGAGTGGTGCACTATGAAAATGAGAATTACGACTAATGATTAATCAGATAAACTTACAGGCGAAGTAGCATAACTCATGGTTCCATGAATAAACATCATGCAGATAAAAGAAGTAATCACGTTGAACCCCAAATCACGAAATCCTGATGAAGAATGTCAAGTTGTCTTAAATTAACCATAAACTCGTGAAAAGAGAAAGTGTATTTATATACTCCCTCCGTCCCATTAATAACTTCACCTTTTGCCATTTTAGGTGTCTCATTTAAAGCTTCACCTTTTCTTTTTTTGACAAAGAATCTTTACTATTTTCTCCGCTCATTCTCTCTCCTATTTCACTATTACACTCATAACACTTTTCAAATTTACTATTTCCTCCACTCATTCTCTCTCCTATTTTACTATTACACTCGCAACGTTTTCTTCACCCTTAATTTGCGTGCCGGGACCAAAATGGTGAACTAAATATTGGGACGGAGGGAGTATATGCTACGAGTACTTAATTTTCTTGTGTGTATTTCATATACACAATCATAAGCTCAATAATTATGAATCTTAAAGTCAACCTGATGATACAAGAGCTTTCACTATGTGTGGGGTTCAGGAATGAGTCGGGCCCACTGCCCACATACCTCTAAATGTCTCCCGGGGATGGATAATGCCATTTCCATCTTGATCGAAAAAGGCTACATGCTGCTGAAGAACAGACATGTTATTATGCTTGTGACCCCAAGTCCCATTCACGTTCTCCATATCTGGTGCAGCCACAGCTCGAGCCAGGTCTGATAAAAAATTAAACAATAGAATATGATCATGAAGAAAATTTATCGATCCCATACTTTATTATGTTAATATTTCTTACCCGTGTCACATTATCATTGCCTGGTGTTCTATTATTTCTAAAAAACAATTTTTTGTCGACCATTTTTCTAAAAAACAAATTTAAGAAGAGAGAGTGATTCAAAACACACACACACACACGATAATGGAATAGAAAATAACATACAGGGCTTAGGGAGGACGGAGTCGAGGTCCGATCGGACCTTGCGCAGTAGAGTGACCGGAGCTTTAGCGGCGGTGGTTAACATGGCTTCAGCTGCCGCCTTCTGATTCGGTGCTGTCTTCTCTCCCATATTATATTATACTCTGTGTGTGTTTTTGTGTGGAAATATTGAATTAGAGGAAGGGGGGATGATTTGCAATGTCGTGTGTAAATAAATGAAGATTGAGTTTAGTATTTGTCAAATTGTGTGTGTAGAGAATAACAAACTGACCGATCGAAGATCTCTAACTGTCTGTGACTGTGTGTGCGAGAGAGGAAGTGGCAAAGAAACAGGAAAAGGACTCGCGCGGGCGGTTGCTGCTGAAGCTGAACCTAAGATTGGGATACTAGAAGACATGGGTCAGTGGAGTCGATTAAACAGCAATCCGACGACCTCCGATCTCCACGGTCATAAACATGATTCATTAAGGGTATTTCTCAATTCGTACGTCTCTTTCGTTCAATCACATCCAACCATACACCTCACCTTCTTTTATACTGCGTTGGTCTATCTCCATGATAATGTCCTATGTCGACCATCTTTATTGGTAAAGTCTATACTCCCCCAGTCCCACATTACATTACCTATTTTGCTATTTTGGACGTCTCACTTTAAAGTCACGCTTTTCTAAAAAAAAAAATTTAATATTTTTTTATTCATGGAACCCACTTGTCATACTCACAACAACTATCCACTTACTATTCTCTACCTCACTTTCTCTCTCCTACCCACTCACAACTCCTACTTTAATAACATTATATATATTCACTCCTTATTTTTCGTTCTCAACAGTAAATGAGTAGTTTAATATAGGACGGAGGGAGTATTAATTAATTTACACTGCGTCTCAAAATACATATGGTTTTTAAAAAATTTCACACATATTAAAAAGATAATCAATATTGTTGGATTTGATTTCATCTAATTTGATAACGCCTAAATTAGGGGATTGAACAAAGAAATCGATAATTCCTATGACAAAGCAAGGGGGCGGCCACTTCATGCAAGGGGAGCGACCGCGCGAAGTTTCTTTACAAATGGGACGATCGCACGCTTCTCGTGGGCGATCGCACGTTGGCCTCTGAACAAAGAGGTCGATCGCGACCTCCAGAGATGTGGTCGCGCGGTAGGCTGATTTGGGCCTGGGCGCAGATAAAATCTGTACAGGGTTTGTGATGTAAACAAACAGAGGTTGAGATGGAACCGAACAAGAATGAACCAAGATTCACAAAGAATAAAGCCGCAGCCTCTCTTTTCTTTTATTTAATTCATAATAAAAAACTTGCTTAGTACAAAAACTCTAACTTATTATTTATACTACTAAAAGGAAGATTCTAGAAATCCTAAATAAATAAAACCCTAACTTAATTAATTCATTAAAATCCTAAACTTAAAGCCCAAAACCCAGCCACACCGAAGCCTAATCTGTTTCTGCGCAAACTGATGTTTCCGTCTGGCTCCCAGGCGCCCGCCTGGCTATTGGTGAGGCGCCCGCCTGGCTCCCAGCAGCCTCTGTTCTGTTTCTGTTCCTGTTGCTGCCTCTGCCTCTGTTTCTATTACCAACCTGCATCATCCTCCCCTCCTTAGAAAAGACTCGTCCTCGAGTCAATATCCTCGATATTAACACCACGATACCCGAAAAATCTGAACTCCATCTGCAAAAGGAATTCGATGCCCTTGACGAACTCGAAACTTCATTGCCCTTGTGACAGTATCCATCCAATCAACCCAATGCAATGATACGAAAAACTCAATAAACAATTTCTGAATATTGTATCGAACAGAAGAACGGGGGAAATACATGTCAAATGGATCTGTGTACCCAAGACCAACGGTAACCGTTTCAAACGTCCACACCAAGGTTGCCTCTTGATTAGCAAATACTTCCTTTGTCTCCATATCTGACCAAGCAGATGATTTATTGTCATAAACAGGATCGGTTGTCAATACTTGACAAACGTCACAATGACACATATCAAACGTAGGTGGTTTGGACCAATCAACAAGATTTTCATGGCTTGAAGATTCGAATAAAGAACCTCTTTAAAACCAACTGTATCCATCCAAGAACCAATCGACTCTTCAGGATTTGCATCAAACAGAGGGGGTTTTGACCAATTGACAAGATTTTCTTGACTTGAAGATTCGACAAAAAAACCCTCTTTAAACCCAACAGTATCAATTCAAGAATCAAAGGAATCATTAGGATTTGCCTTACCTTCGATTTTCGGAATTTCGATCCTCATATCGACATCCCTCGAACGGTTAGTTGCATACCTATCATGAAGTCCATGATTTCTGGCCAAGGAATTGACACCATTGTGATACTCCTCACCCTCGGAAGAATCATCCGAATCAGAACCCATAATCGGCGATGTCCCCCCACGATTTCTGCGATTCCGAACTTGGAGTTGAAGTACCTGAACCTGTCTTCTCAGATCGTCGATCTCGATATCGCGTATATCACGCTCGCGGTGATGATCATCTTTCGGAGGATCCGCTGCACGGCCCCTTCCACGACCACCTTTTCCTCCACGAACTTCACGCCCTCGTTCGGCCATCAAATCGTCCAGACAACTGATACCAAATGATGTAAACAAACAGAGGTTGAGATGGAACCGAACAAGAATGAACCAAGATTCACAAAGAATAAAGTCGTAGCCTCTCTTTTCTTTTATTTAATGCATAATCAAAAACTTGCTTACTACAAAAACCCTAACTTATTATTTATACTACTAAAAGGAAGATTCTAGAAATCCTAAATAAATAAAACCCTAACTTAATTAATTCATTAAAACCCTAAACTTAAAGCCCAAAACCCAGCCACACCGAAGCCCAATCTGTTTCTGCGCAAACTGATGTTTCCGTCTGGCTCCCAGGCGCCCGCCTGGCTATTGGTGAGGCGCCCGCCTGGCTCCCAGCAGCCTTTGTTCTGTTTCTGTTCCTGTTGCTGCCTCTGCCTCTGTTTCTATTACCAACCTGCATCAGTTTGAAAACCCTGCAGAGTTAGAAGTATACAGTATAAATACCCTCTATCCCCTAACAATCAGAAGTAATTATAGTGTGATAGGCATATCAATAATTCTAGGATTATGAAGTTATCTTGCTTATCTGTTTTCTAGATTTAGGGTTTGCAAAGGCAGGAATTATTGTGACCAAGAATTCATGCAATAGATTAAAGATTGTATTCAGTGATTTCCAGTTGATAGTAATATTCTCTCCCTCTTCACGTGCACGTAGCCAAGCTAGTGAACCACGTATATTGTTGTGTTATGTGATTGATGTTTGTTTTCTATCTTCTTCATAGATTATGTTCTAACAAACTAGTATCAGAGCTAGTCAGGTTGAGAAAGGTATAGGGGTTTTCCGCTACAGAAAAAGATGGGATCAGGAATTGAATCACCAATTGACAAGTTCAATGGGAATAATAGTTTTAGTTTTTGGCAAATCAAGATGAAAGCCCCGTTGAGAGACAAGGGTTTGTGTGCTCCAGTGGCTAATGAAATCAGGGGTCGTGAGTATCCAAATAGCAAAGCCGAAGTCGTTTCCACAGGTGCTGTCGTGACTGCAACATCAAAGAGTTCGGAGAAGGACAGGAAGGCATATGAGAAGGAAGCAGCCGATCTGATCGCGCTAGATGAGAGGGCCCACTCTAAAATAATAAGGTGTATAGATGATGATGTTCTAGCGGATATTGCAGATAATGATTCCGGAGGTGCTTTGTGGTTTGCGTTGGAAGACATATTTTTGACACGATCATTGACCAACAAGTTATATATGAAGCAGAAGTTGTATTCTCTCTGAATGAAGGAAGGTATGCCCATTAGAGATCACCTAGATAGATTTACATCTTTATTACTTGAACTTCGTAATATATATGCTAAAGTTGCTGATGAGAATGTTGCATTAATGCTTCTTGTTTCATTGCCTTTATCATATGAGCACTATGTTGACTCTAGTATCAGTGGTAAGGAGATGGTAACTCTATAGGAGGTGAAATCCTCGCTCAAGATTAGAGAGTTTCGTCGAAAGTCAAGAGGTAATAGTAGTACAGATAATCAGTCAGCAGGGGTTCTATCAGTAAACAGAAGAAGAAAAAGTATTCTAGCAAGAAGGGCCCGAAACTTGAGGATATTTGTAATTAATGCAAGGGAAAGGGACATTAGAAGACAGATTGTCCAAGGAAGAAGTGAGGCAAACCTCCAAATCGTTCTTAAGCTAATGTTGTTGCAGTTGACACAAGCAGCTCTAATGGGGATTATGCGCTAGTAACAGAAGATTCTGCACGATAGTCAGATGCGTGGATTCTTGATTTGGAGCTTCTTATCATATATGTCTTAGGAGAGAGTAGTTTATAACCTATGATCAGGTAGATGGGGGTGATATTCATATGGCTAACAGTGTTACTTGCATGGTGGTTGGTATTGGCTCTATCAAGCCGCGGACTCATGATGATAAGTTCTGCACTTTGAACGATGTGAGACACATTCCAGACATGACGGAGAATCTGATCTCTCTTAGTCAGCTAGACAACAAAGGGTATAGTTTCAAAGGTAAAGGTGTAGCAGTTTATGGCTACAAAGGTTCTGAAGTGATTCTGAAAGGCCTTAAGTGGGGCTCCTTATATTTCCTCCAAGGAAGGACGCTTTCTGGGTCAATATTGGTTGCATCATCTGAAGTGGTCAAAGAGGATATGACAAATTTGTGGCATATTAGGCTTGGGCAAATGAGCATTAGAGAGATGCAAATATTGGCTAATCATGGTTTTCTTTATAGCCATAAGGTCAAGGACCTTAAGTCTTGTGAGCATTGTGTAATTGGGAAGATGCAGCTGTGAATGTGTGCCCAAAATTTTTTGTTTATTGGGATTCACGCGAGTTTGAAGACATCCGAGTTATTTGAAAAACGGAGTCGCCACGCCATTTTGATTACCTCAAAACTTTGAAAAAAAGGTTTTATGGGTTCGGAGGTTAAGTTACCCCTTGGGAAGAACGTTTGGCGTTCACCCAAAGTGCCTTGCCGGAGCAAGTCTCCCTAGATTTCATTAATCGTGTTTGCTTGCGTGCTTTCTTTGTGTGCATGTGTTTGAAAATAAGGGGGGGGATGTCCCAAGTTTGTCTTCCGGACGTACAAACCATTTGTTGGTTGTCGCTCGGGATTCCTTGGAATTTATGTATTTGGGATTATGATCCCGTCCTCATCTTATGACTTATGATCATCGCATTTTAAACCTCGGGACCCTCGGGACTTGCGTGATCGAGAGAATGACTCTCTTTTGGGTCAAAGATGAGGTTCTTTAGGAAGGAATGTCCTTAGCCCATCAATCCTACGCTTTAAGACGGTCGAGCTCGTATAGAGGCTTCATACTCATTCTTAAGCGATACTCGGAGATATAGGGTTCAAGGTTATCCTTGTCCTAAAGAAGTCATGAACCTTTAATGGAAGGAACGATGCAAAGATGAGAACTTTTACACCGGTCCGTTCCAAGGTTGGGGAAAGGGGAAATGCATGATGAAAAATGAATCTTTAATGAAAAGATGACATTTTTAGGTTGCAAATGATGCTTTTTGATTGAAAGAAATGATCTTTATGCAAATGATGCATAAAGATTTGATTTTTATGCAAATGATGCATTGAAAAAGGGGTTTTGATGCAAAGGATGCATTTTTATTGAAAAAGATTTGATCTTTATATGCAAATGATGCATAAAGATAACATTTTTATTGGAAAATGGGGGTTTTAGGTGCAAAGGATGCACCTTTATGAAAAAGACTACATTTTTATGACAAATGAGGTCTTAATGCATGAAAAAGGGGAAGGGGATTATAAAGATATGATCTTTAAGCTACCAAGTCCCAAGCAATATAAAGACAATGCAATGAGCAATTTATAATGCAATTAGGATGCAAGGTAGGGCGTGCGAGGTTACCAATCGTTTTCTTCGATTCTTTGGACGGAGCTTGGAGGAGGTTGGTCTTGGACCTTCAAGGAGGAGGGAGATGGCTTCTTGAGCTTCTTCTTCACCTTCTTGAACCTTCAAAGGGATTCTTCACGCCTGGGAGTGGTTTGGTTGTGTGTGTGACTGTTGGTGTTGTTGTTGTTGTTGAAATGGGTAGAGGAGGGCTCTATTTATAGGCGATGCCGGATAAGGCTAATGAAGCCGTGCGGCTGCAGTGCTCTTTGCAAATGAGGCCGTGCGGCATTATCCACAATGACTCGGCATTCTAGAACCATGCAAGGTGGCATCATTCTAGAAGCTTCCCCTAATTAAGAAAAACGTGTTTTCTTAATTAGGAAGGCTCCTTACAGCCCTAATTTTAAATTTGACTGTTCCAGGACATTCAGGAACACTAGGAAGGGGGAATTACCGGAAAATTTTACCGAAATGTCGGGAAAATTAGCAGGAAGGCATGAGCCGATTTGGGTACTTACGAAGCCCCTCGGCAACGTCACTTGCAAGGCGAGTGGGGTTGTCGATAGAAAAGGATCCGATCTCGGCGAATGCCGAGACGGATTGGGAGACCAAGGTGGTCGAGTGGCCGAACCTTTTGGAAGGCTACCTACGTATCCCTGAGGAATCAAGCCAGCCGTAGTTCGGAATTAGGATCCGGCGGGGGAGGAAGAAGAGAAGCGGTCTCTGAGAAAATGACCTAGGAGGTCAAGCAAATGATCCTACCGGGGATATGCTAGGAGTGACCCGGTGGTCGAATATTTGAACTTTTATGAGGGGCGCTTTATCACCGAGGAGTGACAAAGGAACAGGGTGACCAAAGTGGTCGAATGGCTGGACCTTTATAAAAGGCTACCTACGTATCCGGAGGAATCAAGCCTTGATCGTAGTTCAAGCATCACTAGATAGTTAGGAACGATGTCTAGGATCCTTGAGATTTTGACAATTCGGAGGCTGTCACCTGAGGAAGCTAGAGCTTACGACACTATCTCTTTATGACGGAGATAGAGGCAACTTAAGTTGGGAAACTGATGTAGCGGATAACTCGAAATGATCACGCCACTATTCGCGGATGGGTAGCACAATTTGAAATGATTTGGGGCGTACGTCACTATTCGCGGATAGCGGTAGCACAATTGGGACTCAGGGCATACTTCACTATTCGCGGATAGTGGTAGCACAAGTTGAATGACTTGGGGCATACTTCACTATTCGCGGATAGTGGTAGCACAAGTTGAAATGATTTGGGCGTACGTCACTATTCGCGGATAGTGGTAGCACAATTTGAATTGACTTGGGCATACTTCACTATTCGCGGATAGAGGTAGCACAAGTTTAGAATGACTTGGGCATACTTCACTATTCGCGGATAGAGGTAGCACAAGTTGGAATGACTTGGGCATACTTCACTATTCGCGGATAGAGGTAGCACAAGTTGGAATGACTTGGGCATACTTCACTATTCGCGGATAGAGGTAGCACAAGTTGAAATGACTTGGGCATACTTCACTATTCGCGGATAGAGGTAGCACAAGTTGGAATGACTTGGGCATACTTCACTATTCGCGGATAGAGGTAGCACAAGTTGGAATGACTTGGGCATACTTCACTATTCGCGGATAGAGGTAGCACAAGTTGGAATGACTTGGGCATACTTCACTATTCGCGGATAGAGGTAGCACAAGTTGGAATGACTTGGGCATACGTCACTATTCGCGGATAGAGGTAGCACAAGTTGGAATGACTTGGGCATACTTCACTATTCGCGGATAGAGGTAGCACAAGTTTAGAGTTCTGACAATTCGGAGGTTGTCACCTAGTGTTATCCCGTTATAACGGAATTAACGGAGGCGACTGGGAATAAAGCTTGATTGCTAAAGAGATAAGGGATATTTTAAAAGATGTTATCTTGGTTAAAAGATAACGGAAATTGCATGCCCAAGTGGAAGGTCCAGGGCGGGATTGTAATTTATGCTCGTAGCGAATGAAGCCGCCCGGCATGAGATGGAGAAAAAGAAGCCGTACGGCTAGAAATCTGTTTTTTCCAGATTATTTAAAATCAGGTTTTGAACGGGCATTGGGCATTTGTTGCCGCCCACTTCAGCCGAGAGAGAGAAGAGAGAGAGAGAATTTCGAAATTCTTCAATCCTTTTGCTTCCCTTTGATTTGAAATGGATCCGGAGGGCAATCCCATACCAAGGCAAGCGAGGAGAAACATCTCGGCGGCCGCGAGAAGGAGGAGGAAGGAGCTCGTGAGGACGGAGAGGAAGTATGACTTCCTTACGCCTCCATCGGAGCTTTATCCGGGGAGAAGGGAGCACAAATCAACGAACCCGCGATCGGTTGGGGTGAGCATTCAAATCCGATGATTTTGCTTGATTTTTGAATGATTTAGGGCTTGACCCGAATTTTAGGATTTTTGAATGATTTTTTGAATAATTTTGAGATGCATGAACAACCTATGAGGCTAAGGATGTGCAATGTGCAACTTGTTTGATGAAAAATATGAGAATGACTCACTTTTTTCTCGCAAAATGAAGTAAGAATGAGAATTTTTTTCAAAATATGAGACGGAGTTTTTGCCTTGTGCTAGAACTAGGTCAAAATTCTGATTTTCAATGAGAAAACATGATTTTGAAAATGATTCATGCATGCCATTTTTTTTTTGAAAGAATAATGCTTATGTGCGAAGAATTGTGATTTTGTGCTTTAGGAAAGCAATGACGCGTTTCAAGTGATGAAAGACACGTTTTTGATGCAAAAGATATGCTAGAAAAACTTTTATGAATGCTTTTCTTTTGAAAATATGTGCACTTTTGAATATATGCATGCTTTTGAAATGATATGAAGGACTGACGCTTCTTTTGATGTGCTTGTCTACAGGAGAACAAGTCTAGAGGACCGTCGGAGGTAGCGGTCAAGCTTTGGCAGAGGATGCCAGACTTTGAGAAGGATGGGATGAATCCCAAGCAAAGTGAGGGCTACCGGCTTGGATGCATTTGTAGAGGCTATCGGTAGGGGTGTCCACATCACCTCTAAGAGCAAGGGCTTGGTCCGGGCCTATCTCGAGTTTTGGTGGGACAAGACACATAGCTTTCACCTCGAGCCGGGGGAGAGCCGACGGTGACTCTGCCGATTTCACCGCTATTACGGGCTTACGTTTCACCTGGGAGGCCCGTGACTTGGGAGGATCACATCACGGCGGAGGAGTTTCAGGCTTTGGTCGGGTTTGAGTTGATTCCGAAGGAAGGCCGGGGATGGAGACACGGAATGTCGAGGTGGCGATCCCGTACTTCCATACGTAATTTGTCGCTAATGATGTGATCGCCCGCCACCGGCTAGAGCATTCATATGGTTGATGCTATCAGGTCACCATCTTCGCCAATTCTCGGGACGATAGCTATGACTTGCCTCCTCGACTCTGGAGGATGTAGATGGGATTGGGACGGTCTCTTGGGCGAGGCCGGATTGGCGGAGCTATACTTCTCGTTGGACATGTACAAATGGAACAAGGCCGCTTGATGGGCTCGCTTTCTTTTGCCCTTGAGGTAGTCTCCTTTCTTTTCTCTTTTCTCTTTGTCTTGAGATTTTTATAAGAGAGAGAATGACCTTTTGATGTTTTGAACATGCAGCCTGGTTTTGCGAGGTGATCGGGTTCTTCCCTTGGAACCAGGCAGAGTGATGTCACCATCTTCCCCGCTATGGTTATTTGGAGGGGAGACGCGAGAGATAAATTCACTGGGAAGACCCGGATTACCTTCGACTACAAAATGGTGAGGCCGGTCATCAACAGTGGATGGGCACGATGGAGTGGACTTCTACCCCGGGGCGTGTATCCAGAGATCTTGTTTTGGGAGATGCTATAGAGGTGACGAGGCGAGAGGTGGCTCGCGGGGGCTGACATGTGATGTCATCTACTGGGGACCGTTTCGAGCGGCATGGTCATGTTCCCCACTAGATGCCATTACTCCTTTTCCCGATTCTCCAAAGACGGATGCCGTGCAGCCTGTGGACCGGCCGTGAGGATGAGATTGCTAGGTACCAGTGGGCGTGGCCGCGGAGGAGTACTTCGACATGGACACCCCTACGCTGTGTTTGTGGAGGAGCCGCACGAGGACGCCACGAAGCTAGTGAAGCCGGCGGTCACTCGTGGATATGGGGAGGATGAGCCTACCGACCCGCCGATCCCTCCCTGCGCACATCCGTCCTACGTGGTCCATGGAGTGCCGAGGAGGATGAGGATACCGTCCCCGATGCTAGGGAGCCCCAAGACACCTTGCCGCCCGATAGCACCGTAAGTGTACTCTTAGGGTCTTATTCCCTTTTTAGCTTTCATATTTTCTCGTTTGCAATTTTCTGAGATTTTCTGAGATTTTTCTCTTCTTTTTTTTCTCAGGTTCCAGCTCGCACTTACGATAGGCCGGTCAAAGCAGAATAGGGAGTGGAAGGACATGTGCCGGTCTCTTCTCGAGGAAGCCGGCTCGCGCTCGAAGGCGGCAGCGGATGCACAGGAGCCGGGCGCAAGAGACGGCATGTCTGGGGCACAGCGTCTACCTCATCGGCCTCGGAGTACTCTTCGTGCTATGCCTCGGGGCGGGGGCCCAACGCCGACATTCTGGAGCAACTGGCCGAGTATGGGCACGATAATGTCCATTTATCGATGTGAGTGACCGGGAGGACTGATGAGGAGGCTAGCATCTACGAGCCGAGCGATGAAGATGAAGAAGAATCGGAGGCCTAGGAGGTCTCTAGAATAGATTTGGAACAAAAACAAACAATTTACAATTTTTATGCACACTTTGTTTATTTTTTGCTTTATTTGGGCGCCGATGGGGCGAAAACATTGTATTTACATTTTAATTGCTTTTCTAATTCATGCTTTTTCAATTTGCATATTATCTGAGCCTTGGGGCGACTTTTTTGCTTGGAATTGGGGCTGAAAATGGGCCAAAATGATTTATAATGGTGTATAAATGCTTGAATGGCTTCGGACATGTTTTTGTACGGGTTTTGGTTGAAAAAGTGGGGTGAAAACTCCCTTGGGCAGCAACTTTGGTTCTTTGCAGAATTTTTTCTAGCAGAGGGCTAATGTAGCCGTGCGGCATGGCCTTGAGGGCAAATGAAGCCGTGCGGCTTACGCCTGTACGAGCTGGTTATTTTCTCGAATAAAAGCAAGGCTTGGCCATTTCATTTCATTTTCACTCTAGACTTGTCCCAATTGTTCCCGAGCATATTTTGGACCTAAAAGCACCATCTTTGATCATTTTGCGATGGAGAATCCCGTTAGATTGCAAAGGGGGAAACGAGACCATTTTCTATCCGGTCTTCAATCTTGGGCGAGATATAACTTTCAAAATCACAAGGGGCTGCTTGATTCTTCCTTCAAGATCAAGTCTTTATGGCATTTGAGGATCTCCCGCCCGATTGGGATACGGTTGAGAGCCGCAGCAAAGTTTTGGGACGTCAGGAGACATGTTCTTGCTTCTCTTACAACGAAATCGTCCCAACGCACGAAGACTTGAGCCTTGATTGGGGTCGAGATTGAGGCTATATCTATTCCGGCTGATCGGAGACGTGCCGGTGACGGTAAAGCTTGCATCTTTCTGCGAGATTCCTTTGGGAGAGAAGTGAGAGGATGATGGTAGCCCCGGATAGGATTGACCTTTACGATATCCGGGCGGGTTTGGGTCTCCGGATATGGCTGCGACCACGGTGGCTATGGATGCTTTCATTCTCTGTGTATTCTCTATTTTGTTCACCGCTTGAGTCCGTGGGGATCTGTCATAGTGGTCTCTTGGACATGGTCGAGAGGCTATGAGTGGGAAGGATATTGTCCGTGGTTTTGGGAGAGACATTTCATGGGATTGATAGGATGGCTCGGGAGACCGTTTCATGAGGTCAGGGAGTCCGGCTATGTTGACTTTGTGGCTGCGGGAGAGGCTCGGGGCTTTGCACGGGGCTTTGCCGACTCGGTGCCCTTGGGTGATTTCTCGGAGAGGTGCGCCTAGGCGGCGAGAACGGGGTAGGCAGGGAGGCGATGATGGCTAGGCTATCCACTTCGGACATCCGTTGGTGGATACCACATTGGAGGTTGCGGACCGGGAGGATATTTCGGGAGTCTTATCTTTGTGAGGGTTCCGAGTTCTTGGTCGTCCTTCTACATACCACTGCTTGGTATCCGGGCGGTTTGGGGCTTTACGGGAGCCATTGAGTGATTGGGAGGACATCCGGACCATGGAGGTGGTGTCATTGGACATGAGAGATCCGGCCGGCTTCTCTTTCTTCTCGAGGGCTTGGACACATCTTGCTTTCCCACCCGGGGCTATCTTCGGGAGCGGGAAGAGCACCCATCTTGACCACCGTCTACTTGGGTAGTACGAGAGGGAGATGGGAGCGACTCGAGGTTATCTTGGAGGATAGACGTCGAGCTTTATTGGGAGGCGGCGCGACTCGAGTAGGACTACGAGGAGGCGAGGCTAAGGCGAGTTGCCATAACCAATCGGGTGACTTGGTCGGGGATATGGAGGCTCGGTACAAGAGATTGTCAGAGGTCGCTCCTTTGGCGAGGCTCGAGAGGAGGAGGTGCGGACTCGTGCTCGTATAGAGAGCGCTCATTGACACGGGGTTGGTAGAGGCTCCGGTGAGGATACCGAGAGGTCGGGATGAGGGATACCGACATTATTGAGAAGAAAAGGAAGAAGACTCGACGAGGCCGAGGAAAAGGGAAGAAGGCGAAGAAGACTCGGCGAATGACGGCGACAAGTCTTTTCTCAAGATCCTCTTATTGCCATTTTGCAAACACATTAGTTTATTTAGGCATTTTATTGTATTTTAGATCTTTTTAGCAGGTTAGCAGAGTTAAGAGGTAGACCGTGCTTGAACTCATCAAGAAGCTTTTAACTTGTAATGAACAAGAGATATTATTTTAAAAATTAATCAAGACACATTTCATGGAAATTCAAATGTCTTTATTGATTGGGACCCGTTTTATGAAAACTGAAATACCCTTTACTATTTTTTAGGACGCACTTCATGAAAGCTTGATCGTCCTTTTTTATTGTTTAGGACACATTTCATGGAAACTTAATCGTCCTTTTTATTGTTTAGACCGAACCATATATGGCTGCCTACGTTCCCCTTTTACAAGAAAGGCTAAGGGGCTCAGGTCTACGTAGTTCATTATGGTGAACTAAAAAATTTTTTTCATGTGCGGCCATTTTGTCTTTTGCCTAGACCGCCCTTTTTGGGGTTTCGGCCTAGTTTGGGCATTACTCTTTTTGCACTAAGATTTTCTTCTTTTTTTTTTTTTTTTTATATGTGCAACTGTCTTTTGCCTAGACCGCCCTTTTTGGGGTTTCGGCCTAGTGGGCATTACTCTTTTTGCACTTTTTTCTTTTTTTTTTTTTTTATTTTTTTCTTTTTTTTTTTTTTTTTATCGGACATAGTATCTTCGGAGTTTATCACCGTTGACCGGGTGGACAAAGGGATTGCCATCCAAGTACGCAAGCTTCATTGCTCCTCCCGACGGTATTTTACGCACCACATAAGGGCCGATCCAGACGGGTTCCCATTTTCCCGGGGTTGTCTCTGGTAGGGGCTTCACTTTCGGCACTAAGTCACCCTCTTTGATGTCTCCGGCCTTGACCTTTTTATCAAACGCTGCGGCCGTTCGCCTCTGGTAGGCTCGGGTGTGTTCCATGGCTTTTAGCCTTCTCTCGTCAAGCGGGGCTAACTCATCATGCCGGCTGCGCAACCATTCCACTTCATTGACACTTTGTTTTCCGGGAGGACCCTTAATGACGGGATTTCCAACTCCACCGGTAACACTTTGCTTCCATCCCGTAAGTTAGGGCAAAAGGAGTTTCTCCTGTGGTACGTTACGACAGGACGTTACGTAGCCCCCGAGTGCTAGGTGCGGCTTTTCGGGCCAATCACGACCACGGGTGGCCATCTTAGGATGATCCGCTCGAGTGTCTTATTAGCGGCTTCCACGGCTCCATTGGTTCGAGGTGCATGCGGGGACGACTTGTGGCGAGTAACTCAATTCGGCAACGATCTATCGCAGTCTCCTTCGAAGTGTGACCCATTATCGGAAATGATCTCGTTGGGCACCCCATATACGCACATTATGTTTTCTTTGATGAAGCTGGGCCACTTTTTCTCGGAAGTGAGGACCTTGTAGGACTTGGCCTCTACCCACTTGGTGAAGTAGTCAATGGCTGCCAACACGAAGTCGTGCCCATTGCTTCTATGGGGATATTTTCCCTATCACGTCAATGCCCCAAGTTGCAAACGGCCAAGGAGTCGTCATGCGATACGGAGTCATGAGGTGGGAGATGGTTGAGGTTGGCAAACCGGCGGCATTTGTCGCAGGTTCGGACGTCTTGAACGCGATCTGTTTCCATGGAGATCCAAAGTAGTAACCCATTCGAGGATCACTTGCATCGGGGCTCGCATTCATGTGAGGACCGCAGGGACCATTGTGGACTTCGGTCATCAACTCTCGGGCTCTTTCTTGAGTGACACATAAGAGGAGTGGTCCTTGATACCGCTTCTTGTATAGGTTGCCTCCTAGAATGACATGCGAGAAGCCAACCTTTTCGGGGCTTGCAAGCTTTTGGCTCGACTCCTTCTTTTGGTCTACCTTCTTCGTCTACGAAAGCCGACTCTCCGTCTTTGAGGAATTGGTAAATACGATTGTACCAAGGTTCCTTTATAGGCTCGGGTCCCAGGTCCACTTCACAACGTAAAAGTGGGGCTTCTCTTCTACCCACTACGAAGGGCTTTATGGCTTTTCCCTCGGGGATCTCTACCAATGAGGCTAGAGTAGCTAGGCATCTCGCGAATCTGTTCTTTTCCCTCGGCAAGTAGTGGAAAGTCACTTCTCGGGCTGTCCGATCAACTCCTCCATATGGGCATGATACCGTTGCGGATTAGGGTCTACAGGTCTTCCACTTGTTGGAGACTTGGTTGATGATCGGGCGAGTCTCCATAAACTTCGAGCTCCTTGACATTTCTTTCTAAGGCGGCCTCCAACCCGGCAATGCGGGCTTCATACTCGGCGGCATTGTTCGTGGCGGGAAAGTTCAACTTGAGGGCTATGGGGGTATGCTCATCTTTCGGATCGACCAATAGCATTCCTACACCATTTCCTCTTTTGTTAGCGGCTCCGTCAAAGAACAGCGCCATCTATTTTCAGGCTCAACCGCAAAGATCCCTTCATCTCGGAAATTGGGGTTCGGGCCCTCTGTCTTCATTCTCGGGGAAATTCGCTAGGTGATCGACAATGCTTGACCCTTGATGGCCTTTACGGTCACATAGTTGATGTCGTATTACGCCAAGAAGAAGGACCACTTCGCTAGACGCATCGATAGGGAAGGCTTGTCAAAGATGTACTTGATGGGGTCCATTTTTCGAGACCAAGTTCACGGGGTGGGCTTGCATATAATGCTTCAACTTGCCGACTACCTGCACCGATCTGCACGAGTGTCTTTTCACACGCCGAATAATTGAGCTCACTCCCTTGTAGCCTTCCGCCGACAAAGTAAATGGCATTCTCTACCCGAGAGTCTTTCTTCTCTTGAGCAAGCATAGCCCCAAGCTTGCCGTGTACGTGATAGTTAGATAGAGCGAAGAAGAGGCTTACGTCTATGTGGAGGGCGTAGTACGGGGGATGGACGCTAAGTATGCCTTGATGCTGGTCAAAGGCGTCTTGGCATTCTTCGGTCCATTGTGTCCACATTCTTCTTCATGAGCTTGAAGATGGGCTCGCACATAGTGGTCAGGCCCGATTGACAAAACGGGCGATGTCTTGCAATTTTCCCATGAAGCTTTTGACTTACATGCAGGTTTGAGGTGGCCTCATATCCATGATAGCTTTGATCTTTCGGGGGTCAACTTCTATACCTCGCTCCGTGACCATGTACCCAAGCACTTTTCCCCTTGTCACTCCGAAGGTGCATTTGGCAGGGTTTAGTCTCATGGAGTGTTGTCTCAACCTCTCAAAGAATTTTCGTAGGTCAACAAAGTGCTGCCCACCTTCTCCTTTGGAGTGGATTATCATGTCATCTACGTAGACCTCAATCTCCTTGTGGATCATGTCATGGAAAAGTGCGGTCGCTGCCCTTTGGTAAGTAGCCCCGGCATTCTTGAGCCCGAATGGCATTCTTTGTATAACGGTAGGTTCCCACGGTGTGGTGAAGGTATGTCTTTTCTTGGTCTTCCTCGGCCATTTTGATCTCGCAGTTTGTAGCTGCAAAACCATCAACGAAGGATTTGACTTCGTAGTTGGCGGTGGAGTCCACCGGGATGTCTATGTTTGGCGAGAGGGTAGTCGTCTTTGGGGGCCTTGTTCGGATCTCGGAAATCCACACGGCGGCGCACCTTCCCATTGGCCTTGGTTACGGTCACGATGTTGGACAACCATGTCGGGTATTCAATAACTCGATGAATCCTACCCGCGGTAGCTTCTCAATTTCTTCTTTGACCTGTAGAGACCATTCCGGCTTGATCTTTCTCGGTTTTGCTTTGCGGCTTAGCATCCGGTGCTAGAGGGATTACGTGCTCCACTATCGAACTGTCTAGCCCCGGCATATCTTTGTATGACCATGCAAACACGTCGACGTATTCTACGAGCGGCTCGATCAATCTGTCCCTTTCAACCCCACGGAAGAAGCTTCCAATCTGTGTCTCTTTAGGTTCCTCAATAGTACCCAAGTTCACACTTATCAAAACCTCCTCGGCGGCTTGGGCCCGGTTTTCCTCTTTTACGAAACACCTTAAAGATTTCTTTAATGTATTGTTCGTTTAGTGTGTTTGCATCTTGTTCAAATGATTCATTATTAACTGTTGTTAAGTTTTGAGTTAATTTATCATTTGTTAAGTTGGCAATAAGAGGATAATCGAAAGATTTGTCATTTCATTCAAGATAAGGGGAAAGATGACATCGATTACATTTTCATAATCCTCGGGCGTGAGGCCTTCGGATGACTACGAGGACTGGAATTCGAAGATTCTGACTCAGGCGAATAGACAACACCGACTCTGGACCCTACACTACTTATTGACTCGAGGGGGACTTGTGAGGTTGGGATCGGGATCTCACTCCTTCTGCTTTGTTGCCACAGGGAGTAGCGATCTTGCCGGCGTTGTCATTTGATTGTGCACTCTGCGGATCATTATTGCCTTTGTCGACACCAATTCCATAGGAAGTACTCGGCTGATCCGGCGGAATCTCCTTTACGAACTTAACTTCATCCATTTGTACCTCCGGGCGGTAGGACCGGTTGTGCTTTCGGCATCCGAGATACAAACTCTCTTCATCCCAAAAGTCTTCTGGCTTGTTTCACTCTTCTCTCTACCTTTTCCCAAACAGGGGTTGGGAATGATCCTCGGGAGTAGTAAGAGCCATTACAAACACATTATGCTCGTCATGGGTAATGAAGGGTTACGGAGAGACTTTCATTAACATGGCTTGTTTTACTTCAAACTCGCGGTCTTCATAAGTGAGCCTTTCTTACGTAATCTTGACCATAGTTCTTGGTTCGATGTCGTAGAAAAGAGGCCGAGCTCGACAACATTAACGAAATCGGTTCCGACTATGGGTCCAAAGCTGTCCTTCCATGGCGGCGGCATTAATCGAGATCTTTCCATTTCCCTTGTAATTCAGCATAAGGAACATTGAATTTCGGGATATCTATGACCGCATTGGATTTCCAAAACCATTTCCATTTGTTCCTTCGAACTCGATCATGTTGACTCGGTTGTTGGCGGGAAGAGGATTCTTGACCACATTGGGACCCCGAGAGGTGGTTCTAACTTGCCTTCTTCAACTAGGCGAGAGATCGGGAGCTTCGGGTAGGTGCAATCATTAGTGTTATGGCCATGATAATTGTGAAAGCGACGGTGTTTGGTCTCGTCCATTACGATCTTGGGGTTTCGGGTTTCCGGTTTTCCAAGGTACGATGAGTCCTTGGGCTACCAAACCGTCGAAGACCTTTTCTAGTGGCATTCCGAAATCTTCGACGGTATAGAAAGGGAGCTTTGGCTTTGCAAAGTACTGGCCTCGCATTCTCGTCCCGCTTTCTCATTACGAATGTAATTAACGGCGCCAATCACTTCTTTTCCTTTTACGGTGACAGTGGGGCATTTGACACCGGTGCTTTATAGCGATAAGAAGCGTACATTCTGTGGCGGGGCCATATTGAAGGCATTCTCAAACTTGGTGCCGGCATTTACCATTGCCCGAAGGTCGGGATAGTAGTAATTGCCAATTTGAACTCTTAGTTGAGGTTTCGAGGCAAGATTGGAAGATCTCCATCTGTTCCTCTTCATTGAGTGGGGTCATCATTTCACCGAGCTTCCAATTCCATCTCTTGTAGAATTCACTTACTGGCTCATCGAACGTTGTAGGGTACCCCGTAGGTCATTCCGGCTGGTTTCCCAATTCAAATTGGCTTTATACTTTTCTAGGAACGCTTCTTTGATACGGTCCCAAGTAGCTCGGGCCTCTGGTTTCACATGCGGGAACCACCTAAGAGTTTGAACCTTTTAATGATAGTGAAAATGATCGGCCATTTGTTCTTGTGTACAATCTTTGGCTCTCATGGCAAGAATGTAGCTTTCAATGTGAGTCAGGGGACAATCGGTGCCGTTGAACTTTTCAATTTCGGCATTCGGAATTTTGGAGGGAGAGGGACAACTTTGTTGGGATCGGTGATACGGTATCTTGTCCTCTTGGTGTCTATTTCCCCAAACTTCTCTTGCATGGACCTAACTTGTTCCCTTAGCCAAGCCATGTCGAGTCGGGGATGGTTTAGGATTGCTCGATTCAGGAGAAGGCTTATCGACTTGGGTGGAAGGACGGTGGGTGGCACGGTGGTAGGCGGTACTCAAGGCTTGGGGATCTTTGGAGGGAAATAAGTGTAAACTTGACCAGGATCCCGTGTTCCCGTGAGGCTGGCCGGAGGCATAGGAATTAGGCTCATAATTTCCGAAGTAAGAAAAAGGATACGGAACCTCCGGGGTCACGTGGGCAAAGTTGGAGGTGGAAGATCTGGCGTGGCGGGACATGAATTGAGAGGGTCATTGAGCTGATTTTGAGGCCTAGGAAATGCACGGGATGGCCCATGCGAGGAGAGGGAGTGAATCCCATGGGGTAATGCAGAGGCTGCGTAACCTTAGGGATAGGCTGAGGCGTTTGCTTTCTGTTGGTAGGGGACAAAGCTAGGGTCTCACTTGAGGAGGTGAGGGTGTTGGGATCCCGATGGCTTGGGATGTTGGAAAGGGCCAAGAGGGGTAATCTGGATAAGGGATCGTATGAGGATGGAGGAGGGCATTGGTTATAGGTGGATGGAGTGAGATGGGCATACGGAGGCTCATCTTCTATCATCACCAAGGAACCGTTGGGCTCGACCACTATTTGAACTCCATGACGACGAAGCGCTTCGATGAGCGTGGCTTGCTGTTCCTCATGGGCCTTACGACTGTTTTCCGGGGCTAAGGTTAGCTCTTCTTCCCTAGTCATCAGGTTACCCAAACCAAAGATCCGTTTCTGTCAAATCGGTCATTCGACTCGAAACCGAGGAAACCGAGGATTACGGCGAACCGTTCCGAGGATTACGCGCTAACAAGTCGGCGACCCGGTGTTCTCACCCACTTCTTTCTCGGCTGCGGGAAAGGGATAGGAAAGGTTTAGACTCGGGGTAGGTGTTTAGGTGAAGGCTCGTGCAATATGCAAATTAGAATCTTCAAGTTTACTTAAAACAGTGTCTTTTATTAATATCTATTTGGTTGGAAAAGGGGTTACGCCCTTCTTTTTTCACAACTACTCTAGATCCTGGATCGGTGGGTTCCGTCACTACGTCTATAAGCCCCTCGTATTCCACCCGTATTTCGACCTCCCGGGGTGGAGCGGCCCGGGCGAGGTCCCATAGGGCACGCGGATCCCACCGACCGAGAGTAAAGAACGCTCCTATCGGGTCTAGCGGGTCATAGGACCTTTCAACGCACGAGCGATGCGGATTATGGTCAAGGCAATACCGTGAAAGTCTCGTCTCTACGCCTTGACGGATCTTTGACGAGTTTCGCTTGAGCGAATGACGTTTTGACTTTCGGTAATGTCCGAGAATATAATAGGCATGGGTCGGGCGGCAAAAGCCGGATGACACAGTGTCACATTGAACTTCGTTGCATACGCAGTGCGTGAGTCAGAATCGAAGTCAATGCCGGTCAAGATCTTGCCAATTTTTCCTTGTTGGAATTTTGGCAGAGCTTCGCTTGAGCGAAAGATCTTTTTATTTTGGCAAAGACTTGGTCTTGACTCTTACGCATTCCGTGCGGGTCAAGGTCAATAGTCAATGTCGGAGTCAAGATCCCACCGATTTTTCCTTGTCGGAATTTAGGCAGAATTTCGCTTGAGCGAGAATCTTGGTTTCCGTTATGAGCTAAGGCTTGACCTTTACGTGGGTATGCAACTGGGCTATATGACACGGACTAGACCAAAAACCAACCAAAAGTCACGGATTTTTGAAACGTGTGACACGGACTGTGCATTGGTCGACACTGGCTGCCATGGGGAGGTTGGGATGATTCCGTGCGCGCCCGGGAGCATCGTAAGGCTGTCCGTGACTGCAGCTGGAACCACCCTCGGGTTTGAGGGACGTGCGTGCAAAAGTGTACAGGATATATCAGGTGCGCGTAGTGTGCGGTCTCCTAAAAATGTTCCTTTTTGAGTTAAAACAGAGATTTTCATAAATGTGTTTTAAAGGAATGATTTTCGGGACGGGGGAAAATGCAACACATAAGCACGTAAATTTTAAGGAGCCCAGGTCAGTCATGGAGCTGAATAGCCCCAAGCTGCTAGGACTGCCAGATTAACCATGATTTTTCCTGGTGGAATTGCCACTGAGGTCGTCCGGTCAGAATCCTATGAGGATTAGCCGTACGACTGCATGGATCAATTTTCCAGGTTCCACTCCTTTTGCTTTTTTTTTCTCGGGTTATTTCCCGTTCAAAGTACGCACAGATTCCAAGATGCAAATGATGCAATGCATGGTAAAAGAAAGCAAGCACGATTAATGAAATCGGCGATGGGAGTCTAACCCGCTCAAAGGGAAAAGCTTTTTTGTATTTTTTTTTTTTTTAGAGAAAAGGGATACTGGTACGTGGGATTGTTAAACCACCTTGTTATCCCAAGCCCCGGGTTAGGGAGCGATACAGGAAGGGTAAGTGGGGTCCACCTATATACCAAGTATCGACTTTTGTTTTGAAAATAAAGCTTTTCTCCTTTGGGATGATCCCCAGCAGAGTCGCCAAACTGTGAATGTGTGCCCAAAATTTTTGTGTATTGGAATTCACGCGGGTTTGAAGACATCCGAGTTTATTTGAAAAACGGAGTCGCCACGCCATTTTGATTACCTCAAAACTTTGAAAAAAAGGTTTTATGGGTTCGGAGGTTAAGTTACCCCTTGGGAAGAACGTTTGGCGTTCACCCAAAGTGCCTTGCCGGAGCAAGTCTCCCTAGATTTCATTAATCGTGTTTGCTTGCGTGCTTTCTTTGTGTGCATGTGTTTGAAAATAAAGGGGGGAATGTCCCAAGTTGTCTTCCGGACGTACAAACCATTTGTTGGTTGTCGCTCGGGATTCCTTGGAATTTATGTATTTGGGATTATGATTCCGTCCTCATCTTATGACTTATGATCATCGCATTTTAAACCTCGGGACCCTCGGGACTTGCGTGATCGAGAGAATGACTCTCTTTTTGGGTCAAAGATGAGGTTCTTTAGGAAGGAATGTCCTTAGCCCATCAATCCTACGTTTTAAGACGGTCGAGCTCGTATAGAGGCTTCATACTCATTCTTAAGCGATAATTGGAGATGTAGGGTTCAAGGTTATCCTTTTCCTAAAGAAATCATGAACCTTTAATGGAAGGAACGATGCAAAGATGAGAACTTTTACACCGGTCCGTTCCAAGGTTGGGGGAAAGGGGAAATGCATGATGAAAAAATGAATCTTTAATGAAAAGATGACATTTTTAGGTTGCAAATGATGCTTTTTGATTGAAAGAAATGATCTTTATGCAAATGATGCATAAAGATTTGATTTTTATGCAAATGATGCATTGAAAAAGGGGTTTTGATGCAAAGGATGCATTTTTATTGAAAAAGATTTGATCTTTATATGCAAATGATGCATAAAGATAACATTTTTATTGGAAAATAGGGATTTTAGGTGCAAAGGATGCACCTTTATGAAAAAGACTACATTTTTATGACAAATGAGGTCTTAATGCATGCAAAGGGGGAAGGGGATGATAAAGATATGATCTTTATGAATAAATGCCAAGTCCCAAGCAAGATATATGAATGCAATGAGCAATTTATAAAGCAATTAGGATGCAAGGATAGGGCGTGCGAGGTTACCAATGACTTCCTTTGCTTCTCGGGACGGAGCTAGGAGGAGAGGTCGATCTTTGGTCTTCAAGGAGGAGGGAGATGGCTTCGAGCTTCTTCTTCGCCTTCTTGACTTCAAAGCAGCCTCCTTGGGGGGATCTTCTTCGTATTATGAGAGTATTATGCTTCTTGTTGATGATCAAAATGGGTAGAGGAGGGCTCTATTTATAGGCGCCCTGGATAAGGCTAATGAAGCCGTGCGGCCGCAGTGCTCTTTGCAAATGAGGCCGTGCGGTCTTATCCATCGTGACTCAAAGATTCTAGAACCATGCAAGGTGGCATCATTCTAGAAGCTTCCCCAATCAAGAAAAACGTGTTTTCTTAATTAGGAAGGCTCCTTACGGCCTCTAATTTAAATTTGACTGTTCCAGACATTTAGGAACACTAGGAAGGTCCGGGGAATTACCGGAAAATTTACCGAAATGTCGGGAAAATTAACCGGAAGGCATGAGCCAGATTTGGGTACTTACAGCTGTCAGGAAGTCAAACATAAAGACCTCTCGAATTTGTAACCCTTGATAGAGCAACATAAAGTTGTTCATTGAAGACATGTTTCTTCATAATAACAACAACCGTTGTTAAAGATTGACCTTGACTTTTGGCATAAGAAACAATAATGAGAAATTGTTGACGCTCAAATAATTCTTGGGTCTGATGGAGACAAAAACATCCTAGTGATAACCAGCCTTGTCCTACTGCATAACTCGAGAGAATGATCAATATTACGGTTAAGCGTTACCGAAACACCTACCTTCAAGGTCACATTATAATATGCACACATTTCTCTTTTAGGTGTTTCATTAACAAGTCACAATTTTGTACAACTTTTATTACTATTATATTTAGCATACCCTACTTTACATATTCAAACACATAATTGTGGGCCAACAGTAAGTTATATCACATTTTTCATACACATAACAACTATTCCACTCACAATGCTTTTGATTATTTATAATCTCTTCTTACACGTGCATCTCCAATTTTACGCACATTGTTATGAAACTGAAACAAAGGGATTATTTCTTTAGACATAATATTAGTATTGAAACATTTAGAATGATTTTCACTACGATTTGTTACTCTCTCCGTTCCAAACTAAATAAGTTTTATGAAAATGCTTTGGCCAATTTTACTTTTGGGGTTCTCGTAATTTTTAGAACCCTAACTATTAGGTTGAAATTTTATTGTGTGTGGTTACACAACTTCTTTCAGTTTACCTTTGCAATTAATATATATATATATATATATATATATATATATATATATATATATATATATACTTTCCTCCTCCTAAGGTCAATGATACTTCACGGTTGCGTTTCACGCGTGAATTAAGGAAAAAAATAATGATATAATGTTGTGAGTGTAAAAGTAAAATAGGAGAGAGAATGAGTGGAGGGAATAGTAAATTATAATTGTGTTGTGAGTATTAAAATAATGTAGGAGACAAAGTGTGAAGTATGTAATTGGACGCCCAAAATAGAAAGTGTGAAGTATGTAACTGGACGGAGGGAGTATATATATATATGTATATGTATATATATATATATATGTATATGTATATGTATATGTATATGTATATGTATATTTGTATGTATATATGTATATATATTTTTTTAAAGAGTTATTTCCCATTCAAAAAAATATTTTCAAATATTGCTAAATAATGTAATCAATTCCTAATAAATATTTACACTGTTTTGAAATAATTTTGTGATAATATTTAAAATTAAATCATGAATAACTTGAAATGTACACACATTCTTCTTATTATTGTAGCATATATATATGTATATATATATGATTTTAGCAAAAATTGTAGAGTAAGAAATAAGAAAATCATATAAATACATAGCATATATTAAAAGTAAGTGTAAAGGATTTTTCTTTTTAAAAAAAAATAATTAAAGGAAAATAAAGCACAAAATTCACCCAATAAACGAAAATGAAAAATAAAAAGAAAGAAGGGATAAAAAATTAATAAAGAACAATTTTTTTTTAGAAAATAATATTAAAGATAATATAATAAGATAAGAAATGATATATTTCCACTGGAAAAATATATAAGAAAACTATACAAATAAAGTTAAAGAAACTCTAAATATTTTATCCATTTCTACATCAAATTTCTTTCGTATTTTCTATTAAGTTAATATTTTAGGAAATGACAATTGGGTTAAAATTAGGCCCATTTTCAGCAACTAATAAGTTAACCTCTGACCCACCCCACTAAACCCAACCCACTACCAGATCTAACCTAATTCATCTCTCCCCATTCCATTTCATCCCCACTACATGAATCCCAATCTCTCCCTTCTACATTTATCTCAACTATAAATTTCACCCACTTCCCCTCACAATTTTTTCACACTAACCCCTCTAACTCTTTCTTTAACTTTCTCTAATGAATTTCACAATTTTTTTTTTATTCTCAAGCTCAAATCATAAACTAACTCTCATTTATTTAAGTTTTAAAATAAAATATATATAAGGGGTATATGTATAAAATTGAGTGGTTCGATTTAGAGGTATATATGAGATTTAGGTATATGATTTAGGGGGGTTAGAGTGTGGGGTATGTGGTTAAGGTAGATGAATTAGGGTTTAGGATATGGAGTATATGATTGTGATTTAAGATTTATGGTATAAGGTATATATGAGAACAATGTAGATGAATAAGGGTTTATGGTATATAGTATATGATTTAGATTTAAGTATTAAGGTATATGGTATATGTGAGATTAATGTTGATGAATTAGGGTATTAAGTATATGATTTAGATTTAAGGTTTAGGGTATATGACATATGAGATTAAGGTAGATGAATTAGGTTTAGGGTATGAAGTATATGATTTAGATTTATATTTAGATTTAGATTTAGGGTTTAGGGTATATGGTATATATGAGATTAAAGTAGATGAATTAGGGTTTAGGGTATTAAGTATATGATTTAGATCTAAGGTTTGGGGCATATGGTATATATGAGATTAAGGTAGATGGATTGGATTTAGGGTATAGAGTATATGGTTTAGATATAATGTTTAGGGTATATGGTTAAGTTAGATGAATTAGGATTTAGGGTATGAAGTATATGATTTAGATTTAAGGTTTAGGATATATGGTATATATGAGCTTCAGGTAGATGAATTAGGATTTGGGGTATGAAATATATGATTTAGATTTAAGATTTAGAGTATATGGTTAAGATAGATGAATTAGGGTTTAGGGTATGAAGTATATCATTTAGATTTAAGGTTTATGATATAGGGTATAAATGCGATTTAAGTAGATGAATTAGGATATGAGGTATGGAGTATATGATTTAGATTTAGATTTAAGGTTAAGGGTATATACGAGATTTAGGTATATGATTTGGGTTTAGTGTATGAGATTTATGATTTAGTTTTTCGTTTATATACTTTCATTTGTTTAAATTTTCTAACATGTTTTATATACATATACCTTTTTGTAAAAAAATCAGTAATAAAAAAAGTCTAAAGTATTATTTCCTAGTAAATAGCAAAAATATTAAAAAATAAAATAAAAATAAAGGGTAGTCTGTCCCTCTATTCTTTTATATATTTTCATTTGTTTAGTTTTTTTCTATCTTTTTTATATTACTTTTTGTAAAAAAAAATCAGTAGTAAAAAAAGTCTAAAATATTATTTTCTAGTCAATAAAAAATAATAAAATAAAAAATTAATGGGTAGTCAATCCCTCTATTCTTTTATATACTTTCATTTGTTTTGTTTTTGTTTCTATTACTTTTTGTAAAAAAATTAAGTAATAAAAAAAGTCTAAAATATTTTTTCCTAGTCATTAAAAAAAATTAAAAAATTTAAAGGGTAGTCCGGCCCTTTTTCTTTTATATACTTTCATTTGTTTAGTTTTAATCTATCTTTTTTTATATAACTTTTTGCAAATGTTTTCAATACTAAAAAAAAATTCTAAAACAATTTTTTCTATTAAAAAAACCGTTGAATCGCGTGAATCGTAAGTTTACGGTTCAGTTCGGTTCCAGTTTCTCCTTTTTCGAAACAGGAATCGTGTTTGGTCACTCCTTAACAAAAAAATAAAAATAAAAATTAAAAAAATATGGATAAAACCAACAAATTGGTAGAGTAGTGGTAACTGTAACCAACATAAAAAATGCCTTAAAGTCTCAAATATGGTAGCTAAACTCTTCAACAACAAAAAGAGCTTTGAGATGTACGCACATTATTTCATTACCAGTGCAAAGCCAAGTGCATCCGCCTTTCAAAATGCCCATACCTGAATTTTATCTCCGCGTTTAAGATCATTATTGTCTGTTAGAAAGTAATGCCAACCCGCTCCGTTGATTACGTACTTCTTTTCGTACCTGGTGAAGTTGATTTCCTTAGCTTCATCTTGCGGATGTTTGTTTCACAATCAACAAAGTTGCCTTCAAACTTGGTTGCTTTACATTGTCAGAATTGAGGGTCTGCATTTCCTCGTTGCTGAAGAATTCCAAAAGGTCATTATGAACACTTTTCCTTAGAAGAGATAAATTGTTCTTATTGTTAGAACATGGATTGATTAATATGTATTATTTAACTCATGTGTTATAATCATTTAATAATGTTAAAGTATAGACAAAATATGTAGAATCCCATTAGGTGTAAGTACCATTAAGTGATGGGCATAATGGTGACTTCACACCACCAACTTTATGAAAGGGTGTAGTCCCTAAATGAAGTGCCCCTTCTCTATCTTATATAAAGGCTATCCATCAGCCATTTGAGACGCTTTACATTCACAAAATTCCAGCCACAAATCCTCTCTTCATTCATTAAAGAAGAACAAAGTGTGGACACTATCATTTAGAAGACTATCTCCCTACTCTCTCCTTTATTCAAGAACAAGATCAAGAACACACAATGGATTCCTCAGGTATACGCTTCCGTCTTCATCTTCTTCTCTTACTTGAATTTAGTTGTGAGTCGCTTAGGTTTCATTAGATCATTTATGTTCCAACAATTTGTATCGAGCACCTTTCATATTCTAGATCAAGTTTGAGTATTATGAAAAACCTTTATGTTTTATTATGCTTTTAATTCTTGAAAAGATTCCATGTTTATCATGTGTTCTTGAATTATTTTCATACTCTAATTCAGATTCTAGAGTATTGTGTTAAAACTTACTTATAAAATTTTGGTTTTACTCAATAGACTTTCAATTCTTGATGTAAGATTATCCTAAGTTTGATCATAGCCACCATCATTGGATGTGTTGTGAGTTTGTTCAAATGCATAGCTACGCATTTAAAAATGTGTTGTGAGTATGCGGATCTACTTGCTTTGGTTGAATAATGATTCACCATTAAGTTAAGAATTGTTAGTAAAAATTTGGAAAATTTGATATTCAGGGTCTGCTCGGCCGAGCACATTCCTTGACTCGGTCGAGCACCCCATTTGTATAAGCACAACGTTTGAAATTTTTTGAAAAAGGCGCCATCCAACGGTCATGATGCTCGGCCGAGCACAAGGGATCAGAAAGAGGTGTTCTCTGGAGTGTTTTGCTCGGCCGAGCACTTTCCTTGACTCGGCCGAGCACGAGTGTTTTTCTCGGCCGAGCACTTTCCTTGACTCGGCCGAGCACCACTTGATTTTGGCCAAATTTTCAAATTTTTCAATATTTTGCTATTTTGATCAATTTTCATTCATTACTTGAGTAAAATGTACATTAATTTGTGCCCTAAAGTATGATTAATTATATGTTTAAACAAATTTATTCATTGTTTAAATAATATTGTTGTCAAAATAATTTACGTTATTTAAATACAAATTTGTTAAAGTGATGAATGTTCTTATTGATATGTGATAACATGCTTGTTTCCCAAAGGAGACCTTGTTGTTGACTAATTATTTGCATTCATGGGGTAATAATTGAATAAAAATTTTGGTTATTTTAAATACTTTGTACCATCCCAAAGGAAGGCGGGTATTTAAAATGAGTTGTTTATATTCTTTATTGCCGGGTAACAAATACATTAAATGTTAGGACATTTTTTATACTTGAACCGGCCCAAAGGAAGGCAAGTATTTGAAATGTATTGTTTAAAGTCGTTTGTTTACCTTAAAGATAATCATTTATGAGTCAATTCATAATCTAAAGATTAGTTTTGATGTCATGTTAATTATCTTTTTGATGGAATTCATTGATATAGTTAATCATTTTATTTATTATGTAGATTCTTATATATGTTTTGTATTTCATCTTGTTCTTTTCCTTCAGATTTGATTAATGCTTCATCCGTAACTACTGCCATAAACAATATACCTTTGCTTACTGGGACTAATTTTAAAACTTGGAAAAAGAAAATAACAATGATCTTAGGTTGTATGGACCTTGATCTCGCATTAAGAGAACCAAGTCCCGCCCCTCTTACCGACAAAAGCACTGCGGAAGAACGCTTAAGTCTAGAGAGGTGGAACCGTTCTAATCGCGTGAGCCTAAGTATCATGCAAAATGCAGTCCCGGAGACTTTTTTGAATAGTGTCTCCGAGGATGTTGGTGCTAAAGGTTTTTTGGATGCCCTAGAGGAACGCTTTGCAAAAAGCGATAAATCGGAAACAAGTGCTACCTTAAGGAAGCTTGTTTCCATGAGGTATAAGGGTACCGGAAACTTAAGGGAATACATAATGTAAATGTTTCACCTATCAACGAAATTAAAAGCACTCAAGTTGGACTTATCGGAAGACTTGCTTGTGCATTTGGCTTTAATTTCTCTCCCTCCTCAATTTGGTCATTTTGAAACGACCTATAATTGTCAAAAGGACAAGTGGAATATTAATGAATTAATTTCACATGTGACTGAGGAAGAAGATAGATTGAAACATACAAAACCCGAAAGTGCCCATTTTGCATCTACCTCTTCTCGTGGGACAAAGAGAAAATGGAAGGAGATTGCGGTTGCAAAAAAGAAGCCTAACGGATCATTCAATGATCAAAAGGTGAAGAAATGCTTCTTTTGCAAGGACCTTACGCACATGAAGAATGATCGCCTAAGTATCGCCAATGGCGAATTAAGAAAGGTATGTCTTTTGGCCTTGTTTGTGCGAGGCAAATTTAGCTTCAATTCCTTCGTATACATGGTGGTTAGATTCGATGCAACTACTCACATAAGTTCATGTATGCGGGGTTGCACGAACTACCGAACGCCCGAGTAAAGATGAAAGATATATCTACATGGAAGTTTGGAAAGCCGGTAGAAGTTGAAGGCATATGGACCTTTAGATTATGTTTAAGTCTTGGGTTTTATTTGGTTTTGAATAATACATTTATTATACCGTCTTTTAGTGAATTTAATTTCAATTCTTGCCTTAGATAGGGAAGGATATTCCTGTCTTTTTGGTAATAATAAATGTGATTTATATTTCAATTCAAAGCTCTTTGGTATTAGTACTTTATCTTATGTTGATAATCTATACTTGCTTGACACAGTCAATTCAATAAATGAGTCCTATAATAATGAAACTAATTCTCGAGGCACAAAATGAAAGTTTTCAAGTAAAAATTCTTATACCTTGTGCATAGGCGTTTAGGTCATATCTCTAAAAGGAGAATTGACAAGCTTGTGTCCGAGGGAATATTACACAAACTTGATACTCCAGAAAATAACTTTTGTATTGAATGCCTTAAAGGGAAATTTACAAACACTAAAGGCACAGAATCCTTGAGAGCCTCAAACGTCTTAGAACTTATTCATACGGATATATGTGGACCATTCACTACCCCTTCATGGAACGGTCAAACATATTTCATCACGTTCATAGACGATTTCTCTCGTTATGGATACATTTATTTGCTTCATGAAAAGTCTCAATCTTTGGACGTTTTCAAGTCTTTTAAGACCGAAGTTGAAAATCAACTTGGAAAGACTATTAAGAACGTTAGATCCGATCGTGGTGGTGAATACTACAAACGGAATGACGGTTCGGGAGAACAACGTCCGGGTCCTTTTGCTCGCTTTTTAGAAGAGTGTGGGATTGTCCCTCACTACACCATGCCGGAAAAACCCAATATGAATGGTGTAGCCGAGAGACGTAATAGAACCCTTAAAGATATGGTTAGAAGTATGGTTTCTTGTACTTCTTTACCTCACTCATTATGGGACGATGCATTGAAAACCGCAACTTATCTACTTAATAGAGATCCTTCAAAAGCTACCGACAAAACCCCTTATGAGTTATGGACGAATAAGAAACCGTCCTTAAATCATCTTCATGTATGGGGGTGTCCAGCAGAAGCAAGGCCTTATAGGCCTAATGAGGGCAAAGCGGACCCTAAAGCTGTTAGTAGCTATTTTGTAGGGTATCTTTGAGAGATCTAGGGGATATAAATTCTATGACCCTAAAACTAGAACATTTTTTGAGACGGGAAATGCTAGGTTTTTTGAGGATGTTGATTTTAGAGGGGAAAAATTGAATAGTAATTTTGAATTTGAAGAGTTAGAGGAGGAATCCATTTATATATCTCTTCCTATAGTTCCTATCGAAAATCAAGCACTTGTGCCTGAAATTCGACAAGAACATATAATTCAAAATAACATTAATTCTCCTATTAATGAACAACATGAAAATGTTGATGAGGAAATTCAACACCCTCATAATCAAGAAGAACTAGTGCCCTTAAGGAGATATAATAGAGCAAGAAGGAGTGCTATTCCGAATTATTATGATGTATATCTTGCCGAGAATGAAGAACCATTAGGTTTAGTGGGAGATGATCCAATCACCTTCCATGAAGCCATTAGAGGTCCAAATTCTCATAAGTGGATTGATGCCATAAATGAAGAGTTAAAATCCATGAAAGATAATGACATTTGGGATCTTGTCCCATTACCTAAGAATGTGAAACCCATTGGGTGTCAATGGGTCTTTAAGACCAAAAAGGATTCACAAGGTAATGTGGAAATACATAAGGCTCGTCTTGTCGCTAAAGGATTTACTCAAAAAGAAGGCATTGATTACAAAGAAACATTTTCACCGGTATTCTCTAAAAATGCTTTTAGGATCATTATGGCATTAGTAGCACATTTTGATCTTGAGCTTCATCAAATGAATGTAAAGACAGCTTTTCTCAATGGCGACATTGAGGAAACTATCTATATGAAGAAACCGTAAATGGTGATCGATTCGGATCAAACTAGTCAACTAGTTTGTAAACTTAAAAAATTCATTTATGTGGCTTAAGCAAGCATCTCGTCAATGGTACTTAAAATTTAACCAAGTTATTCTTTCATTTGGTTTTGAAATGAATCTTGGTGAAGATTGTGTGTACCATAAGTTCGGTGGGAGTAGATTTATATTTTGATCTTATATGTGGATGACATTTTACTTGCTAGTAATGATAAAGAACTTCTTAAGGAAACTAAGAAATTTCTCTCAAACAAATTTGATATGAAAGATCTTGGTGAAGCTTCTTTTGTATTAGAAATCCAAATACACCGTGATCGTTCACAAGATATTTTAGGATTATCACAAAAGATCTATATAGAGAAGGTATTACAAAGATTTAGCATGCAAAATTGTAAACCACATGACACCCCTGTCTCTAAGGGAGATAAATTCAGTCTAAAGCAATGTCCTAAAAATAATATTGAATCCAAGTTTATGGAAGAAATCCCATATGCATCGGCAGTAGGAAGCTTAATGTATTCACAAGTCTGTACTCGTCCAGATCTTGCCTTTATTATTGGCATGCTTGGGTCGATACCAAAGCAATTCGGGAAAAGAACATTAGGTTACGTACCAAAGGGTGATGAGATACTTACAAAACACAAAGAACTACATGCTTACATACACAAAGTCGGATCACCTTGAGATCGTTGGTTATTCCGATTCCGACTTTGCTGGATGCCAAGATAGTCGGAAATCGACATCGGGTTATGTCTTCACTTTGGCCCGTGGAGCAATTTCTTGGAGAAGTGTCAAGCAAACATTAGTAACTACTTCCACCATGAAAGCCGAATTTGTTGCTTGCTACGAGGCATCCAATCAATGTATATGGCTGCGAAAATTCATTGAAGGACTGCGAATTGTCATAAATGTTGAGAGACCTCTCAAGCTATATTGTGACAATCGAGCAGCGGTATCGTACTCCAACAACAACAAAAATTCATCTAAATCTAAGCATATAGATATTAAGTTTCTTGTTGTAAGAGAGAGAGAGTACAAAATGAATAAATTGAAATAGAACTTATTGGTACAAACTCTATGCTTGCGGATCCATTTACTAAGGCGTTATCTCCTTTAGTATTTCACGAGCATGTTGCTCATATGGGTGTAATGACTTTTGATAATGCTTAAATCAGTGGGAGTTTGTGTTATTTTCTATTTCCTTGTGTTGGTTTTTATTTATATTGATCTCATTTGGTTAAGTACGACTAGTTGGAGAATATATATATGCGCTCATAATATATATTCATTAATATTACATGCTACATATCTATACTTAATCTATGTCATTTTAGTTGGATATGTATATGTGATTAATGTGGGTTTAGTTGCGAATCAATTACAACGGCCCACTTCAGTCTCTATACTTATAAGACTAATGGACGAGATTGTATTGGATGACAACAAAAGTGCACATAAGGGTTGTCATTCATATTATAAATGATTTAAAGAATTCATTTAGTAAAATATACATATTAATATTAATCCAAGTGGGAGATTGTTAGAACATGGATTAATTAATATGTATTATTTAATTCACGTGTTATAATCATTTAATAATGTTAAAGTATAGACAAAATATGTAGAATCCCATTAGGTGTAAGTACCATTAAATGATGGGCATATTGGTAACTTCACACCACCAACTTTATGAAAGGGTGTAGTCCCTAAATGAAGTGCCCCTTCTCTATCTATATAAAGGCTATCCATCAGCCATTTGAGACACTTTACATTCACAAAATTTCAGTCACAAATCCTCTCTTCATTCATTAAAGAAGAACAAAGTGTGGGCACTATCATTTAGAAGACTATCTCCCTACTCTCTCCTTTATTCAAGAACAAGATCAAGAACACACAATGAATTCCTCAGGTATACGCTTCCGTCTTCATCTTCTTCTCTTACTTGAATCTAGTTGTGAGTCGGTTTAGGGTTCATTGGATCATTTATGTTCCATCACTTATCATTTATTTTGAGACGAAGAAAATAGAATCTTGGGCCGAGCCTACGAATTCAGTCACAGCTATAACTAAAACATAGTTTATTATTGACATTTATTTTCCCCTGCTGGCCTGCTCCTTAGAAAAATCAAAGTCATCCGATGGGCTAATTTGTAATATCAAAGAAAATGTGTATTCGTTACAAACTGGCCTATTCTCTAAGCGAATTACAACAATTTAGGGTACAAATTTGTTTTAATTAATATATATTCATTTTGTTTTTATTTTTCCCTCAATGATAAGATTTTCACTTTGAAATGACAAAAATTGATTGAAAAATTAACTCTGATATGTACTTGAAATCTCTTTCTTCGTAGGATAATTTTGTAGATTAATTTGGGACAATACTCTTTTCATATAAGAGATCAGAGGTTTAAATCTCAACAGCAAATGCAATTTCTAGAATTTTCAAATGTCAATTTTTTAATAGATTAAGTCATTCGTTAATAAAATATTCAATTAATTTTTTTTATTTTTGTTTTGTATAGAGCAATGTAATTGAACTGCCGATAACATGAGTTAATTGCGTTTTATAATAAAAATTATATTTTACAGAAAGTTTTGCTTTGCATATTACATTGTTCTAAATATTTAAGCTTTTTATTTATTTCAAAATTTGAAGTTCTTATTAATATGTAAATATTTTACTTCCCCTTTCTTTTCTTTTTTTTTTAGTGAAATAAAAATAGCATGTGCCTCAATCATGCTAAAAAATTTAAAGATTGGTAGCTATATATGGAAATTTTTGCATGAAATAATGAATTGTGCAAATTATTCATGTTAAGGAGATCAAACATAGTATGACTACAGTTAAAACCATGCTCAAATTGTTATTAGGCACCTCAAAACATATTGCATGATTCAAGAGTACGAAATGAATGTTGAGTGCAAATAAATTGCAATGATATTCTTTATCCGTTCAAAATATTTGTTTATGCAAGTGAATTATGTTCTATAATCTTTATTAAGGTATTGGAGTATACTAAAAATAATGAATATGAAAGATAAGCGGCAAGAAATCAAATATTCATTAAAAGGTGATGGGTAGTCATTTTGGACTATTACTAATTAAGGACGGTTGACGAAAGTATTATGTACCATTTTAAATATGAATTTTCAATACCTTAATTGGTTATTTTCAAAATGAGATGCCAAAACAACAACATAGTAAAATTAATAGTTCCAAATATATAAGTATAACTCACGCAATCAATTACGGGAGAGATAATGGCTCAGGAATCCAGGAATCCATCAATTCCACATCTAAAATTTTATCCAAATATTAATAGCATTAGGATTATCATATTTCTCTATAAATTATTCGCAGATAAGTCAAATTTAAAATTGATTTTATGCTATTAATAGCATTATGATTATCAAGTGTTATTTTGAATTTGAGTATAAAAAGGGGTGTATGAAGTAATTGATTTTAGGGGGAAAGAACCTAGTCTTTATTTGGTCCAGTGCTTATTTGAGCGGGATATTTAGTAATAGATGCCAACCCGCTCCGTTGATCACGTACTTCTATTCGTACCTGGTGAAGTTGATTTAACTTCATCACGGATTCAAGGCTTCAAAATCGGATGTTGCGGATGTTTGTTGTTCACAATCAACAAAGTTGCCTTCAAACTTGGTTGCTTTACATTGTCGAATTGAGGGTCCGCATTTCCTCATTCTTTGAAAAATTCCAAAAGGTCATTATGAACACTTTTCGTGGGAAGAGATAAATTGTTCGATCCAACTTAAGGTCGGTGTTAGTCAAACGTTTCTTAAGCACTAGTAGCAACCCATCACATTCGTTTATTTTACTTGCTATAATTTCTCTCGATAATAGTTTCTTCCTCATTAACACTGGGCTTGGGTCGGGCTGCAACTTCATCGGCGGGGACGAGTAGGAGACACTGCAAACAAACCAAATTTTATTATGTTATTAGGCACCTCAAAACATATTGCATGATTCAAGAGTACGAAATGAATGTTTAGTGCAAATAAATTGCAATGATATTCTTTATCCATTAAAAATATTTGTATATGCAAGTGAATTATGTTCTATAATATTTATTAAGGTATTGGAGTATACTAAAAATAATGAATATGAAAGATAAGAGGCAAGAAATCAAGTATTCATTAAAAGGTGATGGCTAGTCATTTTGGACTATTACTAATTAAGGTCGGTTGACGAAAAAATTATGTACCATTTTAAATGTGAATTTTCAATACCTTAATTGGTTATTTTCAAAATGAGATGCCAAAACAACAACATAGTAAAATTAATAGTTCCAAATATATAAGTATAAATCACGCAATCAATTACGGGAGAGATAATGGCTCTGAAATCCGGAATCCATCAATTCCACATCTAAAATTTTATCCAAATATTCATAGCATTAGGATTATCATATTTCTCTTTAAATCATTTGCAGTATAATTCAAAGTTAAAATTGATTTTTATGCTATTAATAGCATTAGGATTATCAAGTGTTATTTTCGGGCTGAGTATAAAAGGGGTGTGTGAAGTAATTGATTTTAGGGGGGAAAGAACCTAGTCTTTATTTGGTCTAGGTTCTTATTTGAGCGGGATATTTAGTTATAGATGCCAACCCGCTCCGTTGATTACGTACTTCTTTTCGTACCTGGTGAAGTTGATTTTCTCAGCTTCATCTGGCTTAAAAACTGGATGTTGCGGATGTTTGTTGTTCACAATCAACAAAGTTGCCTTCAAACTTGGTTGCTTTACATTGTCAGAAATGAGGGTCTGCATTTCCTCGTTGCTGAAAAATTCCAAAAGGTCATCATGAACACTTTTCCTGGGAAGAGATAAATTGTTCTGATCCAACTTAAGGTCAGTGTTAGTCAAACCTTTCTTAAGCACTAGTAGCAACCCATCACATCCGTTTATTTTACTTGCTATAATTTCTCTGATAATAGTTTCCTCCTCATTAACCTGGGCTTGGGTCGGGCCTGCAACTTCATCAGCGGGACGAGTAGGAGACAATGCAAACAAACCAAAGTTTATTATGTTATTAGGCACCTCAAAACATATTGCATGATTCAAGAGTACGAAATGAATGTTTTCAAATAAATTGCAATGATATTCTTTATCCATTCAAAATATTTGTATATGCAAGTGAATTATGTTCTATAATCTTTATTAAGGTATTGGAGTATACTAAAAATAGTGAATATGAAAGATAAGCGGCAAGAAATCAAATATTCATTAAAAGGTGATGGCTAGTCATTTTGGACTATTACTAATTAAGGTCGATTGACGAAAAAATTATGTACCATTTTAACACATAAACACATTATTATGCCATCTTAGAACAAAATATTGCATTATGCTATCTCTATCTTACCCCTCCGACTTGGGTAACACCAGACGGCAAAGATCTCTCAACAAAATTTTAACACTTGAAATAAAAATAAATACTAATTGTCATAAATAATTTCAATTTTTATAATAAATAGCATGAAGAGGAGAGGGTGGAGTATATTTGTGTAGTAAGTAAAAAGGATCATGAGCATATTTTAAAAAAAAATTAGAAATCCATGAGAAAAAGAAAACAATGAAGTGTTTTACGGATGAGCGACATGATCACGGGAGAGGGATAGTAGGTAACTTGTGTTAGTTAATACTACCCCCTTCCTACCTTTTCAATTAAAAAACAAATCATTATACTAATCTTCTAACTTTCTAACATACTTTGTTTTGTATCAATAAAAACATGAGTAGGTCTGCTGAGAAACGCGTTTCTCCATAACTATGGAGAAACGTGTTTTTAATAGCCAGAAGCTATACATTTGATAACCAGAAGAAAATTTCTGGATATCAGTCTCAAAGGGTTCTGGATATCCAGAAGCTTTGGAACGGATATCCAGAAGCCTTTGGACGGATATCCGAAAAATAGATTTGAAGCCAAATCCAAGGCCAAGACCAGAAATTGCTTATTGAAGGTTTACGGATATCCGTAAACCTTCAAATGTATATCCGAAACCATCAAATGAATATCCGAAACATTTTGAAAGTTTACGGATATTCATTTTGAGGTTACGGATATCCGTAAACCTTCAATGTATATCCGAAACCATCAAATGAATATCCGTAAACATTTTGAAAGTTTACGGATATCATTTTGAAGGTTTCGGATATCACTTTCATAAGCTTTCCTGGATATCGCTTTCAAAAAGGGTTACGGATATCCGAGAACCTTTGAGACTGATATCCAGAAGTAACCATGGAACAAGGACATGGCCAATACAAAAAGTTTCTGGATATCCTTTCAAAAGGTTCTGGATACCCGTAACCCGTTTCTCCATAACTTATGGAGAAACGCGTTTCTCCCTAGATTTTACGTAAAAACATAGGGAGTAATTAACTATAGTACTTGCTCTATTTATTTAAGAATATATATTTAGATTATAATTATTTAATGAGTTTATTAGACTAAAAATGAGGTATTTTTTCATTTTTTTTTAAATTAAATACAATAAATTTTAAAGCTCATTAAACAATTATTTTTTAAAGAAATAATTAGAAAACATTCAAATATTGCAACCTAGTCTAGACCCCTAGTGTAGATTAATTAATGAAAAAGAATTTTTTTTTTTTGCATATTTCCAAAAGTTTTCAAAGAGTGTGAGTAGTATTGATCATTTTTCCACTTTCTCTCCCCCCATAATTCAAAACCATTTGTCAAAATCATTTGGTAAAACCATGTGTTGAATCAATTTCCATTTTTATCCCTTTGATAGTGACATTTTTGGGCTCTGTTGGTCCCAAAGGTGGCAACAAGGGTGAAAATACAGCTAGAGAGGGGGGGGTGAATAGCTGTTATAAATTTTTTCGCCCTCTTTTAAAAACTAAACCTCCTGCTTACAAAATCTCTTGCAGTTGTTAATGGACTGCAAGTGAAGATGTAAAATGCACAGAGAAATTATAGAGTATAAAGCGGTTTGATAGAGGCGGTTTGTAAAGCGGTTTGGTATTGCGGTTTTGGAGAGTGCAGTTTTACAAACACGTGTATTTTTGACAATGTTAACTCCAAACACTTTTTCACAATAATGGATAGCTAAATAAAAATCAAACAGAGACAAAGATAAATAATTAGTAATCACAGGAAATATAAATGCAGAAAGTAAGAACACGTGATTTGGAGTGGTTCAATCGATAAACGATCTACGTCCACTACCAAAATGGTTAGTCTTGGATTTTCAAGAGTGATTTTACTATGAGTATGAGAGATTACAAGTTACAAAGATCAATACTCAAATCTAAAATCTATTCGATGAAGATCAAATCCTAAGACTATAACCAGTGTATCTCAAGTGATTAATCTATGTGATTAAACAAGTGAGGTGTGTGTGTGTGAACAAGATCAAGGCTCTTTAAATCTATGAGATGTAGAGCACAATGATTCTTGAATGTGTTAAGGCTTGATTTAAATTTGGAGAATATTTCTTGAAGGTAGAAGATGAAGATTCAAAGGGTTGAATAATTTCTGGGCAGAGCTTCAGCTTCTATGAACACAGCACTTTCAAATTTCTCAAGCAATCTTCAAATGGAGAAGATTAGGGGTATTTATACCCAAGCATCTTAAATATAGCCATTGGACACAGCTGTTGAAAGGACAATACTTGATGCTTTCCCATTGGTCCACAATATCCACTTTTGTCCTTTGGTACAGCTGCTGCGAGATAAAGGCGATCGGGCTCCAGTGCAAGCAATGAGGTTAGGACACTGTCACCTTTTCAAGATCCTTGCGGATCTTCTCGACATTGAATCACGTGACAAGATTTAGTGGTTGACTTTTGATATTCTTCGACGTGGATTCCAACGGTAAAAAGTGGTTCATTGCAAGTCTTCAATCATTGGATGCGATGCAGTGTAGAGCGGTTTAGGAGGTGCGGTTGGCTACACCGGGGAGGTTGCGCGGAAGCGGTTGGAGATGCACACTGCGAGTGCGGTTCATCAGCGGTTGCCTTGCGGTTGGTTAAAGGAGCAGAATCAAAGGATTCATACATGCGGTTGCATGTGCGGTTACGAGGGCGATTTGATGCTTGCTTAGGCTATGACCTTATATCCAATGAGTCTTGTGCCAGTCTTCAAGCCTAATTTTATCCTATTCTATAAAATGGACTTAGCTAAAAAATTGAAGTCTAAGCTTCATTACATAGGGTCCTAAAGTCCTTAAAATAGACAGGAGGTTATGGTATCAATCAAATCTAATACAAAATAGGAGGGTTAAAACATACATACCCAACAATCTCCCCCTATTTGATCGATGTCATTACCTACTATAACTAAAGAAAACGTTGTAATTGGTAAAAACATGTCCATAAGAATTAACATGGTAAGTCATGTCCCAAGTCAATGCACACACTAGCTTAAGCTATAGATTTCTATACTATACCGAAAGATAAAAACTTACAATATGGAAAGTATAGAAATGCATTCAATGCACTTAAAAATATGAGTTTTAAGTTCAAAGTGCGGTTTAAACTGAATGTTTAACCTTCATTTCAAAAATATGAATTTAAGTTAGAAAATATTTGAATGAGGTTATAAACCATATGCGGTTTCATTGTTCTACAAATAAGCGGTTTGATATGAACAAAGTTTTGGAACCATGATGCAATTTCCATTAATTCCTAAAGTGATTACGATTCTGAGGAATGAAAGAAAATTCCGAGTTACAAAAACAAAAAGTTGGACAAAGGAAATACATGAAGTGCGGTCCAACATAACAAAAGGAGTTCGGCAAAAGGAAATAAATTACGGTGAAGAGCGGTCCTAATGCGCGCGGTTGTTGATGATGCGGTTCTTTGGGAATGCGTGGCGCGCGGTTGTATTTGGTTGAATTCTTGATTTGGCACTTGCGGTCCAGAAGGTCTCGAAGGCTGAACTTTCACCTCGATAGTTCTTCTAAGGGCTCTGAGGTCTTCAACTTGCCTTCCAAGAGTGGTCTCAACTGCTCTAAGTGCGGTTATGAATTGAGCAGCGGTTGAGCCTACAGCATCAACTGATCTTGTGTTGGCAGCAACACTCTCCTTTATTTCACCTGAGTAGAGCTCAATGGAGGAGTTGAGTGTTGTAAAAGGTAGGGGTGAGCAAAAAAAACTGTTAACACCATTAACACCGAAAAACCGAATCCAATAAAACCGAAATCGAGCCATTTGGTTTGGTTTAGGTTTTAAAAGTTTAGAAACCGAAATTTTCGGTTTGGTTTAGGTTTTAAAAGTTTAAAAACCGATAAGAAACCGAACCGAACCGATAAGCCAAAACTACGTCGTTTTATCTATACTATATATATTTCTTTTCTTCCTTTTATTTTCATTTTTCCACATTCACAAAGTCTTCCACAACATCTACAACAATATATATATATATATATATATATATATATATATATATATATATATATATATATACACACATGTTAAGGAAATAAAAAGAAGCCTGTGACGGGGGGATACAACTCCCTCAAACACTCTTTCCTACTAGCCCACGCACAGTAATGTTCTAGATACCAGGATGCTGTAATCCATTGGCCTTGAAGCACCTCCAGATTGAAGCAAAATCTCAAGCTTTCCCTAAGCAGCACTTAAACGAATGAAAAATGAGTAAGAGCTCTCTGAAAATGAGTCAGCTAATGAATAACCGTCTCCTTCTCTGTGTTACACAATGTGTAACACCCCTATTACACATGCACCACCCAACAATCCATTAAGACACCGAACCAAACCGATATCACACCGAAACCGAATACACCGAACCATTAAGAAACCGAAGTTAATGGTTTCGATTTACATAAAACCGATAGTTATTGGTTTGGTGTCGGTTTTATCCTAAAACCGATCCAAACCGATCCGTGCTCACCCCTAGTAAAAGGTGTGAATCTCCCCCCGAATAGCTTCGGTTTGGTTGGAGAGAGCATCTCTTAAAGGCTCCAGATAAATAGATACCTTTAGAGAGGATTTCAAATCATTCATTGTAGCTTCAAGCCTGGAATTAAAACCCGTCTTTAGGTTCTCAAACCTAAAACTGATATCATCATCAAGAGTCTTCACTTGAGCTTTGACACTGTCTCCCATAGCATTTAAGTTGACATCTATGCTTGCCTTGAGGGAGTCCAGTTCAGAAAGAATTTTGAATTCTAAGGCATCTAGTGCGGCTTGGAAAGGGGCGGTTGAGGTTGAAGCTTGTTGTTGCGGTTGGGAGTCTTGAATGGTCTTCATGAAATTTTCAAGAGCTGAGTTGGTGGAGGAGACAAATTCATCAGATAGCTTGGTGAGCATCTCATGGAGTTGAGTTTTTGACACAGCATCACCCATAGCTCTAAGCACTCCACTGGCTAAGTCTTGTTTAAAGCTTTGAAAGCACTCTGTAGCTGCGGTTTTAACAGCATCAGCGGTCTGGGTTGTTGAGGCGGTTTGAAATGTGGAAACTCTCTCCCCCTTAATGGCATCAATCAATTGGGCTTTCATGATTGCCAGTTCAGTGGTTTGAGAGTCCACCTTGGAAATAAGAGTGCGGTTGGAGGCTTCAAGAGATAAATTGGAGGCAGCCAAGGAAATGTTAGATTCAGTAAGTTTTAGCATATGCCCTTGGTTTACAACCAACTGGGATTGAATAAGTTGGAGGGTTGACAGAATTTGGAGGTAGTCAGAAGGGGCGGTTGGAAAAGGCGGCTGGCTGGGACTGTAAAAGGTGAAGCAGTTGAGGGAGGTATAGGAAGTGTTTGGGGTAAAGTAGTAGGTGCGGTTGAGATTGGGATGGAAGGAATTGGTGCGGTTGAAATTGGTGCGGTTGGAGGAGGCGGAATGTTAGAAGTAGGGATTCCAGAAGTAACAGGGTTGGAATTAGAGGAGGAGCTAGTAGTGTGAACTCCAACAGAAGGGGATTTCTGTTGATGAGGGGAATTCTCAGGGATAGGAGAATTTGGAGGAGGTAGAGTATGAACACGGTTTGGAGAAGGGGTTCGGTGTTGTTTGGGAGAATTTTCAGGAGGAGGAGGAGGTGTATTGACACGGTCAGGAGAAGGAGTTGGGGTGCGGTTGCGGTTAGAAATAGAGATGGCTGGAGTGTGATGAGAATAAGGAGGTGATTGAGCGCGGTTGGAATGAGGAGGGGAATTTGAGCGGTTGGAACGTTGAGGTGAGGGAGTTGGGGTTCTGTTTTGGCTAGAGTAAGAATGAGATTTTGAAGGTGATTGGGATGGTGAATGTGAAGTGGAATGAGAAGTGGAATGGGATGAAGGTGGAGAAGGAGTAGGAGGTTTACGGGCAGCTTTGTGAAGGAAATGTTTTGGGGCTTTGGTAGGAGTTCTCTTTTTGGCTAATTGTTTAAGTCTTTTTGGCTTCTCCCCCTGAGCGGTTGCTGCTCTTTGCGGTTGAGGAGGAGAAGGCGGTCTAGGTGATGGGGATTTGGCTGGGGAGGAATGATGAGAGTGAACAGGTGATTGAGAGGGAGTTTGGTTAAGAGGTTGGGTTTGGGGCGGTTGAGAAGGAGGCAGTTGGGGAATGGGTTCCTTTGTTTTTCCTTTAGCTACACCCTTCTCAGCTCTTTCTTTCTCCATTCTTTCAATCTCAGCCTTATAGAAGGCGGTTAGGTCTTCATCAGTCATCTTAGCCAAAGTCTCCTTAGTAAGCTTGGCCTTCTTTGCTCACGGCAATCAAAGGAGGAATAGTATTATCCTCTTCTTCTTCTACCTCATCTGAAGAGACATCTTCTCTTTCCCTTTCTGCTAGGACCGGCTCGGGAGCACCACGCGGTTTTGTAGGTGCGATTCTGGTTGGCTTAGGAAGCGGTTCTGCAGGAGTCTTCCTCTTCCTTAATGCTTTCTTGATAGCTTTGCCCAGCCCCTTGACTGCGGTTGCAGGGGTCATTTCCACATAATGCTCCTTGGGATGAAAGGTATCAGCATCATATAGAGCCTTGTAGTCATCATTGCCAAATGAGAATCTGAAGGAGTGGCAAGCCTTGAGTCCAAAAGATTCTTCAACTCCCCAATGAATAGAAAGTTCAGGAGTAGAAATTCTTAGCTCCTCTAAGTGCTGGTAATTTGCAAATATGGCGGTTAGCAATCTGCGAAAAGGTCTCCACCTTGTATGCTCATCCTTGACCTTCAGCTGATAGGCATCTATACTGCTGGCAAGCTCTCTCATCAAAATCTTGGGCCAATGGAGGTTCATCTCATTGTAGATGGCACAGCAATACTGCCAGGTGAAGTTGTTGTGGTTCCCTGTCTTTCCACACACAGACTTCCCAACTAGATAGCAAAGATGGCTCATCAGCTCTCCAAAATCTCTCCTTGGCTTCTTCTTGTAGTACCCAGATAAAGAAACAAGGGTTCCAGTGAGGGTTGAGCAGGTGGCATCCTGGACTTCTTGGGAAACTTCAACTGGAGCACCAGAAACGTGAAAGTCATAAGTGCTTCGGATGTCCAAGTAATCAATGGACACCTTGAATCCTTCAACAACTCCCACCAAACAAGGGATCTTCTTCCCATCAGATAGCTCTCTTTCTCCACGAACCACGGTTGCATAAAATTGATCTATGAAGAGGGGAATGGTATAGGTCTGCTTCTTGTTGAATAGAGGCAGGATTCCAGAAGCTTCCATTTTCCTGATCATCTCCCTTCCAAGAGCATCAGACTTCAGTTCTGGCTCATTGATTTCCCAACCTGGTAGGAAGTATTTGGTATTCTACAAAGACAACACTCAAGTTAGAACAATTTAATAAAATCACAGTTTACAAGCGGTTTGGTGCACATATGCGGTTAGCAATAGTGCGGTTTTGGAAATGATAATATCCAAACCTCAAGCAAATTGTGAATATAAGTTAGAAAATAATTGAGAAGATACAAAAGTAAGTATACTTAGTACGTGGCATTGTAATCCAAAGTTATCCCACACTGCAAGCGGTGCTTAGAGAGGAAGTTCTTGGTTTCCAGCCTATATACTTAGTAAAACTTAAGTAACTTCTTCGCATGCGGTTTCAAAGGTGTATATGCGGTTTTGAAAACATGACATGCGGTTCTTAGAGTGCGGTTGTATCACTATAAAACACATGCGGTTTTGAAACACAAGGATAAGCAATTACAAGTGCGGTTTCAAAGTAGCATGCGGTTCAAATATGCAAATCAAAATCCAAAATTTCCAAAAATTTTCTAAGTTAGGAAAAACAAGATTGAAAGTTAGGTCAAACCAAAACATAAGAAATTTCTGAAAATGATGATGAACAGTCATATGAGTGTATGAAGAACACGAAGAACACCAAGAACAGAGATTTGATGAATGTTGACCAAAATGAACAAATAATATGTCAAAATGATCACATTGAGCAGTAGATCAATAATATAACAATAAAAATATCTACTTTACTCAGAATCACCCAGAAAAGGCAAAAATCAGAAATGGGTTTTCAAAACTATAAACTTCAAAAATTCAAAATCAGAGGCTTAAGCCTCTGATTATGTGTTTGATTATATACTTTATTTTATGATCAATGAACATCTAAGCTTAGATGTTCATTGATCATAAAATAAAGTATATAATCAAACACATAATCATAATCCGAACATAACCTAACAATTTTCATAAAAAATAATCAAGAAATGAAGCATTAATAAGCAAAAAATCAGTTAAGGGTGTTCGAAGCTTTTCAAGTTCAACAATGGCAGAAATTTCAAGTATGATTTGCAGATATTAAGAAGATTAGGGTTTAAGAAATCATACCATGTCGAAGATATAGGTTGTTTAGGTGCCATTGATTTCAAACTAGGGTTTATATTAAAGTTTTGAAGAGAGAGAAGAATGAGTTTGGTAAACTGACATAGAGAAGGTACGGTGCAGCGAGAGAGCAGAGAGGGAAAAGTTGAAAAGTTTATTTGGTCTGCTATTTATAGGAAAAAAATTCAAGTTTGACACAGTTGAAATGACAGATTGATTTTCCCATAAAATGAATCATTACTTCTGTTGCACCCTTTCATCTTCTTCTCAAAACCTATGACGGCTGACATGATGGCTTTAAATGCCAATGTTCCCTTTGCATTAAATGCATTCAAAATTTAAATTTTTGTAGGAAAACATTTGCAAATAAATCCTTAAAGAAAAAAAATAAGGACTGAAAAATAAATAAAAGGAATTTGAACAGTTTTTTTTTTTAAATAAACATAAGCAAAAATTAGAAATTACTCCAAGTTGAAACGCGGTTGAGGTCCAAGCGGTTGAGCTGCAGCACGCGGTTGGAATGAAGCGGTTGGCTGCAGGGCGGTTGGACTATATGCGGCTTGGTACACGCGGTTCAACAAGGGTGAGGTTTGTATTCTCCATAGGAATTTCAACCTATACTCAACACACAAGTTAGCAAATAAAAAGTATGGAATTATTTAAGTTCAAGCATACCCATTTCTCCTCTAAAGAATGAAAACCTCTTGGAGTCTAGAGCCTTGGTGAGGATGTCAGCAATCTGGCTGTCTGTCCCCACGTACTCTAAATGGATATTCCTCTTCTCCACATGGTCTTTGAGGAAATGATACTTGATATCAATATGCTTGGTCTTGGAATGCATGACAGGGTTGTTGGAGACTGAAATTGTTGAAGTGTTGTCACACATGATAGGGCAATTTCCTTCATGGATTCCATAGTCCACCAACTGCTGCTTCATCCAAAGGATTTGACAGCAACAACTACCAGAAGCAATGTACTCAGCCTCTGTGGTTGACACTGAAACTGATGCTTGCTTCTTGCCGACCCAAGCAACTAGTCTATTCTCGAGGAAATGACAAGTATCACTAGTGCTTTTCCTGTCAATAGTACAAGCTGCATAATCTGCATCTGAATAACCTACAAGATCGAAGTTCGAATCTTTGGAATACCAAAGTCCAAGGTTAGTGGTTCCAGATAAATAGTGGATTATACGCTTGACTGCTATTAGATGTGCTTCTCTAGGATCTGCTTGATAGCGTGCACATACACAGACACTAAACATGATATCGGGCCTACTAGCAGTTAAATAAAGTAATGAGCCGATCATACCTCGATATAAAGTTTGATCAACTTTCTTACCTTTGAGATCTTTGTCTAGCTTGTTTCCCGTGGCCATTGGAGTATCATATGCTTTAGCATTTTCTAATCCAAACTTCTTTATTAGCTCCTTGGTGTATTTGGCTTGGCTGAGGAAAATACCTTCTTCGTATTGCTTGATTTGAAGCCCGAGGAAGAAAGTTAATTCTCCCATCATGCTCATCTCAAACTTGCTTTTCATTAGCTCTCGAAACGCTTACAAAGTAACTCGTTAGTAGAATAAAAAATGATATCATCAACATATATTTGAACAAGTAAAGTATGATCATTGTATTTGGCAATAAAAAGAGTTGTATCGATTTTACCGCGTTTAAATCCTTTTTCTAGTAAAAATTTAGATAGAGTCTCATACCATGCCCTTGAAGCTTGCTTAAGTCCATACAAATCTTTCTGGAGTTTGTAGACATGATTGGGAAATTTGGAGTCTTCAAATCCAGGCGGTTGGGCAACATACACGGTCTCTTGCAGTTCACCATTGAGGAAGGCACTCTTCACGTTCATTTGATATAACTTGAAACGCTTGAAAGAGGTGTAGGCTAAGAAGATTCTGATAGCTTCCAATCTTGCAACTGGAGCAAAAGTTTCGTCATAATCGATTCCTTCTTCTTGCCTATATCCTTGTGCAACCAACCTTGCTTTATTCCTAGTGATGCTCTCATTCTCATCCATCTTATTCCTAAATACCCACTTAGTTCCTATCACTCCTTGATCCTGAGGTCTACGCACCAACGTCCAGACCTTGCATCTTTCAAACTGGCTGAGTTCTTCTTGCATAGCAACGACCCAACTGGAATCTTGGAGTGCTTCATCAATCTTCTTGGGTTCAATTTGAGATATCAAGGAAGTATGCTCGTCATAGTTCGATCTCCTTGTTTGAACACCGGAAAACAGATCACCAATCACATTAGAGAGAGGGTGACTACTGACTTCACGAACCTCCGGGGGTAAGTCTGGTTGGACAGAGGTTTGCTGAAGATCTTCTATTGGAACGTCGTTAGATCCTTCAGCGAAGTCATGGAATGTAAGTTGACGAAGAGGTTCTATAAGCTGGATAGGGGAATTTTCAACTTCTTCTTCCCTTGGAGTTGCATCTGGAGTAGGAACTTCAGGTGCGGTTTCAAATCTGCGGTTTGAGGGAATTTCAGTTGAGGGTGCTGGATTTTGCGGTTGAGGTTCAGGTGCGGTTTGAGAGGGTTCACCTGTTTCATTATGCTCAACAAAATCATCAGCAACATTTGGAGCCAAATGTGGCTCAAGGAGAGAATGCTCATCGAAAGTAACATGGACAGACTCAACTATTTTTAAACTAGTTTTATTGAAAACACGAAAAGCTTTTGAATGTTTAGCATACCTAACAAAAATACCTTCGTCGGCCTTGGTTCCGAATTTACCTCTATTTTCTCTTCCGTTGTTGAGGACAAAGCATTTGTAGCCAAAGATCTTGAAGAATGCAATGTTGGGGGTTCTTCCTCGTCAAAGCTTATAGGGAGTCTTGTTATAGGTTTTTTTGATGAGGGAGCGATTCTGAGTGAAGCATGCTGTGTTGATTGCTTCAGCCCAAAAATATTGAGGCAGCTTCGCTTCAGATATCATTGTCTTTCCAGCCTCAATCAACGTCCTATTCTTCCTTTCCACAACCCCATTTTGTTGTGGAACACCAGCATTTGAAAAATTGTGATCAATCCCATGGTCATCACAATACTGAGCAACACCGTTGTTTTTAAATTCTGTTCCATTATCTGATCGAACACTAACGATGTCGTCTTCTTTTTGAGTTTGGAGCCGTCTAAAAAGTGCGGTGAGAATATCATAGCAATCATCTTTGGAAAGCATCATCTCAACCCACGTATATCTTGAATAATCATCCACCACCACTAAGGTATATCTACTTCCTCCAATGCTGGCAGTGGTTACGGGTTCAAACAAATCTATTTTTGAAGCATTTGTAAGCATCTTGAAGTTGATGGAGCGGTCTTGCTGGTGAAAGACGATGCGGACTGCTTACCAAGCTGGCATGCACTGCATTTCTTTGGATGGTGGTCAGCCACTTTAGGTAAACCACGAACAAGGTTTTCCCTACCAATCTTTGCAAGATACTTGAAGTTCAAGTGGCTCAACCTCTTGTGCCAAAGCCAACTATTTTCGCTCACAATTTTAGCTACAAAACAGAGATTAGTAATACTACATGCAGAATTTAGATCAATAATGTAAATATTACTCTTACGAATCCCTGTGAGTAGGGTGACTCCGAAAATGCTATCTTTGATAAAGCAGTTTGATGATGTGAAGTTGCAAAGCATTCCTTTGTCGCAGAATTGAGAAATTGAAAGGAGGTTGTGCTTGAGTCCTTCAACAAGAGAAACCTTCTCAATGGCTAGGTTTCCTCTCCTTATAACACCATATCCAATGGTCTTGCCTTTGTTATTGTCACCAAAGGTTACAGATGAACCACTTGCTTCAATGACATCTTCTAGTAATGATCTATCTCCAGTCATATGTCTTGAGCAGCCACTGTCAAGATACCATTCATTTTCCTTGGAGTGACCAGCCATTAAGCAGAGGACCTGAAATGTAAACATTAAGAACGAGGTCCCCCTTTATTCCTTGGGTCCTGAAGTTAGCAACCCTTCATGACCCACACCTGTTTGACAGAAGGAGGTTTACTCTTCCTGGCATTGGATGTGAACCGCAAAAAGGTATTCTGCAGCCTTGTGACCTAAACCATCACACACAGAGCATTTATAAAAGCTATAAGCATCATGAGGTTTTACTAACTCCTTACTTTTCTTAGGAGTTGCATGCGATTTGGGGGGATCGGTTGCAGCCTTGACAAAGGGAACTGGCTTTGGTTTGACCACGTATTTTCTAGGAACGCTATTCCTGCTTTTGAAGGCAGGAGGAGCGGTCGAAGAAGAGGCGCGATCAGCCTTGGAGTTGCTGGTACCACCTTTTCCACTAGAAGCGGTTGGAGCAGGGATACGACCAATTCCATAAGCCATTTCTTCTGAAGATATACTCTCAGAATACTTAGGTTTCATTTGAGAGTTCTTCCCATATTGCTTCCCTTTTGGGTAGACATAATTAATTTGTTGTCCTTTACCCTTGCCTTTAGCATGCTTCCCCTTAGGAATTTCTTTAGTTAGTTTCAAAATTTCCTCATCCTTTTCACTGCAGGATGCACACTTCTCTTCTTCAGCAGATCCAAATCCTATACCCTCAGTAACTCCACTGGGTAATTGGGTATCTATGATTTGTTCTGCATAAGATTTTGACTTGAGCCACCCATCGATAATTTTTTGACGATCGTTGAGTTGGGTGACCAGGTCATCATTCGGAAGTTGAAGTGCAGCAACCTTAGTTTCAAGGATGCGATTTTGATCAGCAAGAGGAGTCATCTTTTTTATTTGGTCCTTATGATTTGAAATTTCAGACCTCATCACAGTTTTCTCCGTCTTGTACAGATTAAGTTCATCATGAGCTAAGCTTAAGGCTTTCTTAAGATTAGAGAATTGATGGATCACCATTTCAGCTTCCTTAAACATCTTTTCGTGTTCCGAGGGAGAAACTTCTTCCATCACCTTTTTCAAAACTTTCTTATTTGGAATTGCTTTCGAAGGTGGAGCATTTTTAGAAGAGAAAATGGGACGTGAATACGAACAATTTCCTATCTTAACGCTAGGAGTAAGTTTGACATTGTCATCCAACTTAAAATTTGGAAGTTTTGTAGAAATCTCTTCTTCCTCCATATCTTGCAACTCGACTGACTCAGAATCTGATTCATCGGAAGCATCTGCAACTAAGCAGAGATTAACCTCTTCGGTTTCTTCATCACTTCCATCATCAGAATCCGTTTCAATCCAAGTTGCTAATTCCTTGGAATTCTCTTACTCCTCAGCAACCATTCCCTTGCGACGAGAAAATTTCGCAGGAGAGGTTTTCTTTTTCAAGTATTCGTATTTGGGCTGTGGACACTCAGATGCAAAGTGACCAGGTTTTCTACAATTGTAGCAAACTAGATCACTCTTTTTCTTTGTATCTCCAGCCTTAGAAAATGTTGCAGGAGGTTTGACTTTTGAAAAAGTTTTTGTAAAAGGTTTTGAGGATTTTCTAAACTTTTGAAATCTTTTTACAAACATGGCAAAATCATCATCATCCATCTCGATGAGTGATGAGGTTGATATGGAAGGATCTGCAGTTTGATTGGATGTAGATGGTTTCTCCTCTTGTTCCACTACGGACATAGAAAGCGATTTGGTTTTCCCTTCAATCTCTTCAATATGATTTAATTTAAGCTCATAGACTCTAAGGTTTGCATACAAGTTACTTAACGACCAAGTATTCAAAACTTTTGAGTCTTCTAGAGAGGTAGCCTTATTTACCCATCTAGAACCTAAAGTAAACAGGAAAGTCATATTGATTTCCTTATCGGTTAAAGTTTTGCCAAGAGATCTACAAGCATTGACTACCTCAACATAGCGGTCGTAGGTTTGACGCAAGGTTTCGTTGGGTTTTCTGTTGAAGTTGTTGTAGGATCTTTCAACAGCATATAATTTGCTTTCCTTGCATTCGTCATCACCTTCGAGGTAGCTCTCTATGGCATCCCACATCTGCTTTGCGGTTTTGAGGTACATCACTTTCTGAAGAGTTGATACGGGGAGGGTTCCGGAAATGATGTGCCTTGCCTTGCTGTCCAAGGCAGCTAATCTCTTCTCTTCATCCGACCACTCATCTTTAGGCTTTTTGACCTCTGGAGTTTCTGTATTGGTGGTTGCATCAGTGTTGGCCTTCATGGGAACAAACGGGCCATTGATTACGCACTCCACCAGCATCTCATCAATTGTTTCCAAATGAATGAGCATTCTGCACTTCCAGATATCGAAGTGGTCTTCGTCCAAGATTGGAATGTGTGAATAGTTAACAGTTGTCATCATTTTAGAGTTTGCCATATTGAATCGACACACAAGCTGTTAAGCTTGAAAAACAGTGGTTTTAAAATGTGTAAGCTCTGATACCACTTGTTGGTCCCAAAGGTGGCAACAAGGGTGAAAATACAGCTAGAGGGGGGGTGAATAGCTGTTACAATTTTTTTTGCCCTCTTTTAAAAACTAAACCTCTTGCTTACAAAATCTCTTGCAGTTGTTAATGGACTGCAAGTGAAGATGTAAAATGCACAGCGGAATTATAGAGTATAAAGCGGTTTGATAGAGGCGGTTTGTAAAGCGGTTTGGTATTGCGGTTTTGGAGAGTGCGGTTTTACAAACACGTGTATTTTTGACAATGTTAACTCCAAACACTTTTTCACAATAATGGATAGTAAATAAAGATCAAACAGAGACAAAGATAAATAATTAGTAATCACAGGAAATATAAATGCAGAAAGTAAGAACACGTGATTTGGAGTGGTTCAATCGATAAACGATCTACGTCCACTACCAAGATGGTTAGTCTTGGATTTTCAAGAGTGATTTTACTATGAGTATGAGAGATTACAAGTTACAAAGATCAATACTCAAATCTAAAATCTATTCGATGAAGATCAAATCCTAAGAATATAACCAGTGTATCTCAAGTGATTAATCTATGTGATTAAACAAGTGAGGTGTGTGTGTGAGAACAAGATCAAGGCTCTTTAAATCTATGAGATGTAGAGAACAATGATTCTTGAATGTGTTAAGGCTTGATTTCTGGGCTGGAGAATATTTCTTGAAGGTAGAAGATGAAGATTCAAAGGGTTGAATAATTTCTGGGCAGAGCTTCAGCTTCTATGAACACAGCACTTTCAAATTTCTCAAGCAATCTTCAAATGGAGAAGATTAGGGGTATTTATACCCAAGCATCTTAAATATAGCCGTTGGACACAGCTGTTGAAAGGACAGTACTTGATGCTTTCCCATTGGTCCACAATATCCACTTTTGTCCTTTGGTACAGCTGCTGCAGATAAAGCTGATCAGGCTCCAGCTGCAAGCAATGAGGTTAGGACACCTGTCACCTTTTCAAGATCCTTGCAGATCTTCTCTGACATTGAATCACGTGACAAGATTTAGTGGTTGACTTTTGATATTGCTGACGTGGATTCCAACGGTAAAAAGTGGTTCACTGCAAGTCTTCAATCATTGGATGCGGTCTGGTGTAGAGCGGTTTAGGAGGTGCGATTGGCTACACCAGGAGGTTGCACAGAGCGGTTGGAGATGCACTGCACAGGTGCGGTTCATCAAGCGGTTGCACTGCAGTTGATTAAAGAAGCAGAATCAAAGGATTCATACATGCGGTTGATTGTGCGGTTCTGAGGGGCGGTTTGATACTGCTTGGAACTGCAACCTTATATCCAATGAGTCTTGTGCCAGTCTTCAAGCCTAATTTTATCCTATTCTATAAAATGGACTTAGCTAAAAAATTGAAGTCTAAGCTTCATTACATAGGGTCCTAAAGTCCTTAAAATAGACAGGAGGTTATGGTATCAATCAAATCTAATACAAAATAGGAGGGTTAAAATATGCATACCCAACAGGCTCCAAATTTCCATTTTGGCCACTTTCTTGCTTTTAATATAGTATAGATTGTACCTAATGGGCCTTGGCATGTGGTATCTTGGGTGGCTTTCCTTCGGGAGGTCACTGGTTCGATTCCCCCCTGGGGAATCTTTGTGGTTAAATTTCAGCCAAGGGTTTCAAGGTCCTTAGGAGCCCCTCGGGGCACATCCGTGCAGTTAAGGAAGCGGCATTGCTGGGCTTGCAACCTCAGCGTGGGAAGTTCAACTGCCGTGTTGTAGGAGGGCTCCCTTGGGTCCAGGAGTATAAGGGGTGCTGCCACCCTGGCTGCATAGGGCATATCCCGCGATTTACCTCCGTCAGGACACTGAGGGGCCGGTAGCTGGTGGTTCAGGATTAGTCCGGCGAAGCTGGAAACCTGGGTATCAAAAAATAAAAATAAAAAAATATATATAGTATAGATTGTTACTTCATTCATCTATGTTGTTATTTATTTGGTCCTTGGCCTAAAATGAGTAGCCCAATAAATGGTGTGCAGCCCAAATAAAACAAATGAGCAACCCAAATTTTTTCGGCCGATAGCTTTTTTTCCAGACCCTTCTTTAAGATAAGAAATTTTGCTACCGAGTTTTCATCTCTTCCGTCGGTTTTGCCCTTGTTTCTTTGTCGCCACTGAGTTTCTCCTCCTTCGCGATTGATTCAGTCGATCGGTTAAGCTCCTCCTTATCTCTTCTCCCCTTCAGCCCCTATATAAACCCCCACACCCTCTCCCTTGCAGTCACAACAATACACGTCGTTTATACACACTATTGGGGTTTTCTCTTTCGGGTAAATAGAGAGAGTGAGAGAGTTTGACATTGAATAGTTTTGTGGGTTTCTTTCTTGGTGAATTCTTGCTTCCCTATCCTGATTTCTTAGGTTGTCTCTCCCTCAAAATCAAAGTTGATTTGATCGGTGTGTGTGTGTGTGTGTGTTGACGAGGCAAATAGAGAGTGTGGGTTGTGGTTTTCTTAGAAGGTTAGGTTATCCGGAGGTGTTTTCTGTTTAGGCTGCTAAATTTTTTGGGGTCTGTTCTGGGTTTTATTGGGACTGCTTGCTGCCTCCGTTTCATAAGAACATCTTGGATCAGTGACCTTGGATTGTGGCTGGATTTCGAATCTATCGGATACTTGGTCCTGAGCCGAAATACCTTTATACTACACTCTATTTCTCTGTTTTCAGATTCTGGTTATTCAGTTTTTTCTTCATAATTGTTACTAATCTTTGGTTTTTTTTTTTTTGCATTGTTCGCGGGTCTTGACAACGGAGTGGTAAGTCCGCTCAATAGTGGTATCAGAGCCCGGTTGATTTGTGAATGGTAAAAATAAGAAACCTAGTAAAAGGTTTCTTGGGTAAGAAAAATAAAATCGCTTTTCTTTTCTTGAGTTATTTGGTTGTGTTTCTGTTGCTTTGTCTCTTATTTCGTTTAAATATTATGTCTGTTTTTTAGGAATTGAAATTCATTGTTTTGTATGGCTGCTTATAAGAATGTTTATATGATGGAGCCAATCAATCAATGGCAATTGTGATTTTTCAATTTGACAACAAATAATGAAAGACATTTTAATTAAAGAAAAAGTTTTCAAGGCTATAACTGAACAATATGTTGAATCGGATAATCAAGAATTAAGATTTGAAATGGATGAAAATGCTTATTCTTCAATTATTTTGAATTTATCTGCCGCTGATCTTAGAAAAGTTGGTAAACATGATAGTGCTAAAGCTCTTTGGAATAAACTGGAAGAAGTATATGTTCAAACATCGTTACCTAGTAAGATGTATTTGCTTGAAAAGTTTTTTTCAGTTTAAATTGGACTTAAACAAAGACATGGATGATAAAATTGATCGGTTTACTAAACTTGTGCAAGATATTAAGCAAACCGGTGATAAGAACATTGATGAATATACTCCTATTGTGCTCTTAAATGCTATACCTGATTCTTATGCTGATGTTAGATCTGCTATTAAATATGGTAGGACTGAAATTGTTCTTGATACTGTGATTAACGGGATAAAAAGTAAAGAGTTGGAATTAAGAATTAATAAGGGTAAATCATCTAATGTTGGTGAGGTTAATGTGGTGAGAGGACGACCTACTCAAAGAAATAATAATCAGAATAAGCAACATGATAAAGCTGAATCTAGTAAAAATAATGAGAGGAAAAGAAGTAAGTCTAGGTCTGGTAAAAGTAACAGAAAATGTTACAACTGTGGTGAGACGGGACATTTTCGTAAAGAGTGTCCTAATCCTAAAAAGAAGAATCAAGACTTGCAAATTGACTGTAATTTTGCTTCTGGTGAAAATGAGCCTTCTGTTTTTATGATTACTGAAACTGTAGTGAATTATGTTCATTATGTGAAAAATAAATGGTTGTTAGATTCTGCATGCACGTTTCACATGACACCTGATAAAAACATGTTTCATACTTATAGTGATATGAAAAGTGGCTTTGTTTCTTTAGCTAATAATAAAACGTGTCAAATTGCTGGTATTGAAGACGTTTGTCTCAAGTTTGAGTCTGGTTCTTGCTTAACGTTGAAAGATGTGTGACATGTGCCTGATGTAGCTAACAATCTCATGTCTTGGCATCTTTAGAAAATGATGGGTTTGAAGGGAAATGGGGTAATGGGTGCATGAAAATCTTTAAGGGGTCTCTTGTGATTTTCAAAGCTGAAAAGATTAGAAACTTGTATGTTTGCACTGCTGAACCTTTGTCTGATTATGCTAATGTTGTTAAAGTTGATAAAACTGATTTGTGACATAAAAGACTTGGACACATGAGTAATAAGGTTTGGACATTTTAAACAAAAATGGTGTTTTTGGTAAAGATAAAATTTCTGGTATGTCTTTCTGTGACTCTTGTGTGATGGGTAAGCAACATAGAGTATCTTTTCCCAATCCCCATAATCCTAATCATTGTTCTACTAAAGCAATACTTGAGTATATACATGTTGATATGTGGGGTCCTGCTAGTGAGACCACTCAAGGTGGAAATAGATATTTTTTTTTAATCTATAATTGATGATTTTTCCAGGAAAACATGGGTGTTTTTAATGAAAAATAAATCTGATGTTTTTGATAAGTTCTAAACCTGGAAAGTCATGATTGAAAATCAAACAGGTAGAAAAATCAAGGTGCTTAGGACTGATAATGGACTTGAATTTTGCAATCATGAGTTTGATAACTTTTGCCTTGATAATGAGATTAAAAGGCATAAGGCTGTGCCTTATACACCGCAATAAAATGGTGTTGCTGAACGTATGAATAGAACTCTTTTAGAAAGAGTTAGAACCATGATTGCTACTTCTGGTTTGTCCAAACGTTTTTGGGGTGAGACAGTGATGACTGTCGCCTATCTTATAAATAGGTCTCCCTCTGTCCCTTTAAATGGTAGATGTCCTGAAGCTATTTTTTTCTGAAAAACCTGTTGATTATTCTAATTTGAGAATTTTTGGTTGTGCTGCGTATGCCCATAAGAAAAATGATAAACTTGAACCTCGGACTGTGAGGTGCATTTTCTTGGAATACCCGGAGGGTGTTAAGGGATATAGATTATGGGTAAGGGAGGAACCGGGTTTCAAAGCGATCATTAGCTGTGATGTTGTGTTTAATAAACTGAATTTCCTTGCTTGAATGATGTGCCTCCCCCTCCCCTGCTCCAAATACGGTGGAGCACTCTTATGTGCCTATTCCTGCTATTGTGAATGAGCATGTTGCACAAACTGAAAATGAGACTCCTCCTGTTGATAATCATATTGTTGTGAATGAGCAAAATGTTGATGTTGAAAATGAAGATATTGAAAATGATCATAATGAGTTGCCTGCTTTGAATGACTATCAACTTAGTCGTGATAGACCTAGACGCATATCGAGGCAACCCGCCCATTTTCATGATTTTGATATGACTTCATTTGTGTTTAGTGTGTTTGAATCTATTGATAATACTGAGCCTAAAACTTATAATGAAGCTTTAAATTCTGCTAACAAGAATGAGTGAATTGATGCTATGAATGATGAGATGAATTCTTTGCATGTTAATGATACTTGGACTTTAGTGCCTAGATCGAAAAACTGTTCAATTATTTCTTGTAAGTGGCTCTATAAAGTTAAGAATGAATCCGACTCTGTTAGATTTAAAGCTAGACTTGTAGCAAAAGGTTTTACTCAGAAAGAAGGTATAGATTACACTGAAATATTTGCTCCTGCTGTTGTTAAATTCACAACTATTAGGATTATGCTTGCTTTGGTAGCTCAGTTTAATTGGGAAATGAAACAAATGGATGTTAAAACTGCTTTTTTGCATGGAGATCTTGATGAAAAGATTTATATGAAGCAGCCTGAGGGTTATATTAATAATACTTGTCCTAATTATGTGTGTTTTCTTAAAAAGTCGTTATATGGGCTTAAACAGTATCCTCGTATGTGGAATCTGAAATTTGATAAATGCATGCTCGATTTAAAATTTCAGCGGAGTGCTTATGATCATTGTTTGTATTTTAAGAATGATACGAGTTTGCCTGTTTTCTTGCTTATATATGTTGATGACATGCTTATTATTAGTCCTTGTTCTAAATTCGTAGAGAATGTTAAAAATTGCTTGAGTGCTAAATTGACATGAAATACCTCGGTGATGCTAATACTTGGCATGAATATAATCAGAGACCGTGAATTATCTGTTATTTACTTGAATCAAAGTTCATATGTTGAAAAGATTTTAAGTAAATTCTCTATGAAAGATGCTAAGTCTGTTGATACCCCTCTTGCTTCTCATTTTGTACTTAGTAAAGAGCAGTGTTCCCAAAATAATTTTGAGTTGGACCAAATGAAAAAGATACCTTACTCGAATGCTATTGGTTCTGTTATATACTTACTGGTTAGTACCCGTCCTGATATTGCTTATGCTATTTCGTGTTTAAGTCGTTATATGTCAAATCCTGGTTTGCCCCATTGGCAAGCACTTAAATGGTTGTTGAGGTACTTAAAGCATTCGGTAAGTTATGGTTTGAAATTCACTAAGTGTGATGAAGGTATAAAATTGGTTGAATATATTGATTCTAATTATGCCAATGATAGGGACAATAGAAAATCTACCACTTCATATGTTTTTACCTTATGTGGCTCTTGTATTAGTTGAAAATCTCAGTTACAGCCAATTGTGGCTTTGAATACGACAGAATCTGAATATGTGGCTATAACCGAGGCTATAAAAGAGGCCATATGGCTTAAGGTTTAATTTCTGAAATTGGTTTTCTAGATGATAAAGTGATAGTTTTTTCTGATAGTCAATCTGGCATTCAATTGGGTAAGAATCCTGTTTTTCATGTAGAACCAAGCATATAGATGTTAAATATCATTTCATTCGTGATGTGATTGCTAAAAATGTTGTTTATCTTGAAAAAATTGACACCAATTTTAATCCTGCTGATATGGGAACTAAGTGTTTACCTGTTTCAAAATTTTTGAATTGTTTGAAAATTTTGAATTTTGATACTTCGTGTTGATGCTTGTGTTAGTTTGTCCCAAAAATCCTCTTCTTCACTTTGTGTGAGTTGGGGTGTCTAGTTTCGTTGATTTCTACGTGATAGGAATAAACTAGATTTTTTGCCTTCCGTACTTTGTTCTGACTATGTGTTGGATTAAGAACCGAAGGTTAAGGCGATGATGACTATGCCCATAAGTGTATCCTTGAGTGCATCGTGAATTGCACTGTTGTGTCACGAACCGGCACTTGATCCAAGGTGGAGAATGTTGTCATTTAATTGGGCCTTGGCCCAAAATGAGCAGCCCAACAAATGGTGTGCAACCCAAATAAAACAAATGAGCAGCCCAAAATTTTCTGGCCAGTAGCTTTGTTCCAGACCCTTCTTTACGATAAGAAATTTTGCTTGACTTAGTCTTCATCTCTTCCGTCTGTTTCGCCCCCGTTTCTTTGTCGCCGCTGAGTACCTCCTCCTTCGCGATTGATTTCGCGATTGATTTGGTCGATTGGGTAAGCTCCTCCTTATCTCTTCTCCCCTTCAGCCCCTATATAAAACCCCACACCCTCTCCCTTGCAGTCACAACAACACACGTCGTTTATACACACTATTGGGGTTTTCTCTTTCGGGTAAATAGAGAGAGTGAGAGAGTTTGATAGTGAATAGTTTCGTGGGTTGCTTTCTTGGTGAATTCTTGCTTCCCTATTCTAATTTCTTAGGTTGTCTCTCCCTCAAAATCAAGGTTGATTTGATCAGTGTGTGTTGTGGTTTTCTTATAAGGTTAGGCTGTCCGGAGGTGTTTTCTGTTTAGTCTGTTGGATTTTTTGGGGTCTGTTCTGGGTTTTATTGGGACTGCTTGCTGCATCCGTTTCATAAGAACATCTTGGATCAGTGACCTTGGGTTAAGGCTGAATTTCGGATCTATCGGATACTTGGGCCTGAGCCGAAATACCTTTATACTACTCTCTATTTCCTGTTCTGTTTTCAGATTCTGGTTGTTCAGTTTTTTCTTCATAATTGTTACTAATCTTTGGTTTATTTTTCTTTTGCATTGTTCGCGGGTCTTGGCAACGGAGTGGTAAGTCCGCTCAACAATCTCAAAATAAATGTCCAATTTTCATATAAAACATTTTGAAAATGTTTAATTTTTATAAAATATGATACAACAATGCATAAATATTGTTGTTTTTATTAATTTCTAAGTCTTTTAACTTATTAATAAGATATTTGTTACTTCATTCTTCTCAAAATAAATGTTCATATTAAATTTTGCTTTTTATAAAATTTAATACAACAATGCATAAATATTGTTATTTTCTTCAAAACTATAAAGTGGTTTAGTTTTGCAATCATATAATGACCGCTAAAACTATACTCCGTATTATATAGAGACGCAAAATTTATTTCAAAAAAAATAATAATAATAAAAGTCAGATTGCTGCAAGTATTTTGAGAAAGAAAATTTCTGCAAGTATTATTTTGGGACGGAGAGAGTATAAAATTACAACAAATAATACTCCCTCCGTCCCAAAATGAATGTCCAAAATTTTCTCAAATTTGCTATTGATTGATCAAAGAGCAAATTTGATATTTTTTGATATTCATTTTGGGCCAAGGGAGTACAAACTAGCCTTGGAAGCTACAGTTAAAGGCTTGATTCAAAGCTTATTGACTAATGAAATTATAAGTTTTCAATTTCTAAAAGACATGTCCTTTGTATAGGATACTAGAATAAGCCCGTATCCGAGGACACGTTTTTTTTTATTATTTTTTTTTTATTTTTTTAATTAAGCCCGTGTCCGAGGACACGGTTTTTTTTTTTTAAGGGCAAAATGGGAAAGGAACAAAATAGTGAGGGCAAAATGGGAAATTCGGCCATTGAAACTATTCATTCAACTGTATAGCACACCACTACCATTTATACTATAGATAATCCCTAGCCTAGATAGCAAACATGTAAATATGAGTACCATAAACGAGTGAAAAGTCAGATTGCTGGTCACCTTAACTAGGAAGTTTGTGACATAGAGGAAACATGATTTGTCATTCTGGCACCTACAGAATGCACCTACAGAATGACTTCTATAATCGGCTTCCCGGTAAGTACTCCCTCCGTTCCAAAATGAATGTCCAAAAATTTCTCAAGTTTGCTCTTGATCAAGAGCAAATTTGAAAAAAAATTGGACATTCATTTTCGGACAAAGGGAGTATCAGTTTTCTTCATCTTCAACACAAGCTGTTAAAAGAAACATTGTTTTGATCAGATATCAGTATTTTGAAATCAAGAAACTGAAATGGTGAACATTATAGCATACAACTATACATATACATACTCCCTCCGTCCCAGCCCACTTAGGAAATTTTGAAATGACACGGGAATTAAGGAATATTATTATAGTATTAAGAGAGAGAATGAGTGAAAAAAATGTTGTGAGTGTGAAAAATTAAATAGGAGAGAGAATGAGTGGAGGGAATAGTAATTATAATGGTGTTGTGAGTATTAAAATAATGTAGGAGAGAGAATGAGTGAAGAGAATAGTGATTTAAGGTTTCCATTTTGGGAATTCTTAAGTGAAGTGGGACGCCCAAAATGGAAAGTTTTCTTAAGTGAGGTGGGACGGAGGGAGTATATCCTAAGGTGCTCGGACTTTTTGGTTTACCCAGCCGGACTCGTGTCGACAATACTAAAACACGAGTGTCCGACACGGGTATGATGGGGTAAAGCAAAGAGTCCGAGCATCAGAGCATATATCATATGATGCGTATCAAGAAAAGCATGAATGCAACAGAAACAAAGCTTGTGAAAATCAAGTATATGTAGTGCCTCCCTCTCTCACACAATCAGGCTGAGATTCGTAATATTTGGTAATTTTTCCTTTTTTCCAATGATTCTAATACAAGATTTACTTGTAAATTCATGTGGGCCGGCCTTTACCCAGACCTCATGTAGAGTGGGGGCTCGTAACTCGCCCGCACTCCGCAGGCAAACCTGTTTGACAAACAGAGGTTCCATTTACCCTTGTTCTTCATATCAGGTATTGAGGTTTACCGGTGTTTATTTCTTCAAACTCACTGCTGCTTTCGATAAAGGTCATCTGCGCGGAATCTTCGGGTTTCTTGAAATTTCATTGGTAAGTTTAATCTCTCAACCTCATCCTCTCCTCTTTCTCCCTTATCCCCTCTCCATTGTAGCCCTATTCAAACACTCCTTCCCCCTCCGTTGCAGCCAGAACACACACACGAGTAATGCAAACACATTTGCGGTTTTCTCTTTCATGGTTCATAGAGAATGAGAGAGTTTGGTTGTGGCTTAGGATATGTTTGGTAGCATCAAACACTTAATGTTTATTGCTGAATGACATCAAGGTATGTGGTCGGGAATTAAATTCTAAATGGGCAGACCACCGGTCAATCTTCATGCCCAGCGTCTCTTACTCGGCAGTGAGAATATTGATGCTTGTTCGGTCAGATAAATATGGGATGGTTGTTACAATTCAAGTCAATGATCCACCGGTCTGCAAAGTGGGAATATGAGCATGAAGATCGATGACATCAATCATTAAGCGCTTGATGCTATCAAACATAACTTCAGTTCACATTATTGTTTACATTTAGCATTGGATTTTGATTTGTTAATCTATATTACAATAGGCAATGAAGGTAACCGCCGAGACAAAGAAGGGCTGAGATTCATCTTCAGAAATTGATCTGATGGCCTATATTCTCCCCTCCCCCAAAAATCGTGTAATAACTCCCTATCTTCTTAGTATTAACAGCTAAGTCAAATAAGGGCTAGGATTAAATTTAAAAAAAATAATTCTATAGCCTAAAACTAATCCACCAATTTAACTTTAACCGCCTAAAAAGAGAAAATCATAATCATTTGATTTTTGGTTTTTAAGAATCACATACTCTGATTTCAAAATAAAATAAAATAAAAATCACATATTCTTAATCAGTTGTTTCTCTCTTTTACTTTTTAGTTGCAAATCTTCTTTCTTTCAACAGTGGTTAAAGATCATTATAAAGGGAGAATTGAATTTAGTAGAATCACAATTGTGTAGTGTCACTCCGTGCCTTGGCACGGGGGTTAGTACTAGTTGTTACTAATATCCATTTTTGCTATGTGTTTTCTTTTGCATTGGTCTGGCTCGTCAATCCTTGGGACTGAAGCATCAATTGTACTTAAAAACAGCATATCAATCCTAAAATTGACCAGTGCAAATCAATAATTACTCAAGCAAAGAATGGAACTGCATAAAGTAAATTCATCTTAAACCCAGTTCAAAAATCAGCAGAAAACCCTAAAATATCAAAAAGATAAAAGTAAAAGAGATGAATTATGATTATGATTGTGATCAATTAATTACCTCCGCAACAAAAGCAACAGTAACAGCAAGAGACGATCATGAGCAATTCTCTGCAAATCAAAAGGGTACCCTCAAAACAAGAGTTTGATTCCTTGGAATTGGGGGTTTCTTCTGCAGAAATTGCTGGGTCCAAGAGTTTGGAACTGGTGGTGGTTTCGGATTGTGATTGGGTTTTTTTCTTGTGGGTTTTCATGAGATGAAGATTCCATTCAAGTTTCTTCAAGTAATCAATCTTGAATGAGTCCCTTAGTCTTGCTGATGGCCATAGATGCATCTTTCCCCCTCTCTCTCTCTCTCTCTCTCTCTCTCTCTCTCTAATTGGGGAAGAAGAAGAGCACCTGACTAAGCAGCTCGAAGAAGGTAAGTAGGTAGACTAACGATCGCCGTCATTTCTGTTAAGTTGTTTTGAAAACATTACATTTGACCCCCTTAATTACTTGAAATTTCTAAACCGGGATCTTTTAGATGAGTAAAATTCATTTTTCCCCCAAGGAAACCACAACTGCCTAAGTCACCCAGATATTTAATCTTTGATGGAGTTTCATTTTGGGACGGAGGGAGCATTTTGCTTGATTTTATTTCTTCTTCTTCTTAATGGACATTAAATCTTAACAAAAATGTTAAAAGCTTAACGAAAACGTTAAAAACTCATTAAAACCGTTTAAAAAATAACAAAAGGATTGTGCACACTAAAGTGCCAACTAATAGGCCTGCATGAAAAAAATAAATATCTTCTAATTATGCTGCTCCGTTCGTCCCTAAATAAATATAAAAAAAAGTTTTATATTTACTCTTGATCAATAGCAATTTAAAAAAAAATTCAACATTTATTTAGAGACATATCAAGAACAAATTTGATTTTTTTTTACATTTATTTAAAGAGAAAGTGAGCCCAAAAATTACATTTGTGTTAAGCTGGATTTGGAAACACGATGGCGGTATTCTCTTTTGTTGTCATCTCGATCTAGCCATATTTCATTTTATCTGATTTTTGGTAAAAAAAAATAATAATTAAACAAACACCACAAACTTTTATTAATTATTATAAAGAAGATGACGCTTCACAACAGTCAGGATACTCGTCTAAAAGTATAAAATTTCTATAAAGACGCAATCATTGAAAATTGCAGCCACAAAAATGTTTAAATAATCTCGAATATTGAAGCCTAGCCTTAAACTAAACTTAACCTCAAACCAAAACTCCATTGAACTTCTTAACGAACAATGACTTGTGATATCCAAATAATTCTCCAAACGTAACTTAGACACGGCTCAATAATGGTGTTCAGAAAATCCCTACATGAAAAAAGTTTAACGTTGAAAACACAAAAATGTGAAGCATTTGGATCGACAATAAATGTCAAATCAAGCATCCCACTAAGAAGAAATACATATCTCACAAAGGCTCTCACAATGGAGAGAAAGTAAAGACTCACAATCTATAGTATAAACGGCAACGTCCGTGAACAGTACAATGAACAGTACCACATGCCAAATTTTTCATTTTGCCCTCACTAAGTTGTCCCTTCCCCATTTTGCCCTTAAAAAAAAATTTAAATTAAAAAAAAAAAAAACACGTGTCTTCGGACACGAGCTTTTACTAGTATACTCCCTCCGTCCCACTCCAAGTGTCACTTTTTACCCAAAATGGCGTCCCATTTGAAGCGTCACCTTTCCTAAAAAGGAAATGTTTTATTAATATTCTATTATCCCATTCACTATTCCCTCCACTAATTCTCTCTCCTCTACACTCACAACACTTTTTAAATTCACTATTTCCTCCACTAATTCTCTCTCCTATTTTCAAATTACACTCGCAACATTTTTTCTTTTCCTTTTTTTCCTTCATTTGCGTGCCATCCCTAAAAGGGTGACACTGTTAGTGGGACGGAGGGAGTATAATATAGAGAAGGCAAAAGTTCTCGATAAATGGGAGAAAACATTCAATCAAACGAGAAATAGGCAAGATAATAATTGCATTAGAAACCCACAAAATTACAAAAAAGAAGAAATATAATCCATCTCACACCCACCCCTAGTGGGTTAAATAGAAACTACAAAACAAATAAAAAAATTAAAATATACTCCCTCCGTCCCATAGAACATTACACGTTTACTATTGAGAACGAAAAATAAGAAATAATGTTATTAAAGTAGGTGTTGTGAGTGGGAGGAGAGAGAATGAGTGGAGAGAATAGTAAATTATAATGGTGTTGTGAGTATTAAAATAATGTAGGAGAGAGAATGAGTGGAGAGAATAGTGATTTAAGGTTTCCTTTTGTGAAAGTGACTTTAAAGAGTGACGCCCAAAAATAAAGAAAAGTGCAGAATGTTCTATGGGACGGAGGGAGTAAACTCCATTATACACAGTACAACTATTGCCTTCAACTCCAATCTCTGCTTCTAGGTTTCTCTGTAATGCCCTAAATCGTCAATCCATTGAAAATCACAAAGAAATATCCATTTTTATATTTTTCATTAAGAACAAAAATGGATGTTAATTTACAAGGCTGGAAAGAAACAGAGAAATCATCACAAGAATGATCATCTCTCTCACTCTCTCTCTCTCTCTCTCTCTCTAATGTACACAGCTATAATGAATGAAGCTCCATTTAAACAAGGTATAAGACAGCCAACTGATAACCATTACCAGCTGAGGAGACTGACATGGCCAAGTGAACTTCAGAAGCAAAGCTGAACACTGACGAAATCGACCAAAATATCATCAACAACAGCGTCGTGATCGGAGCCATTCTTACCCCCCTCCCCTAAATCTGTGTGTGTTTAGTGTGTGTGATTCTTTCTTGTGAAGTTCCCACTTCATTTCCTATGGCCCCTTCTGTTCTCTGTTGGGGACATAGGGTCTCGGAGTTAATAATAAGGCTAGATATATGATTGAATCGTGCATAATTCACTTTTCGAATAAAGTATTTCGACCCTTATTGCCTGGGTTACACGAAATCTCTATTGGGATAAGACAATCACACAATTTATTTCTCGACAAAGAAGACAAATCTAAACTTGAGAATTGTTTGTATTTTTGTTGTTGTTGTATTTCACTTGTATGTTGTGTGTCCTACAAAAGAGATCAAACTCTGTATATAAACAGATGGAGAGTGTTAGAATTGGGTCCTCATCCCCTTAAAAGGCCTTGTTAAGAGGTGAGGTTAACCAACCTTATATAGTGGATCATTTTTATTCTCCAAGTTGATGTGGGATACATGGGACTTCAACACGCCCCCTCACGTGTAGGCCGGTAACTTGGCACTACACGTGGACTTCAAACCCAACACGGGCACCCAACACGGGTTAACTTAAGCCCAACATCAACTTGGGTCAGCTCTGATACCATGTTAGAATTGGGTCCTCATCCCCTTAAAAGGCCTTGTTAAGAGGTGAGGTTAACCAACCTTATATAGTGGATCATTTTTATTCTCCAAGTTGATGTGGGATACATGAGACTTCAACAGAGAGGCATCAGATAAAGGGTATAATCAACAGTCATGACTTTAGCCAACCATTGTGTCTTTTCAGTTTGAAATGACACCAGTTCAGGAACTGCTCGGCCGAGTCATGAAACTTGCTCGGCCGAGCAAAGATGTCCAAAGACTTTTTGCCCAGCTGCACGACCGTGTCATGTGAACTGCACGGCCGTGTCAATCATACTGCTCGGCCGAGCAAGGCATATGCCTCGGCCGAGCATGACTGTCCAGAAACTTTGACAATCTGCTATAATATGCTCGGGCGAGTCAAGGCTCTGCTCGGCCGAGCACATCAGCAAAGTCAAATGTGCTACACTTTAACCTTTACTTCTTTATCGAGATTGATTTCGTTTTAGCAGAAACGAGTGTGTACTCCACACTTTCCCTTACTCGTATCCGAGTCTAATACGAATCACATTGATCTCTAGTAAATCACCATTACAATAAAATAGTTGATGACACTAAAATCACCAACAAATCCCCTCAATTTTAGTGTAATCCTTTGATTTACTAATCTTATAAATAACGAAACAAACGAATGCATAAATGAAAATGTCTTGCGATTGAATTTTCATCTTAGTATAATACACATTTCAAATACTCGAGAATCGGGGTATCCTAACGATTGAACCCGTCAACTAATATGAATACCTGAAGATACTATACACATAAGTTTCGTACAATTCTCTTTGTTTAATCTTGACACTATTACAAGTCATGTGTCCATATCCAATAGTGAATAAATAGGAAGCCAAGTCCTAGCTTCTTGAAGAGGCAAAACTTCATGTCCACATAGGTAGTTCCTTTAATCTTGCACCTGCATTTGCAATTTTTCAAAGGAACTATTAAGAAGATATTCTTCAACCTAACCATTACTTGCAGGTCTGAACACATACCTTGGAAAAGATAATAACATGTGTTCCAATCTCCAACTGCGAGCTTTCCACATTGAATTCAAGCTTCTAACGTTGTATTAGAAGGGAATTGGGTATCTCACAATTAGAGGATTAAATGGACTTTAATCCCATCCCCATTGCAGACTTATTTACTAAGTCTCTTGCTAACCCCTTCGTCCAGTGGCCAGCCAAATTTTGTTGCGACCGAACAAACTCAACTGAAATCACACCATTCATGATCAATTCACGAATCATACTATGTCTGACACCTAAGTGTCTAGACTTGCCATTATACATTTGACTATAAGCCCTAGCCAACGTAGCTGCACTATCACAATGGATAGATATTGGTGATATCAGTTTTGGCCATAATGGAATCTCATAAATCAAGTTTCGAAGCCACTCTGCTTCTTTTCCAGCAGCAGCTAATGCTACGAACTCAAATTCCATTGTAGAATGTGTAATACATGTCTGCTTTTTGAAAGCGCAAGAAATGGCACCTCCTCCAAACAAGAACACCCAACCACTAGTAGAAGATGAATCTTCTTGGTTGATCCAACTAGCATCTGTGTAACCTTCTAATATAGAAGGATGTCCACAATAACACAAACCATAATCCATAGTACCTTTTAAGTACTTGAATACCCTCATATTGCATGCCAATGCCGTCTACTAGGATTACTAGTGAACCCGCTCAATCTTCCAACCGCATAAGCAATATCGTGTCGAGCGTCACATAGCATACATCAAACTGCCAATGGCTTTTGAGTATTCGAGCTGTGATACAGGTTTACCAGTGTTTGACACAAGTTTTTCAGTTGGATCCATGGGAGTACTAACTTTAGAACAATCATCACAATTAAACCTCTTGAGAATTTTCTCAATTAATGAGATTGTGTAATTGCAATTCCCTTGTTCATCCGTTTAATCTTTATATCAAGAATTACGTCGGCTTCTCCCATGTCCTTCATAGAGAATTTTGATGACAAAAACTTCTTAGTTTTATCAACTATATTTTGGTCTGTGCCAAAAATCAACATGTCATCTACATATAGGCAGATGATTACACCTTTGTCGAATTCATCAAATCTGCTATATAAACATTTGTCTGATTGATTTAATACAAAACCATTTGACAAAACAACCTCATCAAATTTTTGATGCCATTATTTAGGTGCTTGCTTCAGCCCATACAATGACTTAATTAACTTACATACCTTATGCTCATTACCTGGCATAACAAATCCTTCAGGTTGTTTCATATACACTTCTTCCAAATCACCATTTAAAAATGCTGTTTTGACATCCATTTGATGGATCAATAGATTCTGAATAGCTGCCAAAGCTATCAGTAATCTAATAGTAGTGATACGAGCAACCGGTGCATAGGTATCGAAGTAATCGATCCCTTCCTTTTGTCTATAGCCTTGGATTACCAATCGAGCTTTAAACTTGTCAATTGTTCCATCGACTTTCATCTTCTTTTTGAAGATCCATTTGCACCCTAACGGTTTACAGCCTGGTGGTAAATCAGACAAGATCCATGTATTATTTTCCATAATAGAACTAATCTCATCATCGATTGCTTCTTTTCAAAAACCAGCATCTCGAGATTTTATTACTTCATCATAGGTTCTTGGATCCTCCTCTATACTATAACAATAAGAGTATTGAGATTCAATTTGATCTCTTGATCCCACAACTAAATATAGTTGAAAATCAGAACCATATGATTTAGCTTTCCTTACTCTTTTACTTTTACGAGGTTCGGGTATCTCACTTGGTATCTCAATTGAATGATCATTCATTTCAGCCGAGATTGGTATAATATCCTTTGGTCTAGGTATTGAAGAGAAACGATTCTCATCAAAGATTGCATCTCTCGATTCTATAATTGTGTTAATAGAAATGAAATCATTAGGTTCTATAACATAAAACTTATATGCCTTGGAATGCTCAACATATCCAACAAAGATACAGTCAATACCTTTTCTCCCAACTTTTTTCTTTTAGGGTCCGGAAGTCTAACCACGGCCCTACACCCCCAAACTCGCAAAAATGTCAAGTTGGGTCGTTTCTTATACCAAAGTTCATATGGGGTAACTTTGTTCCTTTTATTAGGAACTCTATTCAATAAATGACAAGCCGTTAACATGGCTTCTCCCCAAAACCCGTCACTCAAGCCCGAGTAAGATAACATGGCATTAACCATTTCTTCAAGAGTTCTATTCTTCCTTTCAGCCACACCATTCTGTTGTGGTACATAAGGAGCCGTAGTTTCATGAATTATCCCTACGGTTTGGAAATATTTAGGATCATAATACTCACCACCTCTATCCGTACGTAAGGTTTTAATCAAGCCATTTTGTTGAAGTTCAACTTCTATTTTATAAATTTTAAATTTATCTAGGGCTTCATCTTTTGCATGCAGCAAGTAAATATAGCAAAACCTAGAAGCATCATCTATAAAAGTGACAATATACTTTTTATTGCCTAAAGATGGAGTTGCATGAAAATCACATAAATCACTATGTATTAATTCAAGTTTTACAGATTTCCTTGTAACACTTTTAAAAGGTTTTCTAGTGATTTTTGTCAACATGCAAGTATTACATTTTTCCGTATTTTTATCAATAGCAGGAATCAAACCATCTTTGGACATTTCAAGCATTCTTTTATAGTGCACATGTCCTAACCGAGCATGCCATAATGAGGAATTGATAACAACAGAGGAAGTCATATAAACAGAACTAGAGTTAACAGGAATTTTATTTAAATTCAACATAAACATCCCATTATTATAATAACCAAATCCTACAAATACACCAGACTTCGATAAGATATACTTATCGGATTCAAATACTTGTTTGTATCCACACTTGTTCAAGACAGGATCATAAATTAAATTCTTACGAAGTTTTGGTACATACAATACATTAAACAAATAAATCGTTTTTCTCGAACTGAATTTCAACACCACACTTCCTTTTCCTTGAATAGGAGCGGAATGGTCATCACCCATGTAGAGGACAGATCCGTCTTCCATCGGTTCATATGTCTTAAACCAACAACGATCTTTACAAACATGAGTTGTGGCACCGGAATCAATCCACCACGCAATAGCATCATCCTGCACATAAAATGCTTCAGAAATTAGTGAAACAAAATTTTTAATAAATTTGTTCCAACTATGTACTAAATTCTGACCTTGGTCTTGAGAATGGTCCTTAGACCCTTTTCCCGAACCACTGGTGCTTGGGCCATTCTTTTTGTTTCCAACACGACAATCCTTCTTAAAGTGACCAGTTTTGCCACACTTCCAACATGCCAATTTAGGCTTCTTGTTGGGACCAGAACCATTGTCTTTGAAACTACGTTTCTTTCCTTTGTTTTTATTGTTTCCACCCTCATCAATCATATTCACCGAGGGTCTAGCAACTTCTTTTCCTTTGCCTTTGTCATTCTCTTGCGCCCTAAGAGATTCCTCTATGCGCAAGTGACTACCAAGTTGAACCAAAGACAGATCGTCTTTACCATGTTTCAAAGTGTGTTTGAAATCCTTCCAGGAGGGAGGCAACTTATCAATCACACTTGAAACAGATATTGACTCATCCATCTTTAGCCCATGTTGTGTATATTGTCCAAGGATTCTAAGGAGTTCATTGAATTGTTCCATGACAGGCCTTGAATCGACCATCTTGTAATTATTAAAATTACTTACAAGGAACTTCTTACCCGAAGCATCCTCAGCCATGTACTTGGATTCAAGAGAATCCCATAACTCTTTTGCAGATTCCTCATTTTGATAAATGTCAAACAAAGAATCAGACATATCGTTTAATATGTGTCCTCTGCAGATGTAGTCATCGTTTTCCCACTTCGATCTACGTCTGATTGCTTCCAAGTTATCATCTTCCAATAATTCTGGAATAGGGGTAGATAGAACATACACTACTTTTAACGTTGTCAAGAGGAAGTGCATCTTCTTCTGCCAACGCCTAAAATCTTGTCCTTCAAATTTGTCCAGCTTCCCAAATTTAGTCGTCATCTCCTTCACAATACTTCCTCCAGCCATGAGTATCACCAAATACTTTATTCATTTGTTGGGGATATAGGGTCTCGGAGTTGATAATAAGGCTGGATATATGATTGAATCGTGTATAATCCATCTTCCGAATAAAGTATTTCGACCCTTATTGCCTGGGTTACACGAAATCTCTATTGGGATAAGACAATCACACAATTTGTTTCTCGGCAAAGAAGACAAATCTAAACTTGAGAATTGTTTGTATTTTCGTTGTTGTTGTATTTCACTTGTATGTTGTGTGTCCTACAAAAGAGATCAAACTCTGTATATAAACAGATGGAGAGGCATCAGATAAAGGGTATAATCAACAGTCATGACTTTAGCCAACCATTGTGTCTTTTCAGTTTGAAATGACACCATGTCAGGAACTGCTTGGCCGAGTTATGAGACTTGCTCGGACGAGCAAAGATGTCCAAAGACTTTTTGCCCAGTTGCACGACCGTGTCATGTGAACTGCACGGCCGTGTCAATCATACTGCTCGGCCGAGCAAGGCATATGCCTCGACCGAGCATGACTGTCCAGAAACTTTGACAATCTGCTATGCTATGCTCGGGCGAGTCAAGGCTCTGCTCAACCGAGCACATCAGCAAAGTCAAATGTGCTACCCTTTAACCTTTACTTCTTTATCAAGGTTGATTTAGTTTTAGCTCAAACGAGTGTGTACTCCACACTTTTTCTTACTCGTATCCGAGTCTAATACAAATCACATTGATCTCTAGTAAATCACCATTACAATAAAATAGTTGTGACACTAAAATCACCGACCCCTTCTTAAACCCCTTCTTAAAGAGGAGATATGTTTGAGTTGTTGCTTTAAAGTAATAACTATGAAAAGAATAAGAAAAAGTATTCTGGGTAACATCTTGACAAACAAATACTCCAATAATGAAGCATGCCTACAGTACTCATGTATCCTACTTATTGGTTCTTCCTTTAAGATATTTACTAGAATAGAATAAGCCCATGTTCGAGGACACGTAATTTTTTTATTTTTTTTAAATAAGCTCGTGTTCGAGGACACTTTTTTTTTTCTTTAATTTTAAAAAAAATAAATTTAAGGGCAAAATGGAAAAGGGACAAATGTATGAGGGCAAAATGGGAATTTCGTCACTTGCTACTGTTCAAATGTTCAAAGAACCGTAGCAAGCAAGGACATCCCTAATTTATACTATAGATTTGTTTTTTTATTTATTTTTAATACTTGTATTCCTTTTTCTTTTCATAATTAAAGGTGGACGACAGGATAAGAAATATAATTCATCTCACACCCCCTCCCACCCTAGTGGGTTAAATAGAAACTACAAAACAAATAAAAAAAATTAAAATATAAACTCCATTATACACAGTACAATTATTGCCTTCAACTCCAATCTGCATCTGGGTTTCTCTGTAATGCCCTAAATCATCAATCCATTGAAAATCACAAAGAAATACCTATAAGTTTGTGAAACGGCAAAAACAACTTATATCCCGAAATGAATATCCATTTTTCTATTTTTCATTAAGAACAAAAATGGATGTTAATTTACAAGGCTGGAAAGAAATTAACAGAGAAATCATCACAAGAATGATCATCTCTCTCTCTCTCTCTCTCTCTCTCTCTCTCTCTCTCTAATGTACACAGCTATAATGAATGAAGCTCCATTTAAACAAGGTATAAGACAGCCAACTGATAACCATTACCAGCTGAGGAGACTGACATGGCCAAGTGAACTTCAGAAGCAAAGCTGAACACTGACGAAATCGACCAAAATATCATCAACAACAGCGTCGTGATCGGAGCCATTCTTACCCCCCCCCCTTAAATCTGTGTGTGTTTAGATTGTGATTCTTTCTTGTGAAGTTCCCACTTCATTTCCTATGGCCCCTTCTTAAAGAGGAGATAGGTTTGAGTTGTTGCTTTAAAGTAATAACTATGAAAAGAATAAGAAAAAGTATTCTGGGTAACATCTTGCCAAACAAATACTCCAATAATGAAGCATGCCTACAGTACTCATGTGACCTAATTATTGGTTCTTCCTTTAAGATATTTATTTGTTTTTTTATTTATTTTTAGTACTTGGATTCCTTTTACATAATTAAAGGGGGACAACAGGATAAGATTTACATATTTGGAGTGTGTGCAAATTTGATGCCTCAATTTTGCACAAGAAAACAGCCTGTAATAGTAAAGCTAAGGATCTAGGATTCCTACCCCATTTCATTATATTTCTAGTTTTTTCCAGAGCACATGATTTGAGAGATCAACTATAGGAGGAAATGCAAGGATTTCGGGAGCAAGCAGTTCGTCGTCTGCATAGCAGTCGGTCGGCTCCTTTTGACCGCCCAAATTTATGGGTAGGTTTGGGCGGTCAAGATTTGAGGAGTAAACTAAAATGCCCAGTGAGATGTGGATTGTAATTGTCATCAGAGGTAGAGATTGTGCATAATGCACTTAATATATACTATTTCATAATTTTGAAAATAATTTTTCAAATGTTGGTCATAAACTAGACTTGAGATGGTCTTGAATCAAACAAGAGAGACGAGATCGCATGTACTATATTGTGTACCACTAGTGATCTAACGTTCATGCATCATTGATGACATCATGATTATGCCAGCCCTAATTACTCGGAATCATTGGATCACCAGTGGTACATAAAAGTGGTAGAGGTGATTTCGTCTCATCAAACCATTACTATTGCTTAGGAAAAATACTACTTGGACAACTCTTGATAAAGAGCAGATTTGAAATTATTTTGGATATTTATTTTGGGACGGAAGGAGTAGTATCTAAGCTATAAGCCTACAACATGCATACAATCTGAGCTTTAGTTAACAAGCATATAAGTCACTTAGTTCTACCTTCTTGGCTTAAGCTTCTAACTTCACTTACTTTAAGATTATCAAGTAAAATTACCAACACTGGCTGTCAAAAACAGTTAAACAGCCCAAGTCAAAATTGAAACTGAAAGATGGTGGCATTACCTGAGCAGGAAAGGGGTACTCCATTAATTATTTAAAGCCCTTCATAACAAATGTTACAAATTTCTTTTTTAGGGCGTCCCTGACAAATGTTACTTACCCAAAATGACAATGGGACATACTTCCCACACTCAAAACAAAAATCTCCCTGCCCCACTTTCTCTCGCCTACTTTATTTTTCATACTTACAATACTTACGTTTTCCTAAATTCTTCTGCATTCAATTTTAATAACCATTGTTATGGGACGGAGGGAGTATATATGATGAATCACCAAACCAGCCATGTTCCTCTTTTATCTCAAGTTTGAGGGCACCAGGTACACTTCATGTCAATCAGTGATGGATGTTTCTCAGACCTAAGCCACCACTGCAAACTTTTATCTTTGTTAGTTTTTGCAGTTTTATATCCCTGCCAGACTCAGTTTCACGCTTGATTACCTTTATTCATCGTTTGCCCATTTGAAAGACAATAGCAGATATAAATATAGCCCTGTGTGCTTTTCAATCAAACTTAGGCAAGAATCATATATTTTTCGGGCCAAGCAAAAATCAATTTAGTGTAAACAGAAACCCAAACCTACAGCCAGCTTGTGTTCTATTGTGCAGCTACTGGTAGTTTGGCTCCTCCTGCCTAAACCCAAGATTCGTTCTCTCGACACGAATACTTTGGGTAAAATGAAGGATCCGTAATGCTATATAAACTCGAGCATCATAAAATATCAAGTACTACAATTTCAAAACATAATATGCCACAGCTTTTTTAGTTATTAATCTCAAAAGATAATATGCCACAACATTCTTCGTTCCTTCTAGCTGAACAAATACCATACGACAATTATAGATACGGGGCGGCAGGGCGACCCTGAGGCTAGGCAAAAGAAGTTGTCACATTGGGCCCTCAAAAACAGTACTCACTCCGTCCCAAAATGATTGTGCAAAAAAAAAAAATTGCTCTTTTGAAAGAGCAAATTTGAAAAAAGTTTGGACATCATTTTGGAACGAAAGGAGTAGCAATTTTTGGTCCTGAAAATTATAAGCATCCAATTCTTCAACAAGCACGTGTCAATTAACAAACACAAAATAAAATTGACCTCAATGCCGGAAGAAAGGCTACTAATTCTCTGGAATTTAGACATCGCCATCTGCGATTTCCTGCTGCAAGTCCTTCGGGGCCTTACCATCCATGATCCACCGTACGCCCAACAGACACGCACGTCCCCAAAATCTCCATAACCGTGCCGGTCAACTCCTTGGCCATTGATCTCGACCTCATAATCTTCGCAATTTCCACTACATCATCAAGCGAGATATTCCCGGAACGCTTAGTATTCTTCGTCTTCTTATGATCTCGCTCCGGCTCCTTTTGGGTTTTGATTATAAAATCGACGGACACTTTGGCCCGACGGTTCTGGACGGGGTTTTAGGGAATGCTTAAAATTTTAAGCGGTATGAAGCACAGTTTTACTTTGTCTTTGAATATTTTGAACTCTATTATTACTCCCTCAGTCCTAAAAAAAAATTGTCTCATTTGCCATTTTAACTTGACTTAAAAAGTATGTTTCATTTTTAAACTTAGACATGAATATTAATGCAAATTTACTAAGGTACAAGAAGGTGAAACTCTTTCTTAATAATTGCAAAATGTACACAGGACAATCTTTTAGGAACGGAGGGAGTATATTTTAAAGTTTAAACTTTTATACTTTAGATATACATTCATTTTTTTTTCAAAAATAATAAAAAGAATTTAAAAAAATACCAATTTTAATCATGTACTTTAGATTTTTCTTAAAAAATGAGTATCTATCTATATATAATAATAAGATTGTGGTAAATTTTCAGCCATTGAAGGGTATTTTGGTAAATTCACGCGGTGGCAAAAGGGAAAAAAATTGGGCTGAAATGGCATGTGGCGAGGTAAGATTGGTTGAGTTTTCTTTTTTTTTGTTTTTTAAATGACTTAGGACACTTGTCGCCCGTGTGATGAGGGGCATTTTCGTCATTTTACTGGAGAGTGTACTACACTCGCCGACATTGGCGAGTCATTGCAGCATTTTTCCCTTTTTTTTTTTTTTTACTTTGTGCCACGTGTCACCTTCTGATTGGTTGGAGGGATTTCAAATTAAAAAAAAACACTCCTATTTCTTTGACCTCAATTTTTATATAATAAATTAATTTTTTAAAAAAAAAAATTTACACCAAAATTCATAATTTTTTTTTCTCTTTAAATAGACACTTCTTTCATTTGATTTGGATACAGAAAAAAATTCTCTTTTTTAAATATAATTTTCTTAATTATCCTTTGTTAATTTTCCTATATTTTATAATAAATTATTTTTTAAAAAAAAATTTACACCAAAATTTATAATTTTTTTTCTCTTTAAATAGACACTTCTTTCATTTGATTTGGACACAGAAAAAAAATCCTCTTTTTTAAATATAATTTTCTTAATTATCCTTTGTTAATTTTCCTATCTCATTTTTTAATTTATTTTTACTAACAAATAAGTAAGCGTGAAATATTTTATTTAATTAGAAATGATAATAATATTAATAATTTTACTAATATTGAAAATAAAGAATATAAAATTAAATAAAAATGTTGGTGTATAGGATGATTAGTTGGATGGGGTAATATGGTTATTGGGTTTATTTTATTTCGATAGATCAAACAATTTATTTATTTATTTTTTAAAAAAAAATTGAAGCATAGTAAATAAAGTATTTATAAATTTGTTGAATATATATCCGTCTAAAAAACTTGTGTATTTGGCGCCCTTTGATTGGCTTGATGGATTTCATATTTAAAAAAAAAAAACTATTTCTTTGACCTCAATTATTTTATAATAAATTAATTTTTTTAAAAAAAAGTATACACCAAATTTCATAAAAAAAAATTCTCTTTAAATAGAGACTTCTTTCTTTTGATTTGGACACAGAAAAAAAATTCTATTTCTTAAATATAAATTTCTTAATTACCCATTGTTAATTTTCCTTTCTTATTTTTTAATATATTTTTAGTAAATAGTAATTAAGTGTGAAATATTTTATTTAATTATAAATGATAATAATATTAATAAATTTACTAATCTTGAAAATAAATAATATAAAATTAAATAAAACTGGTTGGGTATAGGATGATTAGTTGGATGGGGTAATATGATTATTGGGTTTATTTTATTTCGATAGATCAATCTATTTATTCAATTATTTTTAAAAAAATACTTTGAAGCATAGTAAATAAACTATTTATAAATTTGTTGAATATCTATCCGTCTAAAAAATTTGTGTATTTATAAAAGCGAATAACGGGAAAGATGACCATCATTTTTAAAATTTTGATTAAAGTGTAAGTCATTTCATATTGTGGCATAACTAAAAATAGTTGAAGTAAATTTGTCGTGACATGCAGTGATAGGGTGAAAATTTGGCGCGTGTCGTATTCGCGTCGATCGAGGCGCATTTACGCAGTGATATTTTCCTTTTTTTTTTGTTGGGACACTTGGCGGCGTTTCACTGGCTTCTTGAGTTTCGAATTTTTTTCTTTTCCCATTCCTTTGACCTCAATTGTTTTATAATAAATTAATTTTTTTTACTATTATATTTTACTCCAAAATTAGATGAGGGAATGGAGGGTTTGGGGAATTTTTTTTCATTTAACACAATTGTTGAATATAACTTTCTTAATTAACCATTGTTAATTTTCCTTTCTTATTTTTTTAATATATTTTTAGTGAATAGTAATTAAGTGTGAAATATTTTATTTAATTATAAATGATAATAATATTAATAATTTTACTAATCTTGAAAATAAATAATATAAAATTAAATAAAACTGGTTGGGTTTAGGATGATTAGTTGGATGGGGTAATATGATTATTGGGTTTATTTTATTTCGATAGATCAATCTATTTATTCAATTATTTTAAAAGAATACTTTGAAGCATAGTAAATAAACTATTTATAAATTTGTTGAATATCTATCCGTCTAAAAAATTTGTGTATTTATAAAAGCGAATAACGGGAAAGATGACCATCATTTTTAAAATTTTGATTAAAGTGTAAGTCATTTCATATTGTGGCATAACTAAAAATAGTTGAAGTAAATTTGTCGTGGCATGCAGTGATAGGGTGAAAATTTGACGCGTGTCGTATTCGCGTCGACCGAGACGCATTTACGCAGTGATATTTTCCTTTTTTTTTGGTTGGGACACTTGGCGGCGTTCCACTGGCTTCTTGAGTTTCGAATTTTTTTCTTTTCCCATTCCTTTGACCTCAATTGTTTTATAATAAATTAATTTTTTTTACTATAATATTTTACTCCAAATTAGATAAGGGAATGGAGGGTTTGGGGAATTTTTTTTCATTAAACACAATTGTTGAATATAACTTTCTTAATTACCCATTGTTAATTTTCCTTTCTTATTTTTTAATATATTTTTAGTGAATAGTAATTAAGTGTGAAATATTTTATTTAATTATAAATGATAATAATATTAATAATTTTACTAATCTTGAAAATAAATAATATAAAATTAAATAAAACTGATTGGGTATAGGATGATTAATTGGATGGGGTAATAGATTATTGGGTTTATTTTGATAGATCAATCTATTTATTAAATTATTTTTAAAAAAATACTTTGAAGCATAGTAAATAAACTATTTATAAATTTGTTGAATATCTATCCGTCTAAAAAATTTGTGTATTTATAAAAGCGAATAACGGGAAAGATGACCATCATTTTTAAAATTTTGATTAAAGTTTAAGTCATTTCATATTGTGGCATAACTAAAAATAGTTGAAGTAAATTTGTCGTGGCATGCAGTGATAGGGTGAAAATTTGGCGCGTGTCATATTTGCGTCGACCGAGGCGCATTTACGCAGAGATATTTTCCTTTTTTTTGGTTGGGACACTTGGCGGTGTTCCACTGGCTTCTTGAATTTCGAATTTTTTTCTTTTCCCATTCCTTTGACCTCAATTGTTTTATAATAAATTAATTTTTTTTACTATAATATTTTACTCCAAAATTAGATGAGGGAATGGAGGGTTTGGGGAATTTTTTTTCATTTCACACAATTGTTGAATATTTTTTTGACATTTATTTGAGAAATGAGAAAATCGGTACAATAATATTTTACTTCAAAATTAGATTAGTTTCTTCGTTTAATTTTTTCATTAATTTAAAACACATAATACAAGTGAATATAATATATTTTTAAAAATAAGTATAAAATAATTATTTATAAATCGCTATCTCTCTCTATATATATAAAAAGACTTGCATAAGTTTTAAAATAAATGAGGGCACATTTGTAGTTACTTGGTTAGGATTGAAATTCTATGGAGAGCAAAAACATTACTAACATGTGTGTCGCTAATTTAAGAAGCTTTGTACATCATGTTAAAAATACATACGTGCACACACGCGAAAATACATTAGAAAAAAATATCAAGTAACAAAATGAGTTATAATCTCAATTTTTATGAAATAAATTAAATTACTTTTATTAATATTTACCCAAATAAAGTGTATAAGAAATGATTTATTTTATTTCTTATTTTTTTATTGATTAAAATTATGAGAGCCGTAAATTACACGGGCCTAAAGAGGCGCGTGAATTCATTAGTTTTTTTTTTTTTTTTTTTTTTTTTTTTAACATTGGACATATGTGTCGTCCATCTGTGTAAAGACAATTTCGACATTTCTCTAGGGCGTGTACTGCACGGGCCGACAACAGTGCGTGTATGTAGGGTTTTTTTCCTTTTTTTTTTTTAAAGAATTTGACACATGTCTCCCGTTGATTGGCTTGCTTAATTTCCAATTTTTTTTTACCGATTTCTTTACCCTCAATTATTTTATAATAAATTAATTTTTATTTAAATTTTTTTACACCAAAATTCATAAATTCTTTCTCTTTAAATAGAGACTTCTTTCATTTGATTTGGATAGAGAAAAAAACTCCTCTTTTTTAAATATAAATTTCTTAATTATCCTTTGTTAATTCGTCTTTTATTTCTCTATATATTTTTTGTAAAAATTAAATAAGTGTAAAGTATTTATTTTTAATTATAAATGATAAATATAATAATAAAAAAAAAATAATAATAATAATACTAATAATAAAAATAAAGAATATAAAATAAAATAAACGTGGTGGGGTCTAGGATGATGAGTTGGAATGTTGTTGAATTTTTATAAACAAAACGATTGTGTATTTATAAAGTATAAATGGTTATTTTATATAATAATAATATATATCTATTTAATAAGTTAGATGGTGTAATATGGTTCTTGTGCTTATATACCAAACAATTAATTTAATTTTTTTTAAAAAAAGTATTTGAAACATTGTAAATAAAGTATTAATAAATTTATCGATTTTTGTATTCGTCTCAAAAAATTGTGTATTTATAAAGACGAATATCGGGGAAGATGCCCATCAGTTATAAAATTTTGATTTAATTTTATGTCAATATTAGAAGAAATAAAGATAGTATAAATCGGTATTTTAAAGGAGGGGGAGTAAGAAGTGAGTTGGGTTTTATGAGGAATTGGGGGGTTTGGCCAAAAAAAATTTCATTTAACGAAATTGTTAGTGTTTATTTTTCTTCTAACTATTAAATAAGTTAGATTGAAAATAAATATCATAATTATGTTCATAATGAGTTAATGTAAATCAATATGACATGATTTTTTAGATGTACGATCATGAGTTAATATAAATTTTTCATTTGAAAAATAATGATATTAGTTCTTATTAGATAACTGTACTATCCTGTTGGTATGACTAAATCTTTTGTTCTTATTTCAAAATTTCTCTTCATCAAAACGAAATAAAATATCACCTTTTTTTTTACTAGATTTCTAATCTTCACATTTTAAACTGATTTCAATAACTTATTTCGTATATGATAAACATGTTCGTCTGTTTTATTTAATTTTTTAAATTGATAAAAACTACAGAATTGTATACAGAGAAATGCATAATCATTATGATTTATGTTTTATTTCTATTTTATTGATTTCTAATTTTTATGTACTGACAATGTAGCCTTTAAGGAAGTCTTTTATAATGTATAAGCGAATTGAGTTTTTGGTTTAATTTAGTTAGATTTTTTATTTTTTGAATATATAGTAATGTCCCGTGCATCGCACGGGAGTCAATCTAGTCTATCTAACATTGCAATGATTAAAACTGGCCAAAAACTTATAAAAAACACGTTTTTTGTTAACTTAACGAAAAACGTGTTTTAGCCGTTAACACACAACACACGCCTCTCTCTCTCTCTTTCTCTCTCTATCCGGAATTCTCTCCTCTCTCTCTCTATACGCAGGAACGCAGCAAACAGAGACCCCATCGTCCTCCGCCCCCATGGCTACCACCTCAACTGCTACAAATCCACCCGTAACCGACAACTCATCCACTACCTTCGATTTGTCCGACCACTTACCACTCCAACTAATCGAATCCGAAATAATTCCTCCGGCTCTGAACCGATCGGAATCCGCCATTGATTGGTTGCCGGACTTCGAAGGTTATTCATGGATCGCCTATGGCGCCTCATCTCTCCTCGTGATCTCACACTCTCTCTCAATGTGAAAACCTAATTGGCCCCATTTCCCGGCAAGAGCTATTTGGTGGAGCTGTGATTTCTTCAAATTCACCTCAATTATTATCTGATTTTGGCTTTTGTTTAGATGCCAGTGCATTAGTTTTTAAGTGCCAGATTATATGTTATTGAATGCCAGTTTATAAGCATTTGAGTACCAGTTTGAGAATTTGATGTATTGGTGGACTGGGTAATTAGATGCCAGTTTATGTATTTTGAAGTGCCAGTCCATGTATATTGGAGTGCCAGTTAGTGTATAATAGAGTGCCAGTCCATATTTTTTGAATGCCAAAGAAAATGATTATCGTGTTTTTTGAGTGCCAGTGTTTGTGTATTTGAGTGCCAGTGTACGTGATTTTGAATGCCAGTTCATGTTTTTTTGAATGCCAGTGCTTGTGTTTTTGAGAGCTAGCAAAAATATTAGTGTAACAAAGTGCCAGTGTTAGTTGAACAGAGTGCCAGTATGAAGAGTGCCAGTTCATGTATTTAAAAGTGTCCGTGTAAAAGTGCTGGTTTCGCTTAACAAAGTGCCACGGCTTACACCGGCACTTTGTTAAACCGCACCGGCACTTTTTTACTGGCACTTTGTTACATATGAACTGGCACTTTGTCACACTGGCAGTTTGTTAAACAGACACTGGCATAAACGGGGAAACCAGTAATTACAAAAATGCCACCGTTTATTTTGAACATGGTTGCCAGTATTTACAAAATTGCCACCGCTTAATTTGAAAACACGTTTTTTCATATCTTAAGAAAAAACTAGTTTTTCATAAGACCAACTCTAAAACTGTTAAGAATAAATAACTATAGTTAAAATTGACGCTTTTGAATAAAATATAAATGTTCAAAATAGTGTTCTTGTTTTTTTTTTCTTTTAGAAAAGCACGGTTGAGTATAAATAATTTATGAAAATCTATATATATAAAAAAGTTGAAGTGCATAGAAAACTTCAACAAGCTCATTTTCCCTCCAAAACATGGATGGTTCTAGAATATTTTTTGCTTTAAATCAACTAATCAAGAAAATAATTAATTATCTTTAAATTAACCTATTATCCTATTCTATCCCCTATTAATTAAATGCAAATGAAACATTACTTATTTTCTCTTACTTTTAGCCACTATACCTAAATTCCTTTCTTCACAAATTCATAAATATCAATTACATAGAAATTAGATAATTATTTTTATTTAATGATAGTCATGCAAATCAAATGAGATAGTTATATTAACTATATGATTTAGTTCATGTTATTTATCAAAGTTTTTTTTATCGTACGTTTAACGTACGGGTGTTACACTAGTTAACTTATAATGTATGGTGCTTGTACCTACAAAAAAGTTCCTTACAACAAAAGTCAAAATGTTATTTCTTGACACAACATGATTAAATGAATTTTAGAGATAGTTACAAGAAAACTTTCTACTAATTAATTTGTTATAGATTGAACTTTGTCTATATTATAATTGCAAATAAAAACATTGTAATAATACTTTGGTTGCTAATTGATATGATTTTACTCATTCAAAATATATAATTTCAAGCTTATTTGATGCTCAAACTTTTGAAAATTTAATATGTTTATTAGTGTTTTGAAAGTAATAGAGTTGCATTGCAATTAGACAGAAAATGAAGGAGATAAATTTGTTTTGAAAATTTAGGGACCAAAGTGCAAAACATGGAAAAGCAAGACCAAAGCTGAAAAGGAGGATGGAGCGAACGCACGATTTTTCCAGAAACCAAGGGCGCAGAACAGGTTAGAGCGATCACCCACTTTGTTTAGTGACGGATCTGGTTCTGTCACAGAATTGGAAGCAGCTCAAAAGGAATTTGTGACGAATTATGAGACTGAATTTGTGACGGATTCTCAACTGAATCATAATTAGACTAGAAATTGATCTATTTTGCCTGTAAATTAAAAATCTTTCCTGCATTCTACTATAAAAAGAACCCATAGACTAGTTTTTGTATCTTTTGATCATCTTTTCCCCTGTTATAACATAATTAAGGTTTTATATCAATAATTTCATTGAAAGATTTATGCAAATTATTGAGGCTTTATAGATATTCAATATGAACATGAATGGCTAATTTTTTATTCTATGAAATGGAGATAATGTATATCAATCACTTATAACTTAATTAATATTGCAATCAATCAAAGGTTGGGTTCATGATGTTCATCTAAGTTTTCTAAACTACAATCACATGTGTAGATATGATTGATTTTAAAACTAAATTTGTGTGTTTGATTAACAAGTGATTGTTCGATACATGCAAGTCAAACTTTTGAATGAATATAATCTAGGTTTTGACAAGTGATTGCAAACCAAAATTATAGATTCTTAATCCTAGGGTTTAATGGGTTCTTGAATATTAAAAATCTAATATTTGTAAGACACTAAATTATGGACGTGTGAACACCCAATTTTACTAAAGAGAATAAACCCCAACTATTGTATTATTGGTTGGCATATTGGTGTGATATACATGAATCCCATTACGTAGATCCTTATTACTTTGTATTCGATAATAGTTTACTTGTTTTATTTGTTTCTTGTTTTAAATAGGAATAATAATCCAATCTAAACCTCCTTCTTTTATTTGCTCGTTTAAATGTTTAAAGTCAAGTTGTTGATTCACAAATCCATGTGTATTCTATCCTTGTCAAGTGCATATAACTATTACGATAACTTTTGCACTTACGATGTATTTTTATAACAAGTGGGATTTTTCTCCATCAAGTTTTTGGAGCCGTTGCCGGGGATTTGTTTGCAATCTTCAATTTAATTTTCAACTGTGTATGATTGGTCGTAGATCATTGAACCCCAAGTTGGTTTCTTTGAGCAACATCAAGTTTGAAAGGGGCAATCCCCCTGAAACTTCTACCACCAGGGTAGAAGAAGAAAAAATAAACATGGGCGAAGAAGTGAATATTCGCCCCATGAAGGACTATTTTCTTCCTAAAATTGATGCCGCCTCATCTGGTATTGTGCTATCACCGGCGGCAAGAAGTTATGAGTTAAAGTAGCAATATTTCAATCTTTTACCTAGATTTCACGGGGTAGCTATGGATGACCCATTAAACTTTCTCCATTACTACGTGACTACGGTATATGTTTTTACATTAATTACGAGAGCCACGGAGTACCAATTAAAGTTACGATGTTTTTCTTTCACTCTTAAAGATGCAGCTAAAAATTGGTTTATAACATTAGCATCAAATAGCATAGACACATGAAAAAATATGTGTCAAGCTTTTATGCAAAGATTTTATTCTCATCATTAATTGTCTCTCTTGAGACAGAAAATTATAGGGTTTCAGCAAGAACCCGGTGAGGCACTACATGAAACATGAAAAAGATTTAAAATGTTGTTAGTCCAATTTACTCACCATGACTTTTTTCTACCCCATTTGAATCAATCTTTTTATGATGGGTTAAGTCAAATGCACAAATCCATGGTAGATAATGCAGCGGGAGGGCTAATGGGGGGAGAAAACTCCCGAACAAATAAAAGAAATTTTTGAGATGTTAGGTGCTAACTCCCAACAGAAGGGAGTGAGGGGGAAAACAAATGGAGTGTATGAATTAAGTGCGGTTTATAGGGTAGAAAAAAAAGTTACCGAATTAGCTAATCAACTTTCCACACTTGCTTCCTTTGTTACTCTCGCTCTTGATAATAAAATTCATGATGTATGTGCTACTTGTGGTTTGAACTCTCATGCTACTAACATATCCCCATCTAGTGCACAATTTTCTAATTTTATGTAACATGCATAAGTAGCGATTGGGTACCAACCGAGGCCCCCTCATAACAATCTATACCCAACACATACAATTAAGGGTGGAGAAATCATTCAAACTTTTTATGCAATAATAATCAACCTCTACACCCATTTCACCTCAACCGACTCCTCCACAATCGTAAGGCAACAAAAACAATCATAGGAGTAGTACATGTAAAGGCTAAGATCAGAGCATGCATAACAATTGAGAGGCTAAATCGGCATCAATTTCACCCCGTACTGCTGAAACTACAAATATATGATCCGTGCTACACATAAATAAGCAAAATCAAACAAAATAATATTTAGTCGTCAATTTTTTCTAAATGAAGTTATTTTTGTCAACGGGCATTAATTTTTTCTAACAGGTGTTAACTCGTTCACCTGCAGAGTTGAAATTGTTAGATATTAAATTATTTGTCTTAAAAAATAAAAAATAAACGTAAAAGAAATTTTTACAAATAAACACAATTTAATACATGGGTTAAAGTAATAAGATTTTAAACTATGAATATTTAAATTTTGAAAAAAGAAACCCTAAATTTAAAAACCCCACATATAATTCACATTAATCTTTAAATCATCCCCATCCTATTCCCTAATATAATCCACCCTGACCCGTGGCCGCCACCACTCCTTCCAAATCTGCACCCCCTCCCAAGTCTACCCAAATTCACTGCCGTCCACCACTCCCCTCAACTGTTATGAACTTGACAAATTAACAATGATCTCTGCAATTGAATATCAATTTACAGAGATTGGTTCCGTAATTTCCACACAAGAATAGAAGAATAGAGAAGAATAGAAATAGATTGAGATGAGCTGAGATAGAGGAAGAGAGAGAGAGAGCTGAGAGAAGAATTTAGATTGAGAAAACAGAAGAAGAATTGAGATGAGAACAGATGAATTGGGCTGAGAAAGAGAAGAAGAATTTTGGGGAGGAAATTGTTATATTTTTTTTCATTGATTATGTAAACCTCAATTCACGTTGAATATAACGTGATACATTACAAGACAATTCCCAATCCTACCCTTCTCATATAACGGAAATAACAAACTAACCCTTCTACTAAACGACACCGTATGACTAACTTTAAAACTAACAGACACTTAACGGAAATATTGAAATGTGACTAACGGTACCCCCAAATTAACGGCATGAAACCCAGATCATTACATTCCCTACTCCTTCAAACAATCCTTGTCCTCAAGGATTATGTTAACCAATTCCCTTAGGCAACTTGGTAATTCTGCATGCAGCCAATAATGCCCCCCAAACTCTAGCATCAGGTTCCATGGGCATTGTCTTGATTAAATTCAAAACTTCATCAAACAAGCCAGCCCTTCCTAACAAATCTACCATACAAGCATATTGTTCTAAGTTCGGTTCAAGATTGGACTTCTTATGCATGGAATGAAATATTTTTCTGCCCTCTTCCACCAAACCTGAATGTCGACAAGCTGATAGGACATTGAGGAAGGAAACATGATCAACCTCTACTGAGCTCTCTTGCATAAGTGAGAAAAAGTCAAAGGCACGATTTCCATGTGCATGTATTGCATAACCAGCAAGCATAGCATTCCATGAAACTGTGTCTTAACTTTCCATCTCACCAAAAACTTTCTCTGCATAATCGAGGCACTGTATTGCACTATTCATAAAACCAGTGTTTCCCAGATTTAACAATCCAGTAAGACCACCAGAAGAACCTTTTGTAATAATGCCACTGACACTAGGTGCCCAGTCCGATTCTTTGATAGGAGAAGTCAGATTCTGAATTTGTGACAACTCAAAACTGCCATTCCTAGACAACCCCTTGCTTGCTCCTGTTATCGTAACGCTCGACTTTAAAGGCTCAACAATGACAGAAGATTCATTCTCTGTAAAACCATTCTCCTGAACAGAACTGGCACAGCCACCATTTGGATTAATGACCTCCACCAGAATATCCTGATCCATCTGTATGCTGGCATCATCGAGCGTCTTGTCCATATCATTCATCAATGCATGCTTCCGATGGCTAACGTAATCCCAAATACATACTTGGTCTGAATTAAGATCAAAAATATCACAAGCTCTTCTGTGAAGTTCTCCCATTGATTCCTTTTTGCTAATTCTTATGGCAGACTGGTCACCCTTCGCCATCAGATGAAGCTGAAGGCGTAGAGGATATACTTCTACAGACAATTCTGTTTGAGACAGACCAGAATTTATTACTTTTCGTGCCAATGTAGGACCCCCTCCATACCATGCATATAATTGATTCCAAACTTCTTGTGAGAGTAATATATAATCCGTGCCTTCTACTAAGGTGTCATGGAGCTCAATACCCCTTGTAGAGTCTTCTGATGTTGCATCATAGATCAAATCAGAATTGTCGATGCTTGAAGGCCTCTTCAAAGTACTTGACCTAATCAAATCATGATGCTCAAAATTGCTCAAGTCTGGCTCATTATATTTCAACCATCCTCCCGGATCCCACAATAACTCATATGATGATCCTAAACCCATTTTTAAAATATCTAAATATAAATAAAATATTGGAATAGTCATTTCCCTCTCATCTACAATATGATACCTACCATCCATAAATTTTTTCCCAACTTCTTGTAACTCGACTACCATTTCAAGAACATAAATAAACTCAGCACCTGAGTCAATCAACTCCCTCATTAATTCTGTCGTGCATTTTATCGAACAGTTGGAGTGCATTGAAAAAATACCCAACCCGCTTTCATTCAGACAGCCATCAACATCTCCTCCATTCTTCTCAACTTGGATCTTAAAATCATTTGACGTCAAACAGGTTGCACAATTATTCACAACAATATTAACAGGACTATCAATAGTATCAGTGATTTCCTCATTAACAACATTTAAACTGTAAGTAGTAGGATCAGATGAACTGTCAGAAACTTTACCTTCATTTGGTTTCTGATCAAATCCCAAGGTATCAAGCTCTCGATCAATGTCGCTTGCATCATCGTCATCTTGTTGGGTCTTATCAACAACATCTCCTGAGTAATCTGAATCCTCACCTTCTTCTAACTCATCACCATCTTCATGTGACTTTTGATCAAGCACTAACGTAGCAAAATCACACTCAACATTGCCGATACCGTCGAGATAGCAAAAATACAAACACAGATATGTAAGTCCTCTCTCACCATCAATAGTTTCCCCATATTCGTCCAAGATATCTTCGATATAAGCATCAAAATTCTCATCAAAAGCCTTAACTACGGGGTTTATGGCAACAAAAAGAGCTTCCACTTCGTTCCTATTAAGAAACTCGTCTCGATTTCCATCAAATTGACGATGAATTGCCAATACCTGTGGATCCTTTACCCAACCTTCTGTGTCCACCATTATTTCACCTTGGAATTTTATCGAACACTTGGTGTGCACCATAGCAGTCTGATCTATCCTTGCATTTTGATTCACAGGACTTGCATCAGTAATTTCTACCTTTACAGAGCCTTGATCGATGATGACAGGAGTTATGGAGCTATTTACCTTCACAGCTTTAGTAGAAGAAATCGGGTCTCTATTAGTGCCAAATCTATCTTTCACCTTATGTACGAAATCCTCCCATGGTAATCCTTTCAGTTCTTCCTTATAGACATAGAACCAGAACTCGGCACTCCCTTCCAGATGCATCGTAGCTAAGTTAACCTTCTCATGTTCCGGAATAGATCTTAAGTAAAAGTAATTGCGACATTTGAGTATCCACCAAAGGTGATCATCACCATTGAAACGAGGAAAATCAGGAATCCTCTTACCATCAACCAGATCGGATGACCTATCCTTTACCATTTCCAACAACAATTGTTTGATATCGTCCATCGTTTCCTTCATGCGTTTGAATCCATAATCTGGAGCTTCAAAACTATTTTCCATCTTCTTCGCTGAGCTATCCACTGATCGAGAAGGCTCTGATACCACTTGTTATGAACTTGACAAATTAACAATGATCTCTGCAATTGAATATCAATTTACAGAGATTGGTTCCGTAATTTCCACACAAGAATAGAAGAATAGAAATAGATTGAGATGAGCTGAGATAGAGGAAGAGAGAGAGAGCTGAGAGAAGAATTTAGATTGAGAAAACAGAAGAAGAATTGAGATGAGAACAGATGAATTGGGCTGAGAAAGAGAAGAAGAATTTTGGGGAGGAAACTGTTATATTTTTTTTCATTGATTATGTAAACCTCAATTCACGTTGAATATAACGTGATACATTACAAGACAATTCTCAATCCTACCCTTCTCATATAACGGAAATAACAAACTAACCCTTCTACTAAACGACACCGTATGACTAACTTTAAAACTAACAGACACTTAACGGAAATATTGAAATGTGACTAACGGTACCCCCAAATTAACGGCATGAAACCCAGATCATTACATCAACACCCTCCTCGTCCCAACTTTGCCTTTGCCACCCATGCGCTCCAGCCTCCCTTTTCGGCCAGATTTGAAGACGAGTAGGCGATGGCTGGGAACTGAGGTACGGGATGTGCCTCTCCCTTCACCCATCTTCTCCTATTATTCATTCCTGTTGGCGCCTTCTTCTACTTGGTCGACTCATTCTTCTCCAGCCTCTCCTCTTTCAAAACAACCAACCTTTCTTCTCTCTTCCCCCCCCCATTTTCGTTTCAGATCTAACCTTATTTTATTTTTTGATTTCATAGTGAGTATGTGTGATTGATCGTGTGCGTCTGTTATTTTTTAATCTCTTCAGATTTGGGTTTTGATAGGGATGTAGTAAGACCGGTGGTGCTGCGGAGGTTGTTGTTAGGAAAAATATGTTGCATGCGAAGAAAACTTACATGAATCGTTTGTCGTTTGACAAATATTATTGTGGGTTCATGATTTACTCCGTGTAAACATTGAAATGGTATATATAGATGTCCAATTTGAGATTGGATGAGAAAGATGTGATATCTTAAAGTTGGTGGATTGAAAATGTACTATTGATGATTCCTAAATTAATGAGGGATTAATAGAAATCATTATATTGAGATTGGGGGTATAAATTGTGTAATTAAACCCCATAAATTTAAGGTAATAACTCTCATATTAATAAAAAAAATAATTGAGAATTTATCAAATGGTTGTTGAAACTATAAATAAAGAAACCTACAATAAATGAAAATAATTTTTTCCATCAATCTTCGTCTTCTTCATTTGCAATTTGTTATTTTTCTTTATTTGGCATGCTAGAATAGTATACAATGGTATAATGATTTTGTTCAATTATAGTTAGATTCGCCGAAAATTTTATTGTGTAAGAATATTACAATTCATTTTATCTTGATAGACGAACGTTCAAAACAATTTAAATTACAACTCGGTGAGAAACCAAACTTAAAAAATGCCATGTTTAGGGACTCAATTATTATTTAATAAATACTATGTATTATTGAAAATTCCATGAACAAAAAAAGGCAAACTAGTAAAAAAAAATCACATTATGAACCAAACTAATAAAACTAATGTATGAGGAATAAAGTACTATGAACAGAGTTCTAAATCAATACTTCATCCGTCCTGTATAGTGTATAGGATTTCACTTTTATCATTTTGAGTTTTGAGTGTTATATACTCCCTCCGTCCCACCAAGAGTGTCACCCGTTTAGGGGTGGCATGCAAATTAAGGAAAAAAGGGGGAAGGAAAAATATTGTGAGTGTAATTTAAAAATAGGAGAGAGAATTAGTGAAGGAAATAGTGAATTTAAAAAGTGTTGTGAGTGTAGAGGAGAGAGAATTAGTGGAGAGAATAGTGGATGAGATAATAGAATATGAGAATTAGTGAAGGAAATAGTGAATTTAAAAAGTGTTGTGAGTGTAGAGGAGAGAGAATTAGTGGAGAGAATAGTGGATGGGATAATAGAATATTAATAAAATATTTCCTTTTTAGGAAATGTGACGCTTCAAACGAAACGCCATTTTGGATAAAAAGTGACACTTGGAGTGGGACGGAGGGAGTATAAGATTTTACTTTACTAAAATAACAAATAATCTTTACTATTTATCTCACTCATTTTTTTTCATATTTTATTTTTATACTTACTACACCAATCAACTTACTATTCCTTACCCCACCCCATCTCTTCTACCTCACTTTCATACTCACAACACTTACGTCACTAACATAATTTTTTAAGGGAATTTGCCCCATAAGTTCCATTTGGAACAAATCACTTCCCACTAAGTTCCTCATTGAATTAAAATGTCCCATAAGTTCTCATGTTGTATTATGTATAATACAACATTTAGTTATGCAGTAGTTTAAAATCATAATACTGCATCCGCACCACCGCCTCCACCACAGCCCAGCTCCGTCGCCGCCGTCTGCTATCGCCGCATGCCGAATTTCGGTCAATTTTCGCCGGAATCCGGTCAATTTTCACCGAAATTCGGAAATTTTAGCCGAAATTCGGCCGCCGAAATCCGGCCGCCGAAATCCGGTCGCCGGAGGTCGGAATCTGGTCGCCAGTCCATGGCCTTCGGACTCCGGTCACCGGCGGCCGCCGGAATGCAGTATTATGGTCTTAATTGATGTTGTATTTTTGAAACATAATACAACATCATAAAAGGAACTTATTAAGCATAGATTTAAAAAAAAAAACTTATGGGACAATGACCCATTTTTTAATTCTCGTGCAAAATCTATTTGTGAAATCTTATATGTGGTGGAGAGAGCATTTCACAATATATCATCTCTGTGTTTCTTGTTTAAGAAATTTATTAAATACTGTGATGATGTGTCGCCATTTCGCGGGAAAAAATTCGATTTTTCGCGTTTCTTTGAAAAAACCAAATAAAACCCGGGAAAAAGAACGGAGTCGCCACGCCATTTTTGTTTTAAGGGCCAAAACTTTGAAAAATGCCCGAGATCAGAGATTTGGGTTCGGAGGTCATGTTACACGTCGGGAAGGACGTTAGTGTGCACCTGGAATGCCTCGTAAAACGAGTCTTCCAAGCTGAAAATCATTTGTGTGTGTGTGTGTGTATGTTTTGGCCAAAATAATTTGAAACTCAGAAAAGTAAAAAAATTGGGATATCTTTTTAAGACTTTAAACTGATCCCATGATTTTTTGGAAGATTTTTGGATTGAGATTTGGTACTCAAAAGACCTTTTGAAGTTGAGAGTCACTTCTGCCAGAATGAAAAAGGCAGTGGACCTTTGATTTTGAAATGGATTCAAGGGTCTTAAAACTTCATATTCTGGATAAACTCAGAGAATGAAAGTTGTTCCAGACACCTTAAATAAGATTTGTGCGAAGGAATTTTCCATTTTGGAAAAGATTTGAGGGGTCAAAACCTTCTGGAAATCTCAGATATGCAATCTGGATTTCCAGAAGCTGATGAACTAGCCTCTAAAAGAAAATTTGAAAAGAGGAGTTTTACTCACCCAAAAAATAAAGTAAAAATATTTCTGGAAAGCTCTAGATGTTGGCTACAAAAAGTGTTTTGTAGTCAACACCAAATTCCAAGTTTATCTGTGTCCAAAAATTAAGACAATGGACTGGGATCTTGGAAAATTGCTACTGGACAGCAACTTCTCAAGAAAGAAAATATGATTTTAAGGGGGGTTTTGCATCCATGCTTGTCCCCATTTCCCTAGGTTTTGGTTAGTGATCACTTGACATTTTAGTGGTGAATCAACTATACCAAACCATCCTTGGGGTACATTAGGACTAAGCACTTCATTTGCTTGGGAAGGGGATTTTTATCCTTTTGAAAATGAGATTTGATGCTTGAAAATGGTTTTTAGGGTTTTGAAAATGTGTTTTCTTTGCAAGAAAATAAGAACACATTGAAGAAAATGTTGATCCTTGTAGAAGATCATCCATGGAGATGAACTTTCATGGTGATCTTCTTGGATCTAAGACAAGAAGAAGAATGAACTACATTTTGTAGTTTGAAAATGCATGCATGGATGAAAGATTTAGGGTAAGAAGAGGGAGGTTATACCTATCTTCTTTGTATTTTGGGGCTTTGGCTTGAATGTATGAGTGTTTGAGACTTTGAATGTAAGAGTGTTTGGGTTTGATTTGAGTGAGTGAAAGTTGGGAAGATTCAAGAGAAAAAGGTGACAATTCTTATAGAATTCTCACTGTTTTCTCGAGTATATTCGCCAGAATGCTGTGAATTATGCTCTTGTTCCTCCTTATTTTTGTGACTCGGAGGGCTCAATTTATAGCCCTCTCGAAAATTGCAATCTCATCCGCGCGGATAGGACCCGCGGCGTGCAATCGTTCATTAAATGCCGCTCTGTGCTTTGGACAAGGGGAATAATCTTTTTAAAATTCAAATTAACCAAATGTTATGTTTCCACCATTTCTTTTTTTTGGTTTTTCTTATTTCTTTTGCTTTTTTGATTCTTTTCCTTGGTTTATCTTTTTTTGGCAATCCCCATTTTGCCCTCACTTTGTTAGAAAAGTTAGGAATGTTAGGAATTGTTAGAAATGTTATAACTTTCGTTAATTTTCTAACGAAAATTCTAACAAGCTCAAATTGGAGCACTTACAGTAGCCCCTCGGCGACGGCGCGCTTCGAAGGAAGCGGGGTCGTCGATAAGAGTAAGGCTCCATATTTGGCAGATGATCGAGTGATCGGGTGGCCGAATCCTATTAATAGGCTACCTACGTATCCCGAATGGGAATCAAGCCGCCGTAGTTCGGGTCTTTGACCCCGGAGATGATGGCGTTTTAGGTGCCTCGAACCTTGAAAAGCGAGCCTTGGCCGGAGAGAAACTCACTGGGATAAGAGATGACCATTTTCGGTCGGATGGCTCTATAAGAGATGACCATTTTTGGTCCGATGGCTATCCGCTCCGTCGGGGATGATTGCGATTTATCGCTTCCTAGTGTTGTGTGTGATAGCGTCTTAGGTGCCTCGAACCTTGGAGATGGCGTTTTAGGTGCCTCGGACCTTGGAGATGGCGTTTTAGGTGCCTCGAACCTTGGAGATGGCGTTTTAGGTGCCTCGAACCTTGATGATGGCGTTTTAGGTGCCTCGAACCTTGGAGATGGCGTTTTAGGTGCCTCGGACCTTGATGATGGCGTTTTAGGTGCCTCGAACCTTGGAGATGGCGTTTTAGGTGCCTCGAACCTTGGAGATGATGGCTTTTAGGTGCCTCGAACCTTGGAGATGATGGCTTTTTAGGTGCCTCGAACCTTGATGTGAAATGGCGTTTTAGGCGCCTCGAACCTTGATTGTGAAATGGCCTTTCGGTGGACTTTGTCTCGCCGAAGGAGAGGGTGACCGTTTTGGTCGAGGGGTCGGACCTAATGATAGGCTACCTACGTATCCCTAGCGGGAATCAAGCCCTTTCGTAGTTCGAGATCTTCTCGAGATTTCGTTGGCTTTTGGGATTCCGTTAACTTTGCCGGGATTTTGTTAGCCTTTGCTGGGGAAAATCGACGATATTCGTCTGGGAAATCGGTCTTACGTTTGACCGCTGATTTGATGAAAGATACTGGATCTCGTTATCTTTCTAGGAGATCGGTCTTACGCTTTGACCGCCGGTAATTTTGATGAAAGATACGGATTCCGTTATCTTTCGAAATCGGGTCTTACGTTTGACTGCCGGGATGATTTTGATGAAAGATAATGGATCTCCGTTATCTTTCTCGGGAAATCGGTCTTACGTTTGACCGCCGGGGTAATTTTGATGAAAGATACGAGATTCCGTTATCTTTCTGGGAGATCGGTCTTACGTTTGACCGAAGGAAATTTTGATGAAAGATACGGGATTCTCGTTATCTTTCTCGGGAGATCGGTCTTACGTTTGACTCGCCGAATGATTTTGATGAAAGATACGAGATCTCGTTATCTTTCTCAGGGAGATCGGTCTTACGTTTGATCGCCGGGATGATTTTGATGAAAGATACGAGATCTCGTTATCTTTCTCGGGAGATCGGTCTTACGTTTGACTCGCCGGAAGATTTTGATGAAAGATACGGGATTCCGTTATCTTTCTGGGAGATCGGTCTTACGTTTGACTCGCCGGGAATGATTTTGATGAAAGATACGGGATCTCGTTATCTTTCTCGGGAGATCGGTCTTACGTTTGACCGCGGGGTAATTTTGATGAAAGATACGAGATCTCGTTATCTTTCTGGGAGATCGGTCTTACGTTTGATCGCCGGGGATGATTTTGATGAAAGATACGAGATCTCGTTATCTTTCTCGGGAGATCGGTCTTACGTTTGACTGCCGGGTAATTTTGATGAAAGATACGGATTCCGTTATCTTTCTCGGGAGATCGGTCTTACGTTTGACTGCCGGGGGATGATTTTGATGAAAGATACGAGATCTCGTTATCTTTCTCTGGGAGATCGGTCTTACGTTTGACTGTCGGGGAAGATTTTGATGAAAGATACGAGATCTCGTTATCTTTCTCGGGAGATCGGTCTTACGTTTGACTCGCCGGGAAGATTTTGATGAAAGATACGGGATCTCGTTATCTTTCTCGGGAGATCGGTCTTACGTTTGATCGCCGGGGTAATTTTCTTGACAAGGGGCCGACTTTGGTTAACTTTGGTTAACTCTGTCAAGTTGGGGACTAAACCGCAGAGTCCCGGATTTTTAAAGGGCAAAAGGGTCATTTTGACTCGACAATCCTATCCGCGCGGATAGGAGCGTGTTCAGAGGGTTTTAAATGAGGCCGCCCCTTCTTCTTCCCCACTGCTTTTAAAGAATTACGAGAGAGGAAGAGAGAAAACGCAAAAACCGCCATTGTTGGGCAAAAGCTTCGAAATCTTCCGATTTTCTTCGATTTTCGAGCAATGGAACACGGGGAAGGTGCTTTTCAAGGCCAAGGACGTGGCCCGGTAGCGGAGAGACGATTGGAGCTCGTCCGGATGAGGAGGCACTATACTCTTTCGCAATCGATTGCGGAGGAGCCCTACCCCGATGCTTGGCAACATTGGGCTTCTGATCCGAGTCTCCGAACGGTATACTTCGAATCTTTTCATTCCCTTTGTTGATTTCTTGCTTGAGATTTGAATTTTGGGTGATTTTTGAAATTTTTTTTTTTGAAAATTCGAATGATTGATGTTCTTGGCTTTGAATCTTGATTTTGATGCTTTGCATGTTGTAATGAGTATATGGGTATCCCAAAATATGCATTTTGCTTGGAAAAAGAATTGGCATTTTCGCCATTTTTTTTTTTTTGTAAATTCGAAAATTATGAATTGTGACTTTGATTTTTTTTTTTTTTGAAATTTGAATATTGATCTTGATGATATGCATGTTGCAATGAATTTGTTGGTGTTCCAAAATGTGCATTTTGCTTGAGAAAAGAATTGGCATTTTGCCAACATGAGATGATGATATGAATGTATGATTTTTGATTTTTTTTTTTTTTTTTGAAAAGTGGGACGGATTTTTCCTCCCGTTGATTGAATGCATGTTATTTTATGAAAACGGGACGGAGTTTTTACTCCCGTAGGAATGCATTTTTTTTTTTTTGATGAATGCATGTATGCATGTCTTATGAAAAATGGGACGGAGTTTTTGCTTCCGTAGGATGTATGAATGTAGGATTTTTTTTTTTTTGAGATGATGGATGATATGCATGCATGCATAGGAACTTCTTTTTTTTTTTTTGAAAATGGGACGGAGTTTTTACTTCCGTTGACTCTTTGTATGAAAGATTTTTTTTTCATGAATGTTGATTGGGATTTGCTGAAAACTGTCTTTTTGTGCGAGAAAAATGGGGCCATGCTCATTGTATGCTGTTATGCTGTCGAATTTTCTTTGAAATTTCATGATGCATATGTATGCTTTTTTTTTTCGTGCAAATGCAAATGCAATTTTTTTGACATTTTCTTTTTTTTTTTATTGCAGGGTGGAAACAACTACGTTACGGAGCAGCTGAACAAGATGAAGACTCGAGGATCGGTGGAGTCTGTAGTTGACTTGTGGGACCGGCTTCCGAATGCGGGCCGAGGAGCTTTGCCGAGTCCGAGACAGATTGTTGTTGAGACCGGGCTTTGGGAGTTTGTTGAGTGCTTGAGGGGACTGGTCAAGTTCCCTAAGAGCAAGGGCCTGATGTTCGCTTTGGCGCAGCATTGGTGGGATGCGACCCACACGTTTCACTTCTTCTGGGGCGAGGCTACGGTTACGCCTTCCGACTATGCTGCGATCACGGGTTTGTCCTTCAATGGACGCAAAGATTGAGTGGCGGGATGGCTATAGCGATGCGGATCTACTGTGCTCTTCGGGATTTTCCCTATTCCCAAAAAGGGGATGGGGATGGAGTATGCGGTGGTCTACGGGAAGATTGTGGAGACCATTGTGAGTTACGAGGCCGGGAGGAGAGGATAGGCGCCGATCGATTGCTGTGGCCTTCTTATGGTTTGCTTTTTCGAGCACCCTTTTGGACATGCCGAGGGGACGGCGCCTTTGCCTTGCCGAGGTCCTTGGAGGACATGGAGATGGCCGGAGATGTCTCCTCGGGGGAGAGGCCGGGCCGGCAGAGCTTTACTTTGCTCTCGATAGGTACAAATGGAAGGCCGTGAGCTCCTTGCATCGCTTTGAGTTTGCCCCGGAGGTATAAGCTCTCTTTGCTTTCCCCCTTTTTTTTTTTTGAGCACACACTTTTCTTTTGCACCGGATTGATTGGATTTTTACCTTTCGCAGTATGGGCGTTGGAGTTTTTCCACGTCACGATGTGGCGACACCGGCGAGTACGTCTGGGCGTATCCGGCCATGCACTCTTGGTCCAAGCATGCCCGGGAGAAGATAAGCTCCAGTGGGGCGCACGACTCTCAGATACGCGGATTGCCTTCCTTTGACGGAGGCCGAGACGGATGAGAGGATGATATTTTATCCCCGGGATCGCTTCGAGGTGGCGCACCGAAGGGCGCCGAGATTTGACCGTGCAAATGGAGGATTCCGAGAGGTCCGACCTGCGATGCCTATTATCTCGGGAGAGAGGGTGACGCGCCAAAGATGGCGTGAACTCGCCTTTGAGGACACCGGTGGAGCCTCCCGCCGATATGATGCACCCGAGTGACAGATCTCGCGACTGGGATGATTACCGAGCCGCCAAAGACTTCTCGGCATTTGTGGCGATTGAGCCGCACCCGTATTTGTTTTGAGGAGGCCGAGGATGCCCTGTGTTCGGATAGAGAGGGGCTTGGGATCCCGCGGTACCCTCGGACGGATTTTTCATATATCCAGGATGGGGTCCGATTGAGGGTGCAGATCCTCACTCGAGCGGCTTCCACGAGCTTTCCGCCTCGTCCGGGTATGAAGGTATGGCTTCTCCTTCCCTCCTTTCTTTTTTTTTTTGCTTTTGTCTTTTCTTTTCTTTCCCGTCATCATTTCTCGCTTCAACCAAGTTTCGACGCTTTTGCTTTTGTGCGCTGGAGGTGGTCGTCGAGAAGCCGACGAAGCAAGTGATCGGAGCTAAGAGATTCATCAGAGGATGGTCGCTTGCGGGGCTCCTCGTGCTAGAGCGAGGCGACCACGGCCGGCGCCCGTTAGGCGGGAGGCTTCCCTATTCGTTCGTAGACTTCTTCAGAGACTCCTCTCGTCTCCTCTCATTGATCCTCGCGCGGTGCCGCCTTCGGATCACGTCATTCTCGGGATCCACACGGGCAGGGACACGTTTGGGCAAAGATGGTGGGTCGTCTTCGTACGTCCAGTGAGTCCGACGCCTTCACCTTCGGATATGATTTTTTCGCAGATCTCGGCTTGCCCTATCGTAGCGTGCCGGTTGGTCCCGACGAGCCTCTTCTCGGGAGACGAGGACGATTCTCGAGCCCGAGATTTTCGTGGCTCCCGAGGAGGCGGGCCCGAGTCGCAAGAGGGACCGGGGACAGCACGTCGGCGCTAGGGATTCCGATTGATTACCCCCCTTTTTTTTTACGATTTTCTGAGATTTTGAGATTTATGACTGGGATTGAGATTTGTACATCTTATGCACATTTTTTTTTCTTCTTCTTTTCTCTTTTTTTTGATGTAATAATTTAGGATTATTGATGTTTGTTTGTTTTTTTTTTTTTGCACACTCTTTTTTTTTCTTCTTTTTTTTTTGGAATGTAATAATTTAGGATTTTATTTTATGAATGCAATGCAAGATGAATGCAAAGTGTTGCATGAGCCTTGGTTTTTTTTTTTTTTTTTTGGCAAGGGTGTTAGTGTTTGGTATATGGACCGGTTTGGGAGGTTTTTGCACATGTTCCGAGCAACCGGGACGGAATATTCCTCTTTGGTGTAGCAGCTTGGACTCAAGGTGCATTTTTCTCGATGGAAAGCAAACATATCCGCGCGGAGGAGTCCCGCATCTCGACATTGTCCTTTAATTTTGCTTCGTATCCGGTCTCACTTTATTTCAAATTCAAATATCCTCTTCAACCTCCAGTCCAAACAGCCATTTTCGGGAGAAAGAGAGAAAATCCATGGAAAACCTTAGAAAAGCTCCATCAAAATTGTCCCAAGAATCCCAAATGTCATTCTTCAACAAGTTCAAGGATTGATCCCGGAGATTATGCATGAGAGGAGGTCCTTCTTTGAAGGAAGGTATAAGGTGAAGTGCTTATGGTCTCTCAAGGAATTGATTCCTAATTATGAGCTTTTGAGGGCTTCTTCCTCATTTTGGGACACTAGAAGGCATGTCTTTTGCCTTTCCTTCAACGAGATTGTTCCGACTGTGGAAGAATTTCGGGCCTTGCTTGGAGGTCCTGGAGGTGGAAGAGATAGCGGTTCCTTTGCCCTGAGGGGCTTCTTTTGTTGACAGATTGTGCGTCCTCCTTCATCTTTCCCTGAGGAAGCGCAAGGTATGATCCGTGGTCCCGATCATTTTGATATTTCCGGCCTTCCCGATAGGTTTAGGGGCCTAGGCTTGGTGGATGATGCCTATTGGGATGCCTTTGCACTTTGTATGTTTGGCACCCCGTTCATGGTCTATTCCTTTCGGGATTTGCCATCGGTCTCGCCGGATGTAGTCGCTCACCGTCGCCCGGCGTAGATGTCGTTCCTTTGATTTTGGGAGAGACTTTTCATGCTCTCGATAGACCGGCTACCGGGAAGCGGTATATGCACGGGGCAGCCTTTCCTCTTGACCCCGTGGCCGATGGAGCGTTTGGGGATTCTTTTTCTGAAACTCCCGACATGATCAAGCCTTGGACATTTGCCAGAGGGGGTTGCCGTGGGATTTCGATGATCGTGGCTCATGGGAGCGTTGGATGGCTGGTCGCCGTACGTAAGATATCGATGGTCGCCGCCTTGTCATGGGTGGAGACTCGCAGAGTGCTTCAGACGGGTCTCATGTGGTCATGCTTCCGGGGCTTTCTCACCCAGCCTTCTATATTCCGTCTTTGGTTCTCGAGACGCTCGGCTTGGAGCAGTTCCTTTGGAGAACTTTGATGATATAGCCATCGTGGTGGTGGCTCCTGCTTATGGATGATCCTTCTGTTTCCCTTTCTTTCCCGAGCATGGAGATATGACGTTTCCTCCTCGGTTATCCTCAGCGTCCGAGGCCGGTGTTCCCGACCACTTGGTACCTGGATTGGTACGAGAGGCATTTGGGAGAGACTCGATGGCTATTTTGATGCGGCGTGAGGCCATTGTGGGTGCGGAGGACCCGACTCAAGCTTCGAGAGGAGGAGGGCCGAGGCGAGGGCCAACCCTCATGACAGAGCGGAGACGCCGTGACCGACTATGAGGCTTACGTCAAGAGACAGGAGAGGAGGGCTCCTATGCTACCGCCTAGGCTACAGGAGATGAGAGATGACGCTAGTGGCTACTAAGGCCCCGGCAGAGGCCGGTTTGATAGATCCCTGCTTTCTACACCCGTAGCTTGGTAGGAGGAAGACCGACATTTTTCCGGTTCGTAAAAGAAGACTCGAAGGGGGAAGAAGAGGGGAGAGGCCAAGACGAGTGGTTGGAGTGACCTTGAGGTTTCCGAGTATCCCTTTCTTGTCATGGCAGACACATTAGTTTGATTATGTATCTTAGTTTTCTTTTAGCAGGTTGCCAGTTGTAGGAATGAATCGGGCTTAGACTCATCAAAAAGTTTTTAACTTGTAATGAATATTTGAATTGCTTCAGAGTTTTTCGAGACGCTTTCATGGTCTGATCAGTTGTATTGATGCCAAAGTATGACTTTTATTTGTGTTTTAGACCGAACCGTTTCCGGCTGCCTACGTTCCCCTCATTTTGAGGAGCTCAGGTCTTCGTAGTTCAACCTGATTTTTTTTTTGTTGTTTTTTTTTTGGTGCAACCCTGTTTTTTACCTAGGCCGCCCTTTTCGGGTTTTCAACCTAGTTGGGTATTACTCTTTTAGCATTCTTTTTTTTTTTTTTGACTACTTTTTTTTTTCTTTGTTTTACGCGTAGTATCTCGCGCAGCCTTGTCACCATTCACCGGGTGTACAAAGGGATTCCCGTCGAGGTCCGCAAGTTGCATGAGCTCCTCCGGAGAAGATCTTCTCGGACGACGTATGGCCCGACCCATACAGTGCTCCCATTTGCCGAGGGGGTTGATACTGACCGGGGCTTTTCTTTAAAACGAGATCCCCTTCCTGATCTCCCGATGCTTTACTTTCTTGTCAAAGGCTCGCCATTCTTCCTTGGTAGGCTCGGATGTGTTCCATGGCTTTCAATCGTCGCTCATCTAGCGTGGGCCAATTCGTCATGGCGACTCGGGAGCCATTCGACCTCGTTGATCCGGCTTTCCAAGAGTATACCTGAGCGAGGGATCTCTAGCTCGATTGGGAGTACGGCTTCCATTCCGTATGTGAGGGCAAACGGTGTTTCCTCGCTTGCCGTTCTCGATCGATGTTCTCAGCCCCAGAGTGCCAGTGTAACTTCTCGGGCCAATCTCTCGCTGACACCCATTTTCCTGATGATATTTTCCAGAGTCTTGTTTGCCGCCTCAACGGCTCCGCTGGCCTGGGGGCCCGTAAGGAGATGACTTGTGACGGGTTATTCGGAATTCTCGCCAGCTTTTTCACATTCCCCTTCGAAGTGGGATCCATTATCTCGAGATGATTTCGGGCCGGCAACCCGTATCCGCATATGATGTTCTCTTTGATGAAGAGGGCTACTTTTCCTTGAGTTGAGGATTTTGTAGGACTTGGCTTCAACCCACTTGGTGAAATAATCCACGCCTACCAGACGAATTCGTGGCCGTTGCCGCCTCGATGGTGTGATTTTTGCCTATGACATCGATTCCCCAAGTGACGAAAGGCCAAGGGGTTGTCATGCAAGATAACTCGTGAGGAGGCAAGTGATTAAGATTGGAGTATCGCCGGCATTTGTCGCAGCTTTTGACGAACCGGATGCTAGCCTGGTTTCCATGGAGATCCAAAAGTACCCCATTCTCGCATGATTTGCATCGTAGCTCGAGCATTCATGTGAGGGCCGCAGTACCACCACGTATTTCTTTCATGAGTTCGGTAGCCTCTTGTTTGCCGATACATCGCAGAGGGGGCCTTGATAACGCTTCGTATAGCATATTTCCCAAAAGAACATAATGGGAGGCGAGCCGCCTGTGGCCGAGAGACTTTTCGCTTGATTCCTTCTTTATATTCCCCATCTTCATTTTTGAAAGGGGCCTCGCCATCCTTCGTGTACCGGTAGATCCTGAGTGTACTGTGTGGATCATTGGCCGGTTCGGCTTCGCTTCGATTTCAAAGCAATAAGCGGGATTTTCTCTTCTACCGACTCGAATGGTTTGACGGACTTCCCTTCGGGTATTTCAACGAGGGAGGCTAGCGTTGCCAGAGCATCCGCAAATCTGCGATCCCCGGGCAAGTAATGAAAGCCGATCTCCTTGAATTGAGTTACTAGCTCTTCCATGTAAGTGTGATATTTCTGCAGACCCGGGTCCACGGTCTTCCATTTGTTAGAGACCCGATTGATGATGAGGGCAGAGTCACCATACACCTCCAATTCCTTGATATTTCTTTCAAGGGCGGCTTCCAACCCGGCTATGCAAGCTTCATATTCAAGCAAAGATTGCTGGTGACTTCGAAGTTCAACCTATCAAGCATGGGGTGTGTTCGTCGCAGGATCGACTGTAAGCATTCCTATTCCGTTCCCTTTTGTTTGACGCCCGTCGAAGAAGAGTTGCCGCCGATTTTCTCCTTCTAGAGCGAAGATTCCATCATCGGGAAATTGAGGTTCTGTGTCCCTGGGACTCATCACTTGGGAAATCGGCCAAATGTTCTCGCCATTATGCGTCCTTTTACATTTCCTTGAAACATAAGTGATGTCATATTCGGCCAAAAAGAACGACCATTTTGCCAACCTCACGGAGATGGAAGGCTTGTCGAACGTATATTTGATGGGGTCTATCCTCGAGACAAGATGTATCGGTGAGACCGCATGTAGTGTTTCAACTTTCCCACTACCTGCACCAAACCTCGCGCAAGTCTTCTCGCAAAGCGTAGTAATTGAGTTCGCTTCCTTGGAGCTTTCGCTACGAAATAGATGGCTTTTCGATCTTGGAATCTTTCTTCTCTTGAGCTAGCATAGCCCCAATTGCCGTATCCGTGATGCTTAGATATAGCAAGAGTGGCTTTTGCCGATGTGGTGGGCAGAGAATCGGGGATTCACAAGGTATGCCTTGATCCTGCTCAAAGGCAAGCCGACATTCCGGAGTCCATTCTGTGTAGGCATTTTTCTTCATCAACTTGAAGATCGGCTCGCAGATCGAGGTCACCGATTTACAAAGCGGCTTATGTATTGCAGCCTTCCCACGAAGGATTTCACTTACGTCGTTGTCCTGGTGGCTTCATTTCAACTATCACCTTGATTTTCCGGGGATCTACTTCGATTCCCCGTTCGTCACCATATATCCTAGCACCTTACCTCGTCTTTACACCGAAGGTGCACTTGGCCGGATTCAGCCTCATGCCGTGGTCTCGGAGGCGGCCGAAGAATTTTCTCAAATCAACAAAGTGTCGGCCATCCGATCCTCCGGAATGTATTATCATGTCGTCCACATAGACCTCAATTTCTTTTGTGGATCATGTCATGGAACAGAGCCGTAGCCGCCCTTTCGTACGTAGCCCCAGCATTCTTTAGTCCGAATGGCAATGACCGTGTAGGCAAAGAAAAGTGCCCCAAGGGGTCATGTGAAGGCCGTTTTGGCTTGATCCTCTTCGCCATTTTGATTTGGTTGTAGCCGGCAAACCGTCGACGAAGGATTTGACTTCATGGTTGGCCGTGGAATCTACCAAAATGTCGATGTTCGCGTGGGGAAATCGTCTTTCGACCGGCTTGTTCAAGTCTCCGAAGTCTACGCAAAGACCGGATCTTTCCATTGGCCTTGGTCACTGTTACTATGTTGGAAGGGAGCCATGCTAGTGGTATTCAATGACTCGATGAACCCCGCCTTTCGAGCATCTTTTCTATCTCCTCTTTCACTTGTAGGGACCATTCGGGCTTAATTCTTCTTAGCTTCGCTTTGCGGCTTCGACTTCCGGGTCGAGCGGTATTCGGTGCTCAACTATGGAAGGATCGAGGCCCGGCATATCTTTATAGGACCATGCGAACACATCCACGAATTCTTTTAGCGGCTTCAATTAGGGCATCCCTTTCAGTCCCTTCAAGAAACTACCAATCTGCGTCTCTTTAGTGCTCTTCCGCAGTTCCCAAATTCACACTTGTCAAAATCTCTTCGGCAGCTTGGGCTCGATTTTCCTCTTTCCTGACAACCTGCTTAAAGATTTCTTTGATATATTGTTCATTTAATGTGTCTGCTTCTTCATCTAGTGAATCGTTATTAACTGTTTTTAGATTATTAGTTAATTTATCATTAGTTAAAGTGGCAATCAAGGGATACTCAGAAAGGTTCGTCATTTCATTGAAAATAAGAGGGAATACAGCATTGGCTAAAATTTCGTGGTCTTCAGGCGTGAGGCCATCGGACGAATCGGAAGACTCAAACTCAACAATGAGAGACTCAGAGGACTTTACAAAGGTTGACACAAAGGGACGGGGGACCAATCCAAGTTTGGTGATCATTTCTTCCTTGGTCGCGGACGGGCCTGAGAGAGTTTCCCAATTCTTTAGCGGCATTACTGTCAGGGGCCTCATGACTCGGGGGCTGTCTCTTTTACGTTCTCCTTCCTGCCGCTATCATCTCTTTCTACGAACCAGATCAATTGCGTCGGCGTCCGAAAGCCGAGCACTGTGGATGTAGGGATCTTCCTCCATTCTGGGATTTCCATATCGTCACAATCCGACCGCTCAATCCAGATGTAAGGACGTATTGCGTCTCGGTGTGCTTTGCTAGAAAAATCTCATGTCCCATACTCGAGCGGAAAGGCTTGGTGTGTAGTTCAGCAAGGAGGACGTCCCACACGACGTTCATAGATTCGAGTTGAGTATGACGATGCTTGTCGATCTTTATCATGAAAATTTCCTGGCTCGGGCAGGTCCGAGAGCTGGGTTTGAAGAATGGTGACGAAGCTTGTGATTAGGAACCGGGGTTTGTGTGCACTGTATCATGGCGGCGTCAATGTTTCCTTCCGGTATGCCTCCAAATGTTGGAAATGACAATTGATTTGATGAATCGACTTCTTCTGAGTCCGCTCGCTTGAGTGCGTTGACATAGTTGGCATCACCGGATTCCGGGGATTACGGCGAGACTTGCCCCGATAGTCACTTGGTCGACTCGGAGGAGGTAGCCCAGTGTCGGCTAAGAGCATGCTTGGTAACGGTCTCGGCTTCATTCCCTATGAGGAAGCTGTCGCCCCTTATGACTTCAAGGTCCCCTTGTCGGTTAACGAATTTGACACATTGGTGGAGAGTGGAGGCTACGGCTTTCATGTGATGCAACCAAGGGCGCCCTAGCAGGTCAGTGAACTCCTGAGGGGATATCCATTACATGGAACTTTACGGAACCATTTGGGTTTCGTACCGAGTTCCGAGTCACTGCCCCCGTGATGGGACGGACATGCCATCATATGCCTTGGCCGGTCTGAGACGGGATCATGTGCCTTTCATTGATGCATAAGGCCCGCATCATGCTGAGGGGAGGACATTAACGCTGATCCGTTGTCCACCAATACTCCAGAGGGGAGCGATACACTGTGTTGAGCTTAATGGTGATGTACAAAGCTTCATTATGTTGGGAGACATCTCTTGGTAAATCTTCGTCGCAGAAGGTGATCATGTTTGCCATATAGGCGGGGTCATAGATTTGGTCCTTATCTCGGGATAGAGAGTCATCAGCCAGTCACTTCGTGCTTTTTCTTGCGAGTAGAGCCTTTGCCCGAAGCCCCGGGTTATATACGAGGCCTTTTGTGGCGGTTGCCATCTCCGGTCAACATGTTGATTGAGTGGGAGCGCCAGGCCGCGTCGGTTTTTCTTCGTCGGTGTATACTCGGAGCTGGACAACCGAACCTTGGGCGACCCCGAGGGGTTGGACTTTTGTTCTGCAGCACTGGTATCCGAAGGTCTCAATTCCGTCGTCGGCAAGGCTTTTCGCTTTTTTACCCCCGTTTGCTTGGGGGAAGACTGATCGGGAGTAGAGTACATAATAATCAAATCCCCGGATGGCTCCCCGAGCGTTCCCACACCGTTATCACCGCCTCGAATCTCTCTTCAATATTTGGGAGGAAATTTTCTTTTTCTTAGGAGGACGGTCCTCGTGTATCCATCTCTGATAATCCCTTTCAAGGCACGGGACAGTACAAATATCCCACCAAATGTGTTCTACGGTGGTGGCGGATTTGGGACCTCAGGTTGAGCGGCTTTGGAATGACTTTGAGTGGAACCGGTCGGGGGGATCTGCCGCCGGGCTCATCCGGAAGCGAGTGATTGGACTCGCTCGGATAATGAGAGATATCGAGGTCCTGGGGAACATGACATGTTTGTCCTTCAGGTAGCCCAGTCAGTTGGGATATTGTTAAGGTCCCGAAGTGGCGTGTGGCCTCTTCAATCCAGGCTCGCTGTACGTCCTGCGTTCTTCCAGGGGCTTTGATGGCTGACCATATTTCTTCAATTGTTCCTTGATTTTCATCACTCAGCCGATATTTGCGGGATCATCACTTTGAGAGGGGACAACCGACAGTATACCGAACTCTTTCGTCCCCGCTGCTTTGTTTGGGGGCCAGCTGCCCTGTAAGTCGACGGGCAGGAGTCCCGTGGTGGAAACATAGGAATCTTGGGGTAGCATCTTGATGTATCCAGACGATTAAGAAGAGGAGGAGAACCCTCTTCCTTCTTTGCGGTAAAAGTGCCATCGAAATTGAGACCGATAGTCAAACCATGACTTGCGACAACCCCCAGAAGGTCATCAATTTGAGCCTCATGTCGAAGTCTCATCTCGTTCTACCAACTGGATCCACACTACGAAGTGCATGCGAGGGATTTTGGAGGACGGAGCAATGTGGTCCCCATCATTACCAATCGATGCGCACATTCGAAACCGGAGTCGGAATAAACGGCGAAGCCGATGACGCGCTTGACTCTTCCCAACTGATCAACGGTGACCCGGTGTCCGGAACCAACCTTTGTGAGGAGTCAGCCAGGAAAGGACACGAAGGTTCAGATGTCAGGAATGGAAGGAGGGTAGGTGTTTGGGCTTTAGGCTCATGCATATATGCGATTATTTGTTCACGTTTACTTAAAAACATGCTTTATTAACATAATCGGTTGGAAAAGATTGCTCTTCTTTTCGCAAACTACTGCGGATCCTGGATCGGGCCCCGTCACTACGCCTATAAGCCCCTCGTATTCCACCTATATTTCGACCTCCCAGGGGTGCCCCGGGCGAGGGTCCTATAGGAAAGCGGGTCCCACCGATCGAAAGAAAAACGATCCTAAAAGTGGGCGGGTAATCGAGTCTTAACGAGCATTCGATGTAAATTACGGGGACAAAGCCGACGTCAAAAGTCAAGATCATGTCCGAGGAGCTCGACGAAAAGTCGGCATGATTTGACCGATAAGCGTCCACAATTGATCTTGACTTGTCGTCGCTTAAGCCGTAATTAGGCATGGAATAATCATTAATCCCCGATGACTCGGTGTCAATGCTTTGGGAGTCATGTATAATTTGTGACCAGTCGAGCCGAAGTCAAGGCGCCGGTCAATATCTTGGTCAAAGTCCTGCGGCGGAAAACCGGCGTAACTTCCGATTAGGGTCCCGAAAGATATTGAGTCGGTATGCCGACAAAGGCTTGAAAGGAAAGGTCTATACACGTGCATGTGGCATGACAGCACACTGGGGTACTAAAACCAACCGTGTCTCTGACAAAGTGTGTCACGGACAAGTGCATGGTCGACACGAGGCTCCAGTGGGATGTTTGGGTAGTCCCGTGCTCATCCGAGAGGCGTAATAAGACCAAACGTGACCGCGACAAGGATTTCCCTAGGGTTAGGGACGTAGAGTGTGCAGAGGTACGGTCACGTGCGCGTAGTGTGCAAGCGCCTATATTCTTTTTCTGAGTAAAATAGAAATTTTTTTTTATGTGTCTTAAAAATATGATGCATGATTTTTTTGAAAATTTTCTTTTTTTTTTTGAAAATCCCTTTTTTTTTGAATTTTTTTTTTTGAAATTTAATGAACACATAAGCATGTAAGCACGAAAATTCCGATAGCTAGGGACATGATTTCGACAGTCAAAATTTTGACTTTCTCCGAGGCGGCCAAAACAACACGAAAAATGTGCAAACATCAACACACACACACAAATGATTTTCAAAGCCAGGACGGAAGCTTGACCCTCAAAAGCTTTTTCCTTTTTTTTGGAAAACGGTGATACAGTACGTGGGATTGTTAAACCACAATTTATCCCCGACTCGTGTTAGGAGGCGGTAACGGGAAGTTTAATGGTTTCCACCAATATACCAAATATCATTTTTTTTAGAAAAAGCTTAATTCCCAGGCGGAGTCGCCACTTTGTGATGATGTGTCGCCATTTCATGGAAAAAATTCGATTTTTCTGCGTTTCTTTGAAAAAAAAAAAACCAAATAAAACCCGAGAAAAGAACGGAGTCGCCACGCCATTTTTGTTTTAAGGGCCAAAACTTTGAAAAAAGCCCGAGATCAGAAATTTGGGTTCGGAGGTCATGTTACACGCCGGGAAGGACGTTAGTGTGCACCCGGAATGCCTCATAAAACGAGTCTTCCAAGCTGAAAATCATTTGTGTGTGTGTGTGTATGTGTGTTTTGGCCAAAATAATTTGAAACTCAGAAAAGTAAAAATTGGAATATCTTTTTAAGACTTTAAACTGATCCCATGATTTTTTGGAAGATTTTTGGATTGAGATTTGGTACTCAAAGGACCTTTTGAAGTTGAGAGTCACTTCTGCCAGAATGAAAAAGGCAGTGGACCTTTGATTTTGAAATGGATTCAAGGGACTTAAAACTTCATAATCTGGATAAACTCAGAGAATGAAAGTTGTTTCAAACACCTTAAATAAGATTTGTGAGAAGGAATTTTCCATTTTGGAGAAGATTTGAGGGGTAAAAACCTTCTGGAAATCTCAGATATGCAATCTGGATTTCCAGAAGCTGATGAACTAGCCTCTAAAAGAAAATTTGAAAAGAGGAGTTTTACTCACCCAAAAAATAAAGTAAAAATATTTCTGGAAAGATCTGGATGTTGGCTACAAAAAGTGTTTTGTAGTCAACACCAAATTCCAAGTTTGTCTGTGTCCAAAAATTAAGACCATGGACTGGGATCTTGGAAAATTGCTACTGGACAGCAAATTCTCAAGAAAGAAAATATGATTTTAAGGGGGGTTTTGCATCCATGCTTGTCCCCATTTCCCTAGGTTTTGGTTAGTGATCACTTGACATTTTAGTGGTGAATCAACTATACCAAACCATCCTTGGGGTACATTAGGACTAAGCATTTCATTTGCTTGGGAAGGGGAATTTTATCCTTTGAAATCAAGATTTGGTGCTTGAAAATGGTTTTTAGGTTTTTGAAAATGCATTTGCAAGAAAATAAGAACACATTGAAGAAAATGTTGATCCTTGTAGAAGATCATCCATGGAGATGAACTTCCATGGTGATCTTCTTGGATCTAAGACAAGAAGAAGAATGAACTACATTTTGTAGTTTGAAAATGCATGCATGGATGAAAGATTTAGGGTAAGAAGAGGGAGGTTATACCTATCTTCTTTGTATTTTGGGGCTTTGGCTTGAATGTATGAGTGTTTGAGACTTTGAATGTAAGAGTGTTTGGGTTTGATTTGAGTGAGTGAAAGTTGGGAAGATTCAAGAGAAAAAGGTGACAATTCTTATGGAATTCTCACTGTTTTCTCGAGTATATTCGCCAAAATACTGTGAATTATGCTCTTGTTCCTCCCTATTTTTGTGACTGGAGGGCTCAATTTATAGCCCTCTGAAAATTGCAATCTCATCCGCGCGGATAGGACCTGCAGCGTGCACTGTTCATTAAATGCTGCTCCAGGCTTTGGACAAGGGGAATAATCTTTTTTAAAATTCAAATTAACCAAATGTGATTATGTTTCCAGCCATTTCTTTTTTTGGTTTTTCTTATTTCTTTTGCTTTTTTGATTCTTTTCCTTGGTTTATCTTTTTTTGGCAATCCCCATTTTGCCCTCACTTTGTTAGAAAAGTTAGGAATGTTAGGAATTGTTAGAAATGTTATAACTTTCGTTAATTTTCTAACGAAAATTCTAACAAGCTCAAATTGGAGCACTTACAATATCGTTTAGAGTTGCCACCTTCCGCCCACCTCCGACGATGATGTCTTGCAGCCCCAACCCGAAGCCTTGCTAGGACGTCACACTAGACATGAAGTTCTCATTAAGTGGCGGGGGGCCATGGAGGAAGATGCAACCTGGGAGAACGAGAGGCATTTCATCAGGTCCTACCCAGACGTCATCCTTGCGGACAAGGATGCTGCAAGTAGGGAGGAATGATGTGGTCACTTGGTTCATGCAAGACCAGCCCATGCAACACCAATAAGTCTAGTAGCTTAGTCAGTTGTGTTTGTGTTAGTTTTAGTCAGTTGTGTTGTGTTAGTTTATGTTATTCCTTTTGTTTAGGTAGGTAGTTCCCTCCTCAAGTAACTACCCAAGTAGTGGGGTTCGTGTGTTGGTGGGTGGTTATTTCAATTCATGTTTTAATGTTCTTGTTTCTTTTCGGTATGGATTATTCAAAGAATATTATCCCAACCTCATGTCTTCTCTCTTCTCCTTCTTCTACTATTTTTGTTCTTAACACCTTCACAATATCAAAGTTCTCCAACTAGTTTTCCAATAGGGAATTCTTACACCCCTAGCTGGTAAGTTAATAATGGTAAATGAGCCAATATGAGTTGCATAATCTACATGTACTTGTAGAGGCAGAGGGTCATGGTAGACTACTAGATTTCTTGATACCCGCAGGCATCAAGTACTCCCCAAGTCCAAACATTACAGGCCAGTGTTCTGGCTAGGGGCGAAGCAATTTTTTATTTTTTATTTTTTCAAAGGGGTCAAGATTATTCGAGGAATAATTTTTGTTTCCAAAGGGGTCATGATTGCTCAAGGAGTACTACTCGTATAGAAATTTAGCACTAGGGGGGCAAAATGATTTCATAATACAAATTTTACCACAAGTAAATGGGGGTCAAAATTGAAAATTTAGTTTTTTAAGTGTACCTTCTAAAATTGTGTAGGTACTAAAATGAAATCTAAAAAAAAATAAGGGGGTCCCCCTTAGCATAAAAAGGTGGCTTCGCCACTAGTTTCAAAGACACACATGATAAGTAGTTTTACTGCACCACATAAATTATATCTCAAGTATAGTTAAGAAAATATTCAAATTAATTTTAATCATCATATTTATGGCATTCTGTTTGTGTTTGTGATACCATCATGCCAAATAATTTATGGCATTCTTTCAAACCTTCAACCCGTATGTGTGATAGAAGGTTGCCTCGTAAGAGGTGTTCTGAGCTTAAACCAAGCCTTGCCATTCTAAAGAGAGAGAAAAATCTAACAATCATTTAAAGTTTATTGCGGAAACAATCATATTTGTCAAAGGCGAGAGGCGGGCAAAACGAAATGTACATGAAAGAGGCGAAAGGCAAAACGAGACGCGGGCCGCAAAAAGGTGACAAACCGGAAAAAATAGAAAAAAAATAGTGAAAAATAGAAAATAAATATATGCAGGTAACATATAAACAAAGATTAAAACATGTTATGAATTTGAGAATTCCACATAATTAAAACCACCAAAATTAAGAATTCTAAGATAAAAGGCGTATTAATGCCACGACGTTCAAATCAACAAAACAAGTACCAATACTAGCTAGACTACTAGTTTGTGAAAGTGAAATAAACATCAAGTCTTTTAACGAAATAAAATCAAGAAAATCAAGCATTGTCATCATCTTCATCTTCAAAGATTTGAACATCTTCATCATCGCTATCTCTAAAGTCATCCTCCTCACATACATTCTCTTCGATGAGCTCAACTTCTTCCTCTTCTTCTTCATCAACAAGTTGTAGAGTTGGGGGTGATCTGATAGGCCTTGAACATAAGACTAATGGTGTTCCGTCCTCCCCTCTAGCATATGTGTTTGTCTTTTGCCCTCGAGTTGCTTGCACCACCATCAGTTCACCACGAGCCGACGTCACCCGGTTGTCTTCTCTCTAGTAGGACAGGTATGCTCCTCAGCCCCACAAACATCACTAACCATTTCCCAAGTTAACGTCATTTCTTCATCACCATCTTCTGTAGTCACAATCATTGGCTCATCATCATCTTTAGTAAACCACTCATTATCCTCATCAAACTGATCCAAACAGGTTGGATCAATTGTATCTCGGCTTTGATACACCCGTCTCAATATCCTATTATACTTCACAAATACCAAGTCATTTAACTTACTTTCTTCCAACTTGCTTCTCTTCTTACCGTAAACCTTACAAAAAAAAAGTACAGGGCTAACGTGACGAAATACAATTTAAACTGGAATTCTTTTTAGCACGTACTTACTGACTTGTCATTTTTCCGTCACTTGTCTTGCCACTCAGTTTGGTTGACCGGGTATTCCTATCATGAACTATTGGTCTTTTGCCTCTCTCCCATTGTTGTTGTTCCCGCCATCTACTATTTTTTTATAGCAGTCAAGTTGTCGCGTCGCTACTCCTTTACTCTTCCTTCAAAAGATTAGAGCGAGCTACTACGTTCCTCTCCTCTACCGCTTACTTCTTAGACCGTGCTAGTTGTACTTCCTTTGACGGTGGCCGGATCGGGGCCGCGATTGATAATGGCACAACCAAAAGAGGGGTATGGTAGACAAGGCTACGCGCTGGGTAGCACATCACATCTGTTTCGAGTACAAAGGCGATGAGGGGTGCGAACCCGGCAGGTCATGGGCTCTCTTTCAATCAAAAAAATTGAAATGGGGGAGAAAGAAAAGGGGTGCGCCAGCTGTAATCAAAGTCAAGCGCTAACGAGCAAGAATATAGATAGCTCTTTACTAATAATAATGGGTTTTTTCAGGAATCGATTCTATGATTGAATAGCGTATGCTACTTAGTAATACAAAGTCGGGAAAGACAAGAGAGGGGAATCTTTCATACCGCTAACTCCTAGGTGTAGCATTGATATTTTTATTGAATAAGAGTCGCCACTTATTATTTATTTAGGAAAATAATAAGAAAAACCTTTTTGATTTTAAAGAGATTTGAGGGTTCGGGGTTAAGTTATGAAATGGGAAGGTCGAGGAGCACCCATTCCACCCAATCCGGCTTATCGGTCTTGCCAATTGAGTATTATCAATCAATAAAGAAGAATAAGCAAACCCTAATTAATTTCTTAATTAGGAATGTCGGATTGTATGCTTCGAGATCGCCTCCATGGATTGAAGGGACTCTAGGCTAATCCTTTTGATGGGATTACACTACTCTAAAAGCAATAGAGGGGTTGAGAACGAGAAAGTAAAAAGATACTCCCTCTGTCCCGGCCGAAAAGCCACAAAATGGAGAGCGCACGCAAATTAAGGAAAGTGGTGTAGGAAAGAGAAAAAGTTTAAATGTTGTGAGTATGAAAAATTAAATAGGAGAGAGAATGAGTGGGAGGAATAGTTAGGAGAGAGAATGTTGTGAGTGTAAAAGTAAAGTAGGAGAGAGAATGAGTGGGTGGAATAGTAATAAAAAGTTTCCTTTTTGGGAAAGTGCCTTTTTAAATGGGACGCCCAAAATGGAAATTTGTGACTTTTCGGCCGGGACGGAGGGAGTAGGAATTTACCTTGTATTTAGGGAGTGTTTGGTTTTAGAACGTGGTTCTAAGATGTCTTCTCGGTCGAGAAACGATTTGGGCAGAGCTTCGCCTTGCTTTTAGGCTTGAGCCTTGATGTTCGTCAATCAACGTGGTTGATGGACGAATTTAGAAGTTGTTTGTGAGTGATTTGAAGGAATCTTTCGGGGAGAGAAACCAATAAATTGTGTGTGTTGTGTGTTTTCGATCGGGAATCGGGGACCTCTGAAATACTAAAAGTCATCAAGTATTTATAGGGATTTAAGAGGTAAAGGTGGAGAGGGAAACCACCCTAGGAAGGTTCCAGAACTCAAATCCTATTGGAGAACCGGATTGGATAGGGTTTATCAAGAAAAGGGGTTGAAACGGAGAAGGAAAGTGATTCTGCACATCCTACAGAGGGCTTGTCTCATGTGAGACATGTATGTCCCACGCGGGACAACTAGTCAAATGACCATTTTGTCCTCTCCAGTTATTCCGTTAGTCAGTTAGGTCCAAAACTAATGAGGTTAGTTAGAAACTTAACGAAACATGATGAAACTAATATGATTTCATCAAAACACAAAAGAGAGACGAATAGTAGTGTAATCATGAATTATTGGTTCAGAATGGGGTGTCTACAGAGCCCCTCAGCAACAAGACTTACGAAAGAAGTCATGTCGTCGATAGAAAAGACATCATTCTGAATAATGGGATGGTCGTGTCGCACGACTGCCTACGTATCTCTATCGAAGAATCAGACCAAAACGTAGTTCGACTTCAAAACACTAAAAAGGCTATTTTAGGTATTTTGAAAAGCATTTTGAAAATCGACAATTGTTTTGAAAAAGGTAAACTCATACTGAGGAATCAAAGACTTGACCCAATTTTGAATATACCTGCCTTGTTGATGAAGTTGTTGAAGTGCATCGCCCGAGGTTACTGACGTAGCTGTTGTTGCCGAGGTCACGGACTTCGTTGTTGTTGCCGAGGTCATAGACTTTGAAGTTTGCTGCGGTCGCAGACTTTGTTGTGGTTCCCGAGGTCACGGACTTAAAGTTTGCTGCGGTCGCAGACTTTGTTGACGTTGCCGAGTTCACGGACTTGAAGTTTGCTGCGGTCGCAGACTTTATTGACATTGCCGAGGTCACAAACTTGAAGTTTGCTGCGGTCGCAGACTTTGCTGATGTGCCGAGGTCACGGATTTGAAGTTTGATGCCGTCACAGACTTTGCTGATGTTGGTTGAGGTGGAGGTTCTGTCCGCCCCTGTAATGCAAGGATATATGCATGCTGGTCTCGGATGGACCCAAATGATTCTTACCTTTCTGTACCTGCTAGCCCAAAAAATTCCAAACAGATTTTCAGATTTTAGTTGTTTAACTGGACTTATGTGGTAGTGTTCATGCCTGTTCGTGTAAATGGCCGGTCGGTCATTTTGGTGGTGAGTTTATGTAGGAGTATATAGTATATGGACATGTAGGGACATTTGTATGGATTTATATTTGAGATAGGTGAACTGCATGAGTAAACTTGTGTTAAACAAGTTGGGACCAAATCAGGTTTTGCAGAATCTATTGTTAGTCAGCAAGGCTAAATTTCAATGAGTAACCTTGTGTGAACACATCTAGGCCTGTTGCGAATCTTCATTCTTAATTCTCCCTTGAATCATGTCTCTAGGAGGCAAACGACTACAAATCTATCGACTGTCGTAATGGTTCTATGTCCAAGGCCCTTTGTTGTCTCAAGTGCCAAGTTGCTTGCAAGTGGTAGATGACTTTGTGAACAGGCTTATGAGTCTGCTCTCTTGATTTGAAGATGATCGAAGATAGCTCTCCTTGTTGATTTGATCTGAAGAGGATCGAATGATGTTCGATGAAGAAGGTTGAAGATTACTCTCCCTTTGACCTTGATGATTTTTTTTTTTCAGTGACGCACCCTGGTTTTTTCCTAACTTGGGCCTCTTGTAACTCTGTTCGCTTTCTCTTTCCTAGGTCACTGTTCGCTCGCTTAAATGATGTTTATGCTACAAAATCAACTAAGGCTTGCGCTTTGATTGTCCTTCTCGGGATTAGGTGATCCGGAACTCGGTGAGCTCTATAGACCAAGCTAGCATTCTCCCCAAGGACTCTGGTTTATGTAAAACCTTTCTAAGCGGGGCCTCAGTGAGTACAATTATAGGATGTGCAGAAAAGTAAGCTCTTAATTTACGAGCAGATACAAGCAAGGCGTAAGCTAATTTTTTATATTAAGATAACGCCCTTCTACGGTGGATAGTGCCTTAGATACATTAGTAAATTGGTTTTTGGGAGTTATTTTCCTCCCTTACAAGAACAGCAGCTACTGCCAGATCAGTAACTGCTAAAAATAGAAAAAGTTCTTTCCCGGGCATCGGGCTGCTGAATAGAGGGGGCTGCCCGAGGTATCTCTTTAACTCTTCAAAAGCTTGACCACAGTCCTTGCTCTACGCGAACTCGTCAGCTTTCTTCCCCCCTTTTAAAGTTTTGAAGAAGGGGAGGCATCTCTCTGTAGACCGCGAGATGAAGCGGCCTAATGCCGTGATGCGCCCATTTAGCTTTTGCACATCTTTTACGCAGGCAGGAGGCTTCATGTTCAACAGTGCTTGAATTTTTTTCAGGATTAGCTTCAATTCCTCGCTGATTGACCATGAATCCGAGAAACTTGCCCGCTTTGACCCCAAATGCACATTTCAGGGGGTATAGCTTCATGTTGTTGCGGCGCAAGTTAGAGAAAGTTTCCTCCACGTCGAGCTCGTGGGAGTATTCTCTTGTCTTTATGACCATGTCATCAATATAGGCCTCAAGGTTTCTGTCCAATTAGTCTTTAAAGGCAATATTAACCATCCGTTGGTAGGTGGCTTCTGCATTTTTTATCCCAAAGGGCATCATTGTGTAGCAGTACGTCTTGCCCGCAGCGATGAAAGATACTGAGGAGACGTCTTCAGGAGCCATTTTTATTTGGTGATAGCCGGAATATGCATCAATAAAGCTGAGGGCTCTGTGTCTAGCTATCGAACCTACCAAACGGTCTATGCGAGAAAGAGGGAAGCAATCTTTGGGGCATGCTTTATTGAGATCAGTGAAATCAACGCACATCCTCCATTTATTATTGGCCTTTTTGACCATGACCACGTTTGCTAGCCACTTAGGGTAGGATATTTCTTTTATTATCCCCGCCTTTAGTAGCTTCTCGACCCCTTCTTTGATCGCTATTTCCTTGTCCGGAGAGAAGTACCTCGATTTCTGGTGGATTCGCTTAAAGGTGGAGTCATCGTTTATTTTGTGGAGGATCACGTCCTCGTTAATTCCCTGCATGTCCTCCACCCTCCATGCGAACACATCACAGTTTTTTCAAAGGAATTCTATCAAGATCCTCCTCTCATCCGGGTAAATTTCCAGCCCGACCTTAACTATTTGCTCGGGGTAGTGGAAGTTGATTACCATTTCCTCGAGCTCATCGTTAGGCCTGAGGTCGCTGATTTCACAGTTTTGGAGGGAGTCTATTATAATGGCTGGGTGGTTGGCTCTTGCCTCGAGCAGTGCGGCCATGGAATATATAGCCTCTCGGTCTATTTTTCCCAAGATGGCTCGGTCAATATATCCCCCTTGAATGGGGGCCAGCTTCTTCGCCTTTCTGCTCATCTTGAGCTCCACCTTCGTGGAATGGAAAGAAAGTATGCCAACTAGTACGGGCGTCAGAATAATTTCTCTGGCTTTGCCCTTGGTTTGTTTATCCTTGCCCTCTTTCTGCGGGCAGGAAGTCTGGCCTTTTTCTGCCTTTCTTTTTTCCTCCAACATCCGGAGGAACCTCCCGGGCTGGTTCTTCATTGTAGCAACCCCGCCCGGAGTATAAACTTAATTCTTTGGTGGGGGACGGAAGCAACTATTCCCAATGCGGCCTGCGCGGTCGCGCCGAGTATAACATTGTATTGGGAAGGAAGATCAACCACCGTAAAAGTGATTTTGGCTGTCTTCTACATGGGTTTCTCCCCAATAGTCACTTCAAACTCCATCGTCCCCTTTACCCTAACATCGTGATTTGTGAACCCCTCAAGCATACCGACGTAAGGAGTCAGGTGGGCCTCGGTCATTTTCATCCCTACTAAAGTATGGTAGTAGAGGATGTCTCTGGCCGCACCCGTATCAATCAAAACTCGGCCGATGTTTGCTCGGTTGATTCTCATATGGAGGGTGAGGGGCTGAGTAGAATGAAAAAAGGGTGGAGGCAAGTTAACTCCTTTTAAACCCAATTTCTTGCTCTTCTTCCGGAGCCATGGGGGGATCAAGAAGACTTTCTCCAAGGTCCTTATCTGAAGGGAGAGTTGTTTGTTGGATGGAGCTTCTTCTCCAATGAAATTGATCTCATAATCAGTCAACTCATCGTCGTCCTCATTTTCTCTCTCCTTCCTTTCGGAGCCACGTAGTGTTCGTGCCCGCTGGGTATTATTGGCATTATTGGCAGTATTTGAATTATGTCCCTATACCCATTTTGTCAACTCCCCATTGTTGATTTTCTGCTGAATGATTCATTTCAGCTGGAAGCAATCTTCTTTGCTGTGACCGTGGTCATTATGGTAATCACAGAATTTCGCCCTACTCCTCTCATTTGGCTTTCTGCCCATTGGAGGAGGAGCAGGAAGTTCCATCATTTTCAGGATAGCTGCTCGCGAATCATTGAGGGGAGTGAAAACTGTCTCGTCCATTAATTTACGGAGCTTGTCTGTACCGTGGCTATGATTTTTTCTTTGGTTATTGCCGCGAATAGATCCCAGGCCTATCTCCTGGAATTGACTGATTCGCTCCTTTGTTGGTCCACGGGGAGAGGCCTCATTTGGCTCTTCGACCGAGGTGATGATAGAAGATCTCTCGTACATCTCCTCCATACTCTTAGGTCAGTCGGAGGCAAAGTTCATCTTCAAGAAGCTACTGGAGAGACCGCCCTCAAAATAAAGCCGAATGTCGCCCTCGGATAGGTCTACAATTTGCTTGCTCATTTTTCTGAACCGAGTGATGTAGCTTTTCGTGGTCTCCGTGGCAGTTTGCTTGACCCTGACCAAGTCTGTCTTAAGATGGGCTGGCTCGCCTGCTCCAGTAAATAGGGCCAAGGCTTTGCACATCACCGCCTCATCGGAAGAAAATAGGGCCATCTGCCCTTCAAACCGCCCCATATGGCTCTTGGCATTCTTTGAACCATCATACGTTTCAATCTGGGGTGGTTTCCCTTTTTGTATGGGTGCCCGGGCAATTTTATCACCAAATGCGTCCATAGTGCGGCCACAATTCTGGGCAGTTTTCTGGTGGGTCTCCCACATATGATGCATAAATTTGACAAAGTCTGGGTCCTTTTCATCCATCTTAGGTTTCTTCACACGCGGAGTCATGGCCTTCCCCTTGGCGTGAGCCATGGACCTTGCTTTGGACTGTCCGCGGCGAGGATTGGATTGAGCCTCTTCCCCTTTCTCCTCGCTATCGTCAATTTCCACAACCTCCTCCACATCCGCCTGATCGCGTTTGAAGGTCGGTTCAACCCGCTTTGTCCCTAGCTTGACTAGCAAGCGAGTAAGCGGGGTCTCGTTGGGAGAACCTTTGGGACCACCGCTTGAAGGAGAACTCCACCGTTTGCCTATAACTCCACCAACTCTAACTGGGCATCGTTAATGGCCATGGCCTCAGCCACTAGTTTAGACCTTGCAGCCAGAGCTTTGTTTCTTTTGAGGATCAATTCTGGAGTGATAGGAGTGATTGGGGAAGGGATAGGAGTTTTAGGAGTGTTGGGGGTTTTTGGACAAGGAGCTTGGAAGGCCAAGGCTTTTTCTCTCCTAGCCTCTCCACAAGTTTCTTCAAATCCCTTTGAGCAGGGTTGAGACTATTCATGCTCTGAGAACGGCCCCCCAACCTTGAAGGCTGAGGTGCTTGACCTCGTAGGGTTGACTTGTGAGGGAGAAGCTTGGTTATCTTCAATCGTAAGATAACCAGCGTTTCCAAGGGTTTTAGACATTTTGTTGAGAAAAGGCTGAAAAAGAAAGGCCCTTTGATGGTAAGTGTTTAGAACATGGCGTTTGTTTGGACAGACACAAATTAACGAGAAAATTATGATTTTTCCCGGCAATGGAACCACTGATGACGCCATGGATTTTGGGGTCTGAATAGTTGGTAGGATATCTGGCAGGATATATTTGAATGTACCTAGAACACAATAAAGAGAAGCACTGTTAAGGTCAAAGTCGGATGTTAATCCAACGCAGGCCCTCGGGTGTGAGGATAAGATATCAAGAAGGATATAATAACCTGAAAATAAGACGTTGGAATGTCTTAGAGTGTGTGTATATATGTTTAGGGTTTAGACAATGACTTACAATGTCAATTTGGCACTTACCTTATCCAAGGGGATAAAGGTCTTCTATTTATAGGTGATGGAGAGGTGCTTGTTGAGGTAAGCCATGAGGTTAGCCCTAAAGGGCATCTTGGTCTTTGATCAGATACACGTGTCCGCATCGGATTGGCTCTGTCAGTAAAGGAAGATTCACTGTCAGAGGGGATGTCGTTGATAGGGACGGGAGCCGTGTATTTGGGAGAGTTGGCGCGGCGCATTAATGGCGATAGTAGGCGCCTAACTGAGTCACATTCAATGCGATGGGAGTGAGCCGGCTACTTGCATGTTAGAGATAGTAAGTAAACTTGCTCAATAAGCTTTGATAACAACTGGGAGTCTGGTTGAGACCGCAGTCAACATTTTGGGCGCGGTCAATGATAATTGACGCGGACTCGGATGGGACGGTCACATCTCCCTCGGTCACCTGGCTGATGGTCTGGATCCCTTCGATCTTGACTGGGACGATATGAGAGGACGCGTTTGTGACCCTGAGGGCCTATCTGTCTGCGGTCTTGACTCTGGCAGTCTAGGGTATGCCACATCATACTGGGCCTTTGGACCAGACCGAGCTTGGGCCCAGTCTAGCTGGTCCGGGCTCATCACTACCACAGACTTATATTGTCGAAACTAATTCCTAATTGATATGGATTTTGTAATATGTTGTTAGCACTAGATGTAGACATTCTGTTTAGTGTTTAAAGCACAAATATCAGTATGGTGATGACAAATTACTGGTGTTTCGTTAAGTAAGAAACCAGTGGGTTCTTAGAATATCGGCTTGCCGTGATGCAATTTGACTGATTGGTATATAATGTTTATATTTTGAGTTGATGGAACTTTCATATCACGTAGTTTAGGATTGAATTGAGCCCTTATTTAGGTGTAGGTATAAGCAATTTGTTGTGTTTGGGTTTGATTATATTTGACGGTCTAAAGCTTGGGGCCCTTACTGATGGAGGAAGCGTCTCTTCATGGTTGACATGAAAGTTCAAGGATTTCTAGGTAAGTTTCGTGCTCACCTCGTACCTTGCTTTGCACCATCGGTTTTCTAAGTTTGTAGATCTTGTCATTTAGGTTTGATTTACGGATAAACTTCTTTCCCCTAATGGTAGATGCATTCTCATCCCGATTTGTTAATTTTCTTAAAAAGGTATCCCTTGAGAAGAAAATTCTCATTCCTTTAACCTTTCTAGCAGTCACTTCACTCCCTTTCTGTAGGAGAGGCCTGAGAAGCATATTATATGGCAACCCATCCTTTTTAAGGTAAAGGGGTGGAGCGTTCCTCACTTCTTACCATTTGGCAGTATTGTTTCCGCAACAACAATAACAATATTACCCTAGTGCCGCAAAGGCTTTCACCTACGGTGGGGTAAGGGAGGTCGAATTTACGCAGCCTTGCCCCTGTATTAAAATACAAAGGAGTCATTTTCTCGGATTACCCATGACAAAAATTGCGTCGAAAATTGCATGGACTGATTGCAGCTTCATAAAAAAAATGCGCAGACAGTTTAGTAGTCATTTTGCTTTATTTCATCAGATTCCCAAGCCAAAAAATATCCATCGGAAATGATGGAAATAGCAGTATTGTTTCCATGTTTGTTAAAGGCGTCGCCTGCCTCACCTTTCTAGTCGCCTTTTGGGTTTGTGTGTGTTAAGGCAGGCAGGTGATAGCCTTTTTATAAGATGTGCCACCTTTTTGTATAAGGCGAGAGGCATGACAGGCGTTGCCTGATGGAAAAGGCGTAAAAGGTGCTTCAATTTTAATCCTATGTCGATTTTAAACGAATCTGCGTCATTTTTGTGTTTTTTTTTAAATTCCTCGGTGCTATTTTCTAATTATGTGCGTTTTGCCCTAGCCCTAAGTTCATTCAGTTGAGAAGAGAAGAGGAAAGAGGAAAGGGTAAAGGTCACAATCCCAATGCGATTGGCCAACGATTATCTCCATCAACCTTGGCGAGGCTGAATTTCTTCTATTCAGGTGAGATTTTTCCTCCGTCTTCCTTTATTTTGGTAATCTGTAGAGTACTCTGTACATTTTTTTTTGTTATTCTATTTCTCCAATCTCCATTTGATTTTGTGCTCTTTTCTAATCCTCTGTGCTATTTTCTACTCCTTTGTGCTCTATTGCTGCTGAAAATATGCTTAGTGTTATGTCAAACCTAATAATTTTGTTGTATTATAGTATTATGTTCTTTGTTTATCACTTTAATAATTAATTATTGGCTTGATAATAGTTGCCTAACCTAATAATGTTGTTGTTTCAGGATATTCACAATGTCTAGTACTAGCACATCATCTACTAAACGGAAGGATCCGTGTTGGAAGTATGTAACTCTCAAGGATCCGTTGAACACCAATAATACAATGTGCATCTTTTGTAACCTTAAATTCAAAGGAGCGATAGCAAGGGCGAAACAACACATTGTTGAGAGGATTTCCCAATGTAAGGGGTTGCGATAAAGTGGTTGATGATGTGAATGAAGAAATTTCTTCATTTATGGGATCAAAGAAGCAAGCAAATGAAAAACGGGTGCTTGAAAGAACTATCCATTAGCAAAAAATTAGGGAAGAAACACTTAGAAGCTATGGGACTGAGTTTGATGTGGAAGATGAAGAAGTGATTGAGGGTCACGCAATGAAAAAAGCAAAGTTCACATTTAGAGGGCCTATGGATAGTTTTGTTAGTCATGGCGGCCCTACTGCAAAGAACATGAAAAAACAAAAGAGCGAGAATGAGGAAGCACATAATGTGCTTGAAAAACAAGCATGGAAGTCTTTAGTCAGGTGGATGTATAATGCTGGTATTCCATTTAATGCGGTATATTATGACAACTTTCAAAAAGCAATGAGTGATGTTGCTAAATGTGGGTTCATAAAAGTCCCAAGTTACCATCAAGTTAGAGTTCCTTTACTAAAGGATGAAGTAGAAGCAATCAATAATGTTATGGAGGATCATCGGCAAGAATGGAAAATTTATGGTTGTTCCATTATTTTCGATGGATGGAAGGATAGAAGAGAGCGAACTTTGATTAACTTTCTAGTTAACACTCCAAAAGGAAGTATGTTTTTGAAATCAATTGACGCTTCAAAATATAGAAAGACCAGAGAAAGCATATGAGAACTTTTGAGAGATATTATGGAGGAAGTTTGTCCTGAGAATGTTGTACAAGTGATTACTGATAATGCTTCCATTATTAAGGCTTCTGGTAAGCAATAATTTGTTACTCTAATTAGTAGTTATTTACTAGTTATCAATTATGATTATGTGATTGTTGAATTGTTCTAATAATTATTTTCTTCTCCTTTTCACATATGTGATGTTAATGTCACAATATAAACATCTATTTTGGACACCATGCACTGCTAATTGCATGGACTTGATCCTGGAGGATAACATTCCTAGAATGAAGAAATGTTTTGAGAGGGCTATGAAGCTCAAACAGTTACATTTATGGCCGCCCAGGGTTAGTGAGTATGATGAGGAAGTTCACACAATTAGATTTAGCGAAGCCGACAAAGACCCGATTTGCCACATCCTTTCTTACTCTCTCAAGGTTCATTAAGGTAAAAAAAGGGTTAAGGGCAATGTTTCTCTTGGATGCATGGAAGAAAAGTCAATGGGCAAAGGAAGCAAAAGGTAAAGAAGCAACTAAGACTATCATGGATGTTAGATTTTGGAATGTTGCTAAGGAAGCTATTTGGGTTGTTGGTCTTCTTTTCAAGGTAAGTAAGCAACTAATTATAATTTAATTAAAAATATTAGTTTCTTTATTCTAATTTTTATGTTCTTTTCTCTATTCAAGGTTCTTCGGCTAGTTGATGGTGAGATGAAGGCATCTATGCCATATATATATATATATATATATATATATATATATATATATATATATATATATATATATAGAGAGAGAGAGAGAGAGAGAGAGATAGCGAAGGAGAAAATTGCACAAAATTTTGGAAACAATAAAGTGAACATCATCCTTTGCACTTGTTGCTTACTACTTATATCCAGAGTTCCACTACACAATTGAGAACATTCTTAAGGTTGAAGAGATTTGGGATGGGTTCCTTGTCTTCGAGGTTGGTACCTGATGTATCGACTCAAGATCTGATTATTCAGCAATTAAAGGTTTATACGGCGGCAAAAGGTGGTTTCGGATCACCTCCGGCTAAAAGGCACTGCAAAATTGTCTCTCTCTAGGTAATATTTAATTTATAATATGATTGATATTTATTTATATATTATAACAACTTGTCTTAAATATTAATATAATTTGAACTTTATTTTGCAACCGAGTGGTGGAAGCTTTATGGTAGAGGAGTTCCAGAATTGCAACAATTTGCCCAAAAGATCACAAGTTTTACTTGTAGTGCATTTGCCCAGAAGATCACAAGTTTGACTTGTAGTGCTTTAGGATGCGAGAGAAACTGGAGTTTCTTCAAGCACCTTCTTCCTTAGCTCAGAGACAAGAACGAGCTAATCTAGTTTCGAGAGCATGTGGGGCATCTTTAGATTCTTCTTACGATTTTACGAATCTAATTGGTTCGTTGTGAACTTAACTCTCCTTCAAATGAATCAAAGAATTCCATTCTCTAAGGGTTGTGAAGGCTCATTTAGTAGACAACGAGCGAGTAGCAAGCAGCTACTCCTATCAAAATAAAAAGCAGCAAGTTGAACAGGTAAGAAGCCTCTTGACTACCCACCACGTCCTCTTCCAATGACTGCTTTGCTTAGGTTTGCTTAGGCTTAAAATCAGCCTTTTCACCTCAACTTCCTCCTCTCATAAGGGGTACGAGGGCTGGTTTATCTACTTGCTTAAGGCACTAGTTCAGATGGTAAGCTGTAGCTGATCCCAGGTCTTTTTCTAACGAGAGTTCTTCCTTCTCCTATTCACCAGGTACTTAGTAACGAGCGTAGGGCAGAGGTCTTAGTATAGCTCTTTTCATTCAAAAAGCTGATTGGAAGGATCTGTAGAAGAGTAGTAGAGATGTAGAAGGCATACCATATGCTATGCTATATAGAGGAAGGTATTGAATGAAAGGCCTTGTGGAGTTGACCTCATTTTCTTGGTTGGTACGGACCAACTCGGGGCTTGGGTTACCTGAAGCTCAGGTAGAGGCACCTACGGCAGGATCTGTCGTCTTGGAAGGAATTCTTTTAAAATTGGGAACCTACGGTGGCTTTAGTGTCGACCACGCTAACAAAAAAGGAATCCATAAAAACTTAGGATCCGACCTTTTTACGCCCAAGGCTTAGGCATATGGCGAGGAAAACTAGAAACTCGTATGTAAATCTCGTATGTAGTGTTGGAGAAATCTGAAGCTCTTTACCAGGATTTCAGGAGGGTTTATGAAATGAATAAAAAGAAAGAAAGTGTCCATTCACTTCTCATCCTAGTGTAGACACCCCATTCTGAACCAATAATTCATGATTACACTACTCTTCGTCTCACTTTTGTGTTTTGATGAAAGCATATTAGTTTCGTCATGTTTCGTTAAGTTTCTAACTAACCTCATTAGTTTTGGACCTAACTGACTAATGGAATAACTGAAGAGGACAAAATGATCATTTGACTAGTTGTCCCGTGCGGGACAAACGTGTCTCGCGCGAGACAAGCCCTCTGCAGGATGTGCAGAATCACTTTCCTTCTCCGTTTCAACCTCTTTTCTTGATAAACCCTATCCAATATCATTTGAGTTCTGGAACCTTCCTAGGGTGGTTTTCCTCTCCACCTTTACCTCTTAAAACCCTATAAATACTTTATGACTTCAGTATTTCAGAGGTCCCCGATCGAAAACACACAACACACACAATTTGTTGGTTTCTCTCCCCGAAAGATTCCTTCAAATCACTCACAAACAACTCCTAAATTTGTCCATCAACCACGTTGATTGACGAACATTAAGGCTCAAGCATAAAATCAAGGCGAAGCTCTGCCCAAATCGTTTCTCGACCGAGAAGACATCTTAGAACCACGTTCTAAAACCAAACACTCCCTAAACACAAGGTAAATTCCTATCTTTTTACTTTCTCCTTCTCAACCCCTCTATTGCTTTTAGAGTAGTGTAATCCCATCAAAAGGATTAGCCTAGAGTCCCTTCAATCCATGGAGGCGATCTCGAAGTGTACAATCCGATATTCCTAATTAAGAAATTAATTATGGTTTGCTTATTCTTCTTTATTGATTGATAATACTCAATTGGTAAGACCGATCTCCGGATTGGGTGGAATGGGTGCTCCTCGACCTTCCCATTCCATAACTTAACCCCCGAACCCTCAAATCTCTTTAAAATCAAAAAGGTTTTTCTTATTGTTTTCCTAAATAAATAATAAGTGGCGACTCTGTATTCAATAAAAATATCAACGCTACAGTTTTGACGACTCTGCTGGGGACAATTAATTAAGAGGAATAGACTTGCGTTACAATTGTGTATTATCAATCTTTTTAATTTTCTGCAAAAAAAAAATCTGGATTTTTCGGATTTTTCTGTACTGTTCTTCGTCAAATAAAAAATTACTGTCGAATACTTTGTCCCGCACGAAACTAGCATTCGGACAGAAATGTTGTTTGTTTGGCGGCGACAGAATCAACTTGATTGTTGACTGTATAAAACAAAAACAAAAACCCTTGGTTGACCCTTTTAAAGGTAGACCACGTGTTATAAAAAAAATTAGGTCAGGTTGATATTTTTTCGGTTTGACCACACATTAAAAAAAAAACAAAGACTTACAGAAAATTCAAAAAAAAAAAAATCCAAAAAAGTCAAAATAAATTATTATTTCTATTTTGCTTGTATTAACTTTATTTTGCAGGATAGAGTAATTACTTGAACTATATAACTGCGTGAGATTAAATTATTTTAATTTTTATCGGTCATTGGTTGACTCGGGCTTTGTAATTAATTAATTTAATTCTCTTCCTCACTCTCTTTAAGTGGAACTACGACGGCCTAGATCTTCCTAATTTTGGAGAAACGTAGGCAATCACTTGGTGCGGCCACTATCTGTTTTTCTTTAGTTTTCAAAAATAAAACTTTCTATTTTACTCTCTCACCTAGATTGACTATCACACACGCGCACTCATATTATATCTGTCATTGCACTACATACCCTTGATAAACCCGGGACCCACACTAAGGACGGATGACGGCAACCAGCTAGTCGCCGATCTCTCCGAAGTTGGATCATCCCACTCCGCGTATTCAATCCACCTAGATTGTCATATCGCGGGGAGCCTAGCTTTCCAGCCCTGCATCGCCACATATCATGTAGATTTACTTTTTAGGACACTCCGTGACCGGTCCGTTTGATCTTGGAGTCCTTGTAATCCCTTGTCAAGATCTTGTTTTGTGCAATAATCCATGGAAAAGAAATCAAAAAATTGTCGCTTCGGAATTGTCCCTTCGGAAATGTCGCTATGATTGTCCCTACGGATTTTCCCCTAAAAGAGAAAAAAATCTCACCAAAATTATTGCACAAAACTCGATGTTACTTGAGATAACTTCGATTCCTAGGTCCTTAGGTTTGGATTCTGAATGTTAGAAACCACCAAAATGGATTTTCCGTCCGACCAAAATTAGGACTAAAAAAAATCAGAAATTGTGACTTCCCGTGGTGTTGTCTCGCACGATACTTCTTGTCCCGTGCGAGACAAGTGTTCGGTCTTTTCGTATTTTGGCAAAAACCTTCAAACCTTCAAAGCCTTCATTCCCCCTTTTCAGCCGACTTGTTGGGACTCGATCATGGTTTAACACGATTGCTACATGTCTAGGTCCTTCGCCAAAGCTCGACATGATGCCTGCTTCTCCTTCTATCATCGAGGCCGAAATCAACGAAGCTAAGGCCCAACTCATCGAAGTCATGCTTAGGTTGGATGAACAAAGTAAGAAAATTGAGGAACAAAAAGCCCAAATGGCCACCCTCATGTAAGATCTCCATGACATGAAAGTCAAGAAAGGAAGAAAACAAAAGCAGAAAGAGGAATCCTCCTCCTCTGAAGAGGAATCCTACACCAAAAAGAATAAGAAAACCAAAAAGTCAAGCAAGAAAGAGGAAGAATCTGACTCATCCTCTTCCTCTTCCTCATCCTCCTTCGATGATGAGGGACACATATCCAAGGGTACTAGAACCAAGAAAGAAGGCAGTGGTGAAACTACTAAACTTGGTGACCATGTTACTAAGAACTACCTCGAGAAGAAACTTGCAACTCTTGACACTTCAAAGGGGTCATTCGTTCCATTTGATCCCGATGCTCTTCAACAATCCATCACCAAGAGTCCTCGCAAATACAAGACACCCGACATTGCCAAGTTTAATGGCACTACCTGTCCCCGAGCTCATGTTGAGACCTACACTTGGGCTATGCTTCCAATGGGCGTTGATAACACAATCTTGGCCTAATGCTTTCCTCAAACTTTGGAGGGTGCTGCAAGGGATTGGCACATGTCTCTTCCTATGACTACAAGGCTTGATTGGTCGTCTGCATGTTTAGTCTTCCAAAGGCAGTTTGAAGACAACTCCACTTACCACCTTACTAGGAGGGATCTTGAACAAACCAAACAACATGCCAATGAGTCTTTTATTGAATTTGCTAGAAGGTGGAGACTCAAACTTACTGAAATTGTCGAAAGACCTACTCTCAAAGAACAAATCCAAATCTTCCTCCAATGCCTCCGTGATGAATTTCAAGAGAAGCTCGCCGGCAACTACTTTTCTAGTTTCAATGAACTCCATGAGTCCGGAATGAGGATTGATGACTTCCTGAAAAGCAAAAAGAAGGAAAGTACTTTCCGCTTCAACAAGCCTACCACAAGTAAGGATGCTTCAGTCAACGCTATTGCATTCAACCGCCCCAACACCGGCAAGTATTTTGCTGTTCCTCCTCCCAAAAAAAAAGAGGCACTATGACAAACTTGAAGGAATCACTCAAGAAGAACTCTTCGATGTACTCGTCAAGAATAAAAAAATCAAACCAAGGGAAGGTGGTCCTCCTAATGATATGGGTCCGAATCATGCTCATCATTTATTCTGCAAGTACCACAACTTCACCGGCCACGACACCAACACTTGCCATCACTTGAAGGACATCATCCAAGACCTCTTTGAAAATGGAGAGTTAAACCGTCCCAACGTCATCACCAATCATCTCCCTCGTAATCCATGAAGAAGATGAAGCTCCAAGAAGAAATTTACACTTACCACTTTGGGGCTGCAACTATCCTCTCCCTTTCACCTTTGATAGAAGTAGATTAGGTTTTAAATTTCCAAGTATGAACTCGAAGAGCCGTTCAGTTTTTCTAGTACTTCTCACCCCCACTAGTTTGTGTCCTCTAAACTATCGAGTTTGTTCTTAAATTTCTCAATTAATCAAAGTCTTTTTTCCTAAACACTTTCCCTAAGGTTGTTCTACCTCATGAATATCATTTAATTCATACAAAATAATGGACCCTCCATTCCCAAAATCATCGCAAAAAATAGAGACTTCTAAGCGATTTTAAGAAGAAAGTTATCCTTAGGAGGCTTAAGGGTTGAACATTACCCCTACTGAAAGTCAAAGGTCAACAAACGAAGTAAGCCAAAGGTGCTACTGTCAACCTTCATTTCAAGAAGAGTGGGGCTACTCAATTCAAAGCTTTGAGAGTACAAAACAAAAAACTCTCAAGCTTTCATCACCCCCACAACAAAGGTGAAACTTCAAATGGATGAAGGACTCTCCCACAAAAAAAAAAAAGAGTCAAGTGATACCAACAAAAGAAATGAAGATTACTCAACGTTCTCTTACAACAAGTGAAGAAGACTTTCAGTATCAAAAAATGTTTACCCTTAAGTCATACTAATGATTGGCTTCCTTCTCAAACTTATTTAGAAACTTCTAGATGATGCACAGTTCATTAAAAGGTAGAACAACTTTTCTAGATCTTTGAGCCAAGTAGCATTTCGTGTTGAGTCAAGAGGCTTCCTATTAGCCACTCTCATACACACTCTTGAAATTCAAGCATCAAAACTGGGGCTTCCTAACCTTTCCTCCTCCAGTCAATCTCTAATTCAATTCTTCAAAATAATCAAATCTGCATTAGGGGCTTTCCTCTTTGCTTCTCACTCTCATCATTAGAGAATACACTTCTCCAAAGAGTCAATGCTTGGATCACCTTCCAAAGAATAGAGTCCGTCTCTCTCCAACTAACTTGAGATCTCATTTCTCTCTCCTAAATCAAATTTTCTCCCCTGAGTTCTCTTCGAGTTACATACTATTTTCAAAAAAAATGAAAAAGAAAAAAAAAGACGCAAAAGAGATGTCCGCTAGATTGAAAACCCGAAAGGGCGGTCTAGCTCAGAAGCAGAAATTATACAGCCCAAAGAGCGTCCAGAAGAAGTTTGGACTTTATTCGTGGACGGATCTGCGAGAAAGTTAATGAGTTGAGCGGGCATACTCTTGATCGCACCCTGAGGGGAGAAATTCAAAAGAGCCTTGAGATTCAAGTTCGAAGCATCGAACAATCAAGCTGAGTATGAAGCGATTATAGCAGCATGGAATTGGCCAGAGACTTGGGAGTTCAAAATATTGAGATAAATAGTGACTCTCAGCTCATAGTTAACCAAATAAAGGGGGAATATGACACGATCAACCCAATGCTAACCCAATACTGCGGTCTAGCCAAAACCCTTCTCAAATTTTTTGCATACTATGAGCTGAACCAAGTGATGAGAGAGGACAACACAGAGGCTAACCTCCTCTCCAAAATAACTGATCAAGAAGTCATGGACTTAGATACGGACTGCCAGATAGAATTCACTGAAGGACCTGCTATAGATCGGATTCAGATAAACAATATTGAGGATCAGGAAAGGGACAGGGTAAATGAAATCAAGGATTACATCAAGAAGGAAACCCTCCCCGAAGATCAAGCAAAGGCTAGAACCATCAAAAAGGTGTCCGCAAAATACCTCATCCTAGATGGGGTATTATTCCGGCGATCATTCACCAAGCCTTTGCTGAGATGCGTCAAAACTCACATGATCACCAATTTACTCTATGAGGTCCATGAAAGAGTTTATGGCGGAGATCCTGGTGCTCGTACTCTCTCGGAAAAAATTAGATTCCAAGGATTTTATTGGCCAACGATAAGGAGAGATGCAGAAGAGTACGTGAGAAAATGTGACAAATGCCAATGGTTTGCGGACATTCCTAGACTACCATCAGCAGAGCAGACTTTGGTTATACCATCGTGGCCGTTTGATACGTGGGGGATTGATCTAATAGGACCGCTCCCAACTGCTCGAGGAAGCATAAAATACGTTGTAGTGGCCGTGGATTATTTTACAAAGAGGACAGAAGCAAAAGCTTTGGCCACCATCTACGAGGAGAATGTTATCAATTTTGTCCACGATCATATCAGGTGCAGATTTGGGGTTCTAAGAGCAATAGTCTCGGACAACAGCACTCAGTTCACTGCAAAATTTACAGCTGAATGTGAGAGAATAAAAGTTGAACATCGCCAGTCCGCAGTAGCTTATCCCCAAGGGAATGGCCAAGCTGAGGCCGCGAACAAGTTAGTCCTGTACGCCCTAAAGAAAAATTTGGAAGGACGAGGAGGAAGATGGCTAGACGAGCTCCTGACCACGTTATGGGTTGTCCGAACCTCAATCAGAAATTCAACTGGAGAAACCCCTTTTTCACTCACATATGGATCAGAGACAGTAGCACCAGTAGAAGTAGCCTTGCCATCTTACAGAGTCACTTACTTCGACGAGTCTCAAAATGAGGCAAACAGAAGGTATGACCTGGACGATCTCGAAGAAAAGAGAATGCGGACAAATGAAAAAATGGTGAACTACAAGCAGAAAGCCAAAAAGCATCACGATAAAAGAGTGAATAAAAGAAGTTTCTCAGTTGGAGATTGGGTACTGAGAAATATTGAAGTACAAGGGACCCAAATTGGTTTCCACAAGCTCTCCCCAAAATAGGAAGGTCCGTACGAAGTTACCCAAATAATCAAAGAGGGTACCTACAGAATGCGGACAAAGGAAGGAAAAGACCTCAAGAATGCTTGGAATAGCGATCACCTTAGAAAATATTAGTTTTAAAAATCTTTGTATTATGTAAGGTTGATATAGGCAATGAATGTATGAATATCAAGGCAAATTTTTGCTCTAAACTGTGGTAGAAACTGTTGTAGCAATATTCCCAACAGCTGGAAACAGTAAAAGTGGTTGCTCGCAAAAAAATAAATAAAAAAAATAATGCAAGAACGGATGCCAGTGGGTTCAAGGACCAATATAGAAGCTCCTACCTACTGATGCGCAAAGATCCTTTAAGATCGCACGATTATATGTGTACAAAGGCCATATTGCCCGTACACGATTGCGGACATGACTCTCAGTCCTGTTCGCATGAACAACCAATAAGTGGATATAGATGCAAGTGGGGACAAAGGCCAGTGCCCGTACCCACTAAATGCGCGTACGCCTTAGGTGGCTGATGATCGCATGCCTGTATGTACAAAGACCAACATATGAGTGCATTACATGATCGCCACAAGACTCCAAAGAGTCAAAACGTGTGAACCACCAATAGTGGATACAGATGCCGGTAGGTTCAAGGGCCAATATTCCCCTGCCTACTGTTGCATGGACTATAGCCTCACGACCACAATCCGCTTGCCCAATGAAAGCAGCTTGCCTTGGCTCTTTTATAATTATGCCACGAATTTGAAAATCTAAATAAGCGTAATTGGAAGGGAGTGATCAAAGAAGTTTTAAAAGCCAAATTGACAAAATGAGGTCAAGACCTCAAAATTGTCCAAGGCCATAACAAACACGATCATAGAGAAAAAGGGCTGACTCTCACAAAAAACTCAAGCAATTTTGAATAAAGAATTATAACTCATAAACGCGGTCAGAAGGTCTACCATGCCCATAAACCGTGGCATTGAGTAAAGAATAATTATTCCAAGTCTTAAGCTGAAAAAAGAAAAAGCAAGAATGCGAGCTTAAATGAAAGCGTTGATATAAGTATCAAAAGTATTCAAAAATTGCCAAGACTTGAAACAGCCTAGAAAAGACAAAGAATAATTGGAAAAATACTTTCTATTAATGGATAAAAATGATTTACAAATCCTAAAAGTCTATTACATATGAAGAAAAGAAAAATCCTAAGCTAAAGGCTGGGTAGAGTCAGGAGCGTTCTCCTTGATAGCTTCAGAAGTAGGAATTGGAGAAGGCAGACTCTCAGCAGATCCAACGACTAAGACAGTTGTTATAGGTTCAGTAGGAGCCTGAGCTGGGGCTGACCGCGGTGGAAATAAGTCGCTGACTGCAGGCCCGTCAGGAAACACGCGAGCAGCAGCTTCTTCAAGTGATAAGCCTTCCGTTCCAAACCTCATAAGGTCCAATTTATTTCGGAGGCTTGGAACGGTGACCGCAGCCACAAGAGGCAAGGAGGAGGCCACTGCAAGCTCCAAGTTGGCTACTTCATCCTCAGCCAGAGGGACAAATGCGTGCCCGGGCAGGCATAGAGCATCTGTGGAGATCAAAGAGCCTATTACGGCCAATTGCTCTACAGAGAACTTGCTCGTAGCAGCAAAGTTCCTTAACTGCGTCAAACAACCGAGCTCGTACTGGATGGAAGACTCATCCAGAATCATCTCCTTGAACTCCTTGGAGTTTTTGAACTCCTCCACTGCTTCTTTGCGAGCAGCCGCCAAGATAGCCTCCCTCTCCAATTGAAACTGCCTCATAGGGAGCAGATCCTCGGACAGTTTGTCCACAGTCTGCTCCAGGCCTAGAACTGCCTTTTTGGCAGCCTCCAGCTTGACCGACAACTCTTTATTCCTCTTCTCGAGGTCAGCCTTCTGCCCGCGGAGCTCATCTCGCTGTCCCTGGACCTTGTCCATATCTTTATTGGCCTCATCAAGCCGACCCATAACAACCCTCAGGTCTCCCTCCTTCTCGATCAGAGAGGCCGTCAGGGTATTCACTTTCTCCTCAGCCTTGGCCAAAGCCTTATACTTTTCAGTATAAGCCTTAGCCTGATCGGACAAGAGGGTGGCCTGCTCTTCATTGATCTCCCTCATCCTCATGGACTTATTGGCCATCTGCGAGCAGAAAAGTAAACAGTTAGAAGTATGATTAGGGGAAGTATTGGTTTAGCATCAGGAAGAATGTTACCTCAATAGCCATTAAGCCCATATCTCCGGACAGGGCGGCAAATTTCATCTTAGATACCACGGCCCATTGAAATCAGGGGCATAGAGCCTATTTAATGCTCCTTGTCCGATCACAGAGTTATAGCCCCCACGGAAGTAGGGATTCACCCCTTTAACCTTGGGCACTTTCTCGAGCTTATCCTTCAGACCCCAGGCTGATTCGCGTGCTTCATTGGGAAGCACTGGGAGGATATTGAGCAGATTGTCCTCCCTCTATCCGAGGAGGAAGGAGGCGCGGTAGCGAGAGTGGAGGCTTGGGCATGTGCGCCATCCCCCTTGTGAGTTTTTTGTGATCTCTCCTTGCCCGCGGAATCAGCATTAGGGGCAGACCTCTTCTTGGATGCATCAACGTGTCCGGAGGGAATAGTGCGGCCAACCGGGATGGAGCCAGGGGCAGATGATGGTGGAGGTCCTTTAGGGGGAGGAGGCAGAGGCAGATCCTTTGTATGAGGGATCCCTTTTGCTGCGACTAGAGGGGCGCTTGACACTCTATCAACAATGGGCGGAGTAACGCCCTTCGGCAAAGTTTTTCCCAAAGCAGCCTACTTGGTCGCTGCTTCCTTCTCTTCTTGAGCTAGTTTCCTAGCCTTTAGTTGTTGGGGGTTAGGTTTACCCATCTCCGAGATATTCAGCTGGATCTACTCTGAAAGAAAAAAGAGTTTATTAGACAACGGTTGAAATTGAGAAAGCGGTTGATAAAGTGATCAAGGGGAAGTCTCAGTCAATTCTCAAACTGGACCCCATAGAAAATACAAGCCCTATTGTCCTCGCGGACATCAGCTACCATCGCCGGCCTCAACTTTCCTTTCTTTGTCTCCACTTCCTGAAGTGGTCGGACACGAAATTGCTTGGGGTCAACATTATAAGTGGTGTATATTTCTGACTCCTAGTTAGTAGGGGCCACCTCCTTGCCTTTCCTCTTCTTGCCACGGCCAGGATTTGCCTCAATCGCATGACTCTTTCCATGAGCATCGATGTCCTCCTCAGAATCTTCCCCGAAGGCATCAATGATCCCCGTTGCCTTCTGGGTCGTGCCCCTTGCCATGCGATCTTCCTCCTCGCGGTCATCTTCCACCGTCTCCACACTCTGAGAGCCAAAGAGACTAGTAGATGACCCCTTGGAGGATTCCTGTCACGACCCTAATCCTAGGCACTATTTTAAGCACATGTTGAGCACGTGGGGGTGGGGTGCGTTGCATATCATTTTATGCATTTCATGATATTCGTTAGTCTTATGTGTTAGTTTTGATTTTTTTATAATTTATTTGGCATTTTAAGTATGTTAATAAATTAACTTTAATTATTTAATGTTCAAATGAAACAAATAGGAAATTGTGTAGTGAATTTTAATAGTGGAAAAATTTAAATAAAAGCTTATAAAAGGTTGAGGTGCTAAAGTGTGGAGATTGAATCTTGAGAAAGTTAATTGTAGTAGTTTCCTTCATGGAGGAGCTTAAATGAAAATGTGTTAATGTATATCCTTCTTTCTTCTTGGTGAAAGCCTCATAATCCAAATGATTAGCCAAGTTCCTTCCTTGTTCCATTTTAGAGCTTCAACTTAGGTTTTCACTTATAAATTCTCCATAAATTCCACAATTTTCCGTTCTTCGATCCGTCTTCATTTAAATGTTCGGGAAGCCGAGAGGAGCATTTCTATCTGATTGAAGTTTTCACTTTTTCGTATTAATTTTGAGGTAAGTTATTATGCCATTCCTTCTAATCTTGTTCATTTGAGGTTTTGAGTTGAATTGGATGATATATAAATATTCTTTGTCAATTTTGGGAATTTTATTTGGTTTTGGAATGGATGGAAATAGGTTTTGGATGAGTATAAAGAATTGATGGTATAGTGGTTTGGTTTAAAGTGGCCATTGTTGATGTATAAATGGTTGCATGGTATTTTGGAACCTTTTTCTTGGGTTTGAAATGGTTTGGGATGGGTCATGCTGAAGTTGGAGTGTTGGAAAATGTTAGTTTGAGGTAAAATGGGAAGGGTCAAGCTTTGCTGATGTTTCAGCAATCAGAAGCTAATTTTCTGCAAAGGTCACGACTCGTGCCCTCTGTCACGAGTCGTGCCAAGCCTGCAGTCGTGACCACGAGTCGTGTAAAAGCTTGGACTCGTGCTGCTTTGAGGGTCACGACTCGTGTTGTTGGTCACGATTCGTGCCCTGCCTAAACCACTTGTAGAACTAGTCGTGACTAAAATTGTACTCGTGCTGGATTGGGACACGAGTCGTGCCCTGCCCTGTTTTGCTGAATCATTTTTCAAGCCATTTAACCTTAACCCCCTAAGGTATATTTGAACCAATTGAACACTCTAATCATAGTACAACATATGAACTATCAAATGATGTTTCAACTTATCAAAAAGGGTATTAGGAAGATGATTAAATATTGTCTTGAAAATGGTTGAAAGGCATTATGGAAACTTCACCAAAGTTGATCAAAACTTGGTAAAACAATCTTGAACCTTTTATGAAGGGTACTCAATGTTGTATGTGAATATGTAGGGCTTGCTTGTGATACATTGTGCCCATAATTGGTTACATATTCATGGTTTGTTGTTCAATAGTGTATGAAATTATAAGTTACACTATTGTGATGGTTTGAACATGAGTACTAATACGATGTTGTTGGATTGATATCCCAAGTGTGGATTTATTTTCAAGTATCTATTTATGTTCTTGAATGTGTTTATCAGCTGATGTTTAGGGGTATAATGGAATTCAATCAATTATGGAAAATGTTCTATAAGGTGATCGAATTACATTTTACCTGTGACTGTCTCCTTCTGTAGCCACAGTTGGGGTGATAGCTTCTGTATTTAACCAAAAGCATATAGAGATAGCGAGTAATATTATATGGTTCTCTGAAAAATGAGTCTCATAAGATGTGAATATGCTTAAGCAGTTCACAAAAGAGAGGAGTTTTACTCCCATGTTGTACGACATATTGTTCAGACGAAAAAGGAAACTGAGGTAACGTAATGTATTTACCGCTTTAAAAATGTGTTGTGAGCAACCATGTTATGTGTTGCATCTTATATGGCATCTTGTTACATCATAATATCTTGTTGAGATTTATTCTCACCCCTTCTCCCTTTACTGTTTTAGATCGCGCTGAGACAGGTGGCCCGAACCAGTGAGGCCGGGAAGGAATTTGGACAGATTTCTTTTGGGATTGTCAGGGATGTTTAGAGTTAGTTGGTTGGGAGTAGCTCTTGAATAGTACTCATTTGGAGACTTGTATTTAGTAATATTTTGTAAAATGGTTTCTTTTGTGTAAATGATGTAACTAAACAGGTTGTTGCTTTTCTTTCAAAGTTGGTTTTGTAAACCTATCTCCAAGTGGAGAAGTGACGTTGTTTTATCTTGGCTTATGAAAGTTTGTTTTTATATTTCAAAGTATCAAAAGTTTTTAAATTTTAGGTGATTTGTCTAGTAAGGGGACCCTCCCACTCGGGGCACGAGCTAAGGTTCCGGGTTGGGGTCCCCACAGTTCGACCTCAGCTTCATCCTCTCCGCCTCCGGCCACCTCCATTTCATCACCGTCATCACTACTACTCAGGTCCACTATGGGCACATCAGGGGCCTCGGTCTGACGTTCGGGGAAAACGGTGTTCAAGGGTTCAACGTCTAGAGGGGAGCACTCAAATCTTCTGCGCCCAGGCACTGGTACTTATTCATTTGGTCAAGATCCATGATGGAAACTTTCTCCCAGTCAGTTCTCACTCTAGGGTTATGAATGGCTCTCCTCACAAATTCAACGACGTTCAAAGCCTTGCCTCTCTCTCTCTCGGGGAAACCTGCACAGAACCCCCATGACAAAATTTTGTAAACCATTGGTATCCCCCAACCCTACCATATCACCTTTCACAATCAATTTCGTCTTGGCCTACCACAACCGGGGTGGGACAAAAGACCCCCATTGATATTTCTCACAGAAATACTGGAAACACTCCATGGATAGCCTAACCCAAGCGTGGGCAACCTTCCTATAGATCCCCTCGGACTGTTTACAAACAGCAAAGAGATTCGGAGTGGTTCCATCTCCTAATTCTACAGGACGAGCCGGACCTAACTCACGGGTCGTCATCGAGTCCAGAAAAGACAGAAATAGAGATGGAGAAAGAGTTTAAAACACAAAATTACTTACAAGGAAGGATTCGTAGGAAGAAAATGCTAAGTACAGAAGGCAACAAGTTTTCTCTCTGTAAACAATTTAAGGGCTTGAAGATGATAAAAGGGATTTGAGGGTTGAAGGGTTTGTATTTATAGGCCTACCAATATGGGTCAATCTGTATTTATTAGCCCACAAACCATCTCCCTCGAACCACGAACCGGCGCCAACATTTGGAAATTCGAAATTCGTCAGTCGGCATTTATGGCACCTCTTAGATGATTGACACGTACCCTTTGTACCTGTCACGCGCTGTCTTTTCACCTGCCAAGGGGCCCACCAATTTAACCGGGAGGCAGAGCAATAAAGCTTCTACAATCTTCCTCACGTGCCTCTCACATATGCCTATTTGCACGGGAGGCAGAGCAAAATCAGTGAAAAAGACCAACACTGGTGCTCGCCTAAGGCGCGATCTAACAAAACCGAGCTTAGCTAGTAGCTCCTCGCTCAGACCATAAATAATCACTCACTTGGAGCTAGGGGACACTGATGAGCCCGGACCAGCTAGATCGGGCCAAGCTCGGTCTGGTCCAAAGGCCCAGTATGATATGGCATACCCTAGACCGTCAGAGTCAAGATCGCGGATAGATAGGCCCTTAGGGTCAAGGCCGCGTTCCTCTCATACCATCCCAGTCAAGATCGAAGGGATCCAGACCGTCAGCCAGGTGACCGAGGGAGATGTGACCGTCCCAACCGTGCCCGCGTCAATTATCATTGACCGCGCCCAAGATGTTGACTGCGGTCTCATACCAGACTCCCGGTTATCTCACCAGACTTCCGGTTGTTATCATAGCTTACTGAGAAAGTTTACTTACTAGCTCTAACATGCAAGTAGCCGTCTCACTCCCATCGAATTGAATGCGGCTCAGTCAGGCGCCTACTATCGCCCTTAATGCGCTGTGTCAACTCTCCCAAATACACGACTCTCGTTCCTATCAATGACATCCCCTCTGACACTGAATCTTCCTTTATTGTAGAGCCAATCCGATGCAGACACGTGTATCTGGTCAAAGACCAAGATGCCCTTTAGGGCTGACCTCATGGCTTACCTCAATAAGAACCTCTCCATCACCTATAAATAGAAAACCTTTGTCCCCTTGGACAAGGTAAGTGCCAAATTGACATTGTAAGTCATTGTCTAAACCCTAAACACATACACACACACTCTAAGAGATTCCAAGGTCTTATTCTCAGGTTATTATATCCTTCTTGATATCTTATCCTCACACTCGAGGGCCTGAGTTGGATTAACATCCGACTTTGACCTTAACAATGCTTCTCTTTGTTGTGTTCTAGGTACATTCAAATATATCCTGCCAGATATCTTACCAACCATTCAGACCCCAAAAGTCGTGGCGTCATCAGGTAGCTTAACGGACCTTTCCTGGATTCATTATCATCTCAAAGCCTTTGAACTCTCTTCTTTGCGCAGTATTGCCTATCAACAATCAATATTTCCAAGAAAGAAATACAAAAATAAGTAATCACACCCATAAATTTCAGATTTAAAACCCACAAAACGCATAAAATTAATGGAAATTACCCAAGTGGATCGACATTGTTTGACATATTCCTCTCTAGGTTACTTGCATTTGGGCTGGAAAGAGCAACCCTACTGACGTGATTTCTGTCAGCTTCTTACCTGATTCTTTCTCCAAACAAGCGTAAAATGCCTCACGAGCCTTGTGATTTCAATTTTTTTTTAAAAAAGGAGGGAATCCAATAGAATATTACACTCCAAAATGTGAAATTATACAAAGAAACGAAGCGACTAGGGTTAAGTAAGTACCTTGTAACAAGATTGTGTGTGGCTTCTAAGTGGACGTCGGGTTGAATTTTTTCGAAGGTATTTGAAATGCAAGCTTCTGGTGCCATGTTAATGGCGAGAAACTATGTGTATGTGTGTGTGTGAAAGAGAAAGCTTGCCTAGTTCCTAGTTATAGCACGCTATACTTGGGAAAGAAGAAGGTGCAAAATGGTTATTTGGGCCCATAGGTGTGGTTTCTAATGGATTTGTAGATGGGACCATTCAATCCGTGTGTTGTGTGTAAAATTCATTACATATTGTTAGTGTAAACTACAGGTGATATCGTAGATGATTTCCCAAATTTCAGGTGATATCGCAGATGATTTCCTGAATTGGAATTTATATAGTTGTATATTTCTTGTTTATTATTTAATGGACTAATGTGCTAATATAATCTGTATAGTCTATGATTTATGTTTATATTTCAGAGTGCAATAGTATCAAAGAAAGAGCTAGACACGTGTGGAATTTGGAAGGAAACAATTTATGCATTTTATGCATAAAATCGTTACTTTGGCAACAACAATTAAAAACGTGTGGAGACTTGATTAAGGAGTTGTTGCTGAATAAAAGAAGAGTACAAGGTTGATAAAGCTTGGGAGTACAAGGCGTGGAAGCTTGGACTTGAGGATTAATCAACTCGGTTGCTACAATTTAGGAAGTGGGAGCTAGAATTGAGGAACAATCTCAACCACTCTCCCTACTCTTCCTCAACGTGCAAATACAACCCCAAGGCTGTTAATTAAGTAGCCTTCAAGTATTTGAAGATTATAAATAAGCTTGGAAGGTTTCATTTGAAGATATACCAAGACATGCCAATTTACACCAACACATTCACACCTTCGAAAGCTTAGAGATAGAGTTCTTTGTTTGGTTCTTTTAATCCTTCCTCCCTTATAATTTCGCACTTGATTAGATTGGTATCAAGTTGTGTGAAGGCTAGGATAGGATTTCGTTCTTTATCTCTTGTTCCATAGAGCTCAAATTGTTATAGCCATAGGAAACATTTTCGGCTTTGTATATTCATTATAGTGATTATAAAGTCTTGCCTAAGAGGCACTCTCAAGTTATATTTATATAACTTGAGAAAAATAATTTTGGTGTTTTTATTCCGCTGCAAACTCTTTTACAAAATTGTTTTATTTTTCGAAGTGTGTGTGTGCTATCCCAAGTGCTATCGTTGGTGCTGTTATCACCTTGGATATCACTTGTGATTCTGGCCGTGACAATTTCAATTGGTATCAGAGCAGGTCACTTGACGATACTAAGTGCTTGGTCTAGGTATCATGGCTTTTGATCTTGCAAATTCAAACCAAAAACGTCTTCCTGTTTTAGATGGTTCGAATTATGCATATTGGAAAATTTGTCTTCGCTCACATATCAAATCAATTGATTTTCGAGCGTGGCGATCTAAAGTTAATGGGTACTCTCTTCCACTGTTACCTCCTGATGAGGATGGTGATATTCAGGTTAAACCTGAAGGCGAGTGGACTAATGAAGAGATCACCCTAGCTAACTATAATGAGAAAGCTCTTAATGCTATCTTTGAGTGGGTTGACATGCATATTTTTAAATTTATTCAAAATAGTTCCACAGCTCAAGAAGCTTGGGATATTTTACAAAGGTTTTGTGAAGGTGATTCTAGTGTGCGTGAAAAAAAACTTAGAGGTCTTACTGGCAAATTTGAAAGGTTGAGAATGGGTGAAAATGATACCATTTCCTCTTATTTTGAAAAATTGTTTGACATTGCTAATGAGTGTCAACTTTTAGGTGAACCTTTTACCAATAAATAATTGGTTTCAAAGGTTATTATAACTCTCCCTGAGTGTTTTAATATCAAGGTTTCATCTATAGAAGAGGCTCACAACCTTTCTACTATGGACATCTATTCCTTAATGAGCATTTTAAAAAAAAATTGAGTCAAACCTTGCTGAGCAAAGTGAAGCTTCTAAAGGCAAGAGTGTTGCTTTAAAAGTTTAATCCTCTAGTGGTTCAACTAATGAGGATGACGAAAATTTTGAGGAATTAGGTGAAGATACCAGTGTTGCCTTGCTTGCTAGGAAATATAACTCTATGTTACGAAAGTTTAACAAAGAAAATGTGCAGGTGAAGGCTAAAGAGCAACAAACCAAGTTGTACAATTCAATGCCAAAGATGACATTTCCATCTACTCAGAAAGGTGGTCCCATAAGGAGAGCATCATTAGATTAATCCAGATCTGATCCGAAATACCTTGAATCAATCCAATGTCATGCTTGCTCTGGATGCGGTCATTACTCAAACGAGTGTGCTAACACTCTAAGGAAGATGGGAAAGAACCTATGGGTTTCATTCAGTGACAATGAAGATGAGGAGACCATTCAATTTGAAGATTCAGATCAAACAGCAATGGTGGTCACAAATTGTGACTCAGATTCTGTCAGTGATATCCCATGTGATATCCAAAGTGGGATAACACCTGAGATATCATCCAACAGGTATACAGATTTTAATTTGATAAATGCTTTTTGTTTCGTGGGTTCTGTTAACATGGATGCAGGTAGTTCACAAGAGGGTGAACAAAGTAAGGAGTTCAGCAAGGATGAACTCATTTGTGGTCTTAAGAACCTTTGCAAAGAATTGGTGGATGAATGGAAGAAAGAGAACAAGAAGGTAGTTTCTCTATCTAAAGAGGTTCAAGACCTGACTGATGGCTTGACTAGATTGGAAGTTCAACTCACAAAGAAGGATGTGGAGCTGGACAAAGTCAAGGCCAAGCTTACTCTTGCCGAGGCAACATTTAAGAAACTCAACACGAGTTCTTCCAAGTTAGATGCAATTTTTGGGTTGAGCAAACCACTCAAGGCAGGTATGGGTTTTCAAGAGTCTTTAAATGCTATTACATCTACTTTGGCTAATAAGGAAGATAAGTTAGTTTTTGTTAAAGAAAGAGACCATGTCGAACTAATATCTTCTGATAAGTCTTCTGACAAGGTAAAAATATGTAACTACTGTTACTCTACTGGACATTGAAAAATGATTGTAAAACACTTTTAAAGAAACAGTCCAGTTCCTGTGTGATACCTGAAGTGCTACCTAGCACGTCAGATATCACTGGCAGTCAGAAGAAAAATTATCAAAGTAGGAAAGTGTGGAAACCTAAGTCTAACCTAATATGTGACGTTGTGTGCACTGCCTTAAAAACTAACGTTGAAGGTTCATGGTATTTTGATAATGGTTGTTCACGTCACATGACAGGAACAAAAATATTTTTAAAATAATATGAACCTATTCAAGGTGGTAGTGTAACGTATGGTGGTGGTGGCAAGAGTAATATAGTAGGAAAAGGGATCTTAAATGTACCTGGATTTTCTGCTTTGAAAAATATTTTGCATGTTGATGGACTTGTAACTAATTTAATTAGTATTAGCCAACTTTGTGATGACAACCTTGAAGTGAAATTAAATAAAACACTTGTGAAGTTTTTGGTTGTACCAATAACTGTGTTATGACTGATACTAGGTCAAGTAATAACTGTTATCTTATTGAGGATAAACAAGTGTGTCATTCTGTGAGGGTTGATGATGATGCTACCTTGTGGCATCAAAAGTTGGGTCATGTCCATTTTCGAAACATTGTGAAACTCATTAAGGCTGAAGCTATAAGAGGTATACCTAGTCTGGACATAAGTAAGAAAATCATATGTGAAGATTGTCTTAAAGGTAAACAAACACGTGCTACCCATAGTGCTACCCAACATAATGAGGAGTATTCTGGGACAACTCACTGTTTTCAATTGATGCATATGGATTTAATGGGTCCAGTGGAGGTAGACAGTTTAGGAGGTAAGAGATATACTTTTGTAATAGTTGATAATTTTTCTAGATTTACTTGGATATATTTTTTGAAAGAAAAATCAGAAACTTTTGAAAAGTTTAAGATCTTACATGCTAAAATCAAAAACATGTTTTGTGCTCTTATCATGCGAATAAGGTCTGATCATGGAACAGAGTTTGATAATTCATTGTTCTTTACTTTTTGTGAATTAAAAAGAATTAAACATGAGTTTTCTGCTCCTAAAACTCCTCAACAAAATGGGATGGCTGAAAGGAAAAATAGGACCTTACTTGAAATGGCACGTGTGATGTTGTTTTCAAAAAGAATTTCAAAAAGATTTTGGGCTGAGGCCTTAAACACGGCTTGTCACACGGCCAATAGAGTTTTTCTAAGACCTGGTACTAGAATGACACCTTATGAAATTTTGAATGGTAGGATACCAAAAGTTCATTATTTTCATACATTTGGATGTGTGTGTTATGTTCTAAATGATCGGGATTACTTAGCTAAAATTGACTCTAAAAGTGATAAGGATATATTTCTTGGGTATGCTCAGGACAGTCGAGCATATAGGGTTTATAACCTTAGGTTAAAAACCATTCAGGAATCAGTTAATGTTGTTTTTGATGACTTAGCAAGTGTTACAGGTGATGGAGTGCAGGAATCTCCATTGATATTGCTGGAAGAACTGGAGGATCAAAATCAAGTAAGTGATACCCTAGGTGCTGACCAGAGTCTTGCCACTGAAGGGATAGAATCTCCGGTATCACCTAAGACCAGTCCAGCAACTGAAAAGAATGAACAGTCAGATGATAATGCTCATGTGCATGAAGATTTGAGAAGGGATCCACCAGCTAGGATCAAAAGAGATTATCCTTCATCTCAAATCATTGGAGAAGCAAGTGAAGGGGTACGAACAAGAAACAAAGGGCATTTTAGTAACCGTGAAATGGCAAGGTATGTGTGCATGTCCACCACATACCACAAGGTAAAATATTCCTATTTTGTTTCTTCTTTAGAACCCAAAAATATTTCTGAAGCTTTAAAAAATAATTTTTGGATACATGCCATGCAAGAGGAACTTGAACAATTTGCTCGTAATGAAGTTTGGTGTTTAGTACCACGTCCTATTAACACTAATGTAATTGGTACAAAATGGATTTTCAAGAATAAATCAGATGAGCAAGGAAATATTGTTGGGAATAAAGCTCGTCTCGTAGCTCAAGGTTACACCCAAATTGAAGGTGTTGACTTTGATGAGACCTTTGCTCCTGTTGCTAGAATAGAATCCATAAGACTCCTCTTGGCTATAGCTTGTTTTCGAAAAATTACCTTGTTTCAAATGGATGTTAAAGTTGCCTTTTTAAATGGTTATTTAAAAGAAGAAATTTTTGTTGAACAACCAAAAGAATTTGAAGATCCTCATCTACCAAACCATGTATATAGACTTGATAAAGCCTTCTATGGCTTGAAACAAGCTCCACGTGCATGGTATGGTCGCTTAACCTCTTTCTTACTTGAATATGGTTTTACAAGAGGTGAAGCAGATAGGACCTTATTTATCCTAAGGCATGGCAAAGAAACAGTCATTGTTCAAATCTATGTTGATGACATAGTCTATGGCTCCACTTCTCAAACGTGTTTAAAAGATTTTGTAGAGGCTATGACATCAACATTTGAAATGAGCATGATTGGTAAGTTAACATTCTTTCTAGGCTTGCAGGTGAAACAATCAAATGAAGGAATATTCATTTCACAAAGCAAGTATGCAAAGAGCCTAGTGAAACGGTTTGGGTTGGAAGAAGCAAAAAGTTCAAAAATCCCCATGTGTTCTTCTCTTAAACTTGGTAGAGACCAAGTAGGTGAGGATGTTGATCCTACTCTATATCGTTCTATGATAGGTAGCCTTCTCTATCTCACTTCTAGTCGTCCTGATATCATGTTTAGTGTGTGTGTTTGTGCACGTTATCAAGCCAATCCTAAAGTCTCCCACCTTAATTCTGTCAAAAAGATAATTAAATATGTTTCAGGAACAAGTGAATTAGGAATTTGGTTTAGTGAGGATACTAATACCAATTTGGTAGGCTTTAGCGACTCGGATTGGGCGGGGGATATGGATGATAGAAAAAGTACTAGTGGAGGATGTTTTTACTTGGGTAACAATTTAGTTTCATGGTATAGTCGTAAACAAAATTGTGTCTCTCTTTCCATAGCTGAGTCTGAGTATGTTGCAGCTGGTAGTTGTTGCTCACAACTTATTTGGCTAAAACATATGCTAGATGACTATGGTCTAGAGAGTAATTCTTTGACTATGTACTGTGATAACCTGAGTGCTATCAACATTTCAAAAAATCATGTTCAACATTCCTGTACTAAGCACATAGATATACGTCATCATTTTCTTAGAGATATGGTAGATAAAGGCCTAATTAACATTGATCATATTGATACTAAGTATCAACTGGCTGATATCTTTACCAAGGCATTAGACCACGAGAGATTTTCTAGTTTGAAAAGATCTCTTGATCTTTGTAATCTCTGAGTCTGTTTGTATGTGCTACCCCAGGTGATGTTATCACTCAGGGTAACACTTGTATATTAGTGTATTTTTTTCTTTTTTCTTTTTACTTAAAAAAAATGCTTTCATAGTTTTTTTTTAATCTGGTTAGCTTAGTTCTAATCGTGGCACATACTGACTTTTTTGTTATGGTAGGTTATTACTTAGGTTATCATGTGTGATATCACTCCCCTTCATATGCTTAAAGTGACAAAGTCACTAATCTTTTCTTTTTGATAAATAAAAGGCAAAGGCATTTTTTCCATACTATTCTCTCGAGCTCGGGGCACGGTGTTCGCTGCAACGATGTACTCTTGCCAATGAGAATGTATGAGGTGGTTTATGCTAAGTATTAGGGACATGGAGTTCGCTACTACAGTGTACCCTACTTGAAAGGCATAAATCACTTTATCTCTACACTTGAAATAAAACTCGAAGCACGGAGCTCGTTACTACGATGCTTTCTTGTTTAAAGAAGTGTATTGATTTTTTATAACAAGCAATGTACTTAAAAAGAATATAGGCTTATAATGCCTAAAGTGCATGAAAAATGCTCAGCTTGTTATGCCTTAAGTGTCTAAAAATGGCTAAGCTTGTTATGCTTGAAATGCTTGAAAATGAAAATATTTATCAAGGGGATGTATATCACATGTGTTATCCTACGTGTTACCATCATTGCCTTAACACATTAGTGTGTGCTATATTAGTTTTTTATTTCTTATTTTCGAAATATTGTTGATTAATTTTTCAAAATCTGAAAGTCTTTTTAATTAAAGAGTTTACGATTTTGAAAACGTCTTCAACAAGTTTCCTTTATTTTTGGTAACATTGTTGAGTAACTAACCCATATTTATTTTGATTTGTGCATATAATTTTTCGGGTTAGTTGCAAAATATTTGATTTACTGTAAGTACCCCAATCTGGATCACCCCCTTTCAAGCACACGGGAAACACCGCAGACTCATCAACGCAGTCTCGACGACCTCTGGCACTCAAAACCCTCTCAAAACCCCCAGCCAAACCAAGGGAGGAGCCTTCTTGGGATAAAAAGGGACAAAAGGACCTTTTGGGAATTTTCAGGAAATTGGAAAAGCATACATGGTCCGTACGGACCTCTTTGCTTTAATAATTACTGAATCCTCTTAAAATCCACAATATTCCCTCAAATCCCGGGGAAAATGATTACCCTCCTGCAGAGTTGGTCCGTACGGACCTCTTTGCATGTCAAGTTGGTCCGTACGGACCTTATTGCACAGGGGACATCATAATTGCAGAATATTCACCATCATCACAGATTCCCTCAAATCGAGGCAAACCAAAATTACGGATTACTGTGGAGGTCCGTACGGACCTTCTTGCACCAAATACGGCACTATAAATAGAGGGCTCCCCCTCCTCATTTTCACACACCTCCCACTTCTCTCTTCCTCCCTAAGCCTTCTGGCTTCCCCTCTAAGTCCTCTCGAGGCACTCCCGGCCCCTTTCGGATCCTTCCGAGGCCTTCCGAGCTCCCTTGTGGTGCTCCGAATCCTCTCCGAGCGCTCCCGCGACGCTCCCGCGCTGTCCCGAGGCACTCTCGAGGTACTCTGAGGCCCCTCGTGGTACTCCGAGGCCTTGCCTGGTCTTTCCACGGTGTCCCGGCTCTTTCCGAGTCAAACCGGCGATCCCAAACCACGCCGAACCTCTGCCCGAGTGATCCCGACGATCCCCACGCACGCCGAAACTCTGCCCGAACGAAGCCTGCAACCTCAACTCACGCCGAAACTCTGTCCGCAGACAACCGGCCCCTCCCGAAGCAATCCCGGTCCGTGCCGGAACGCTACTCTGACCTCAAACACTATTCCTCAGCGAAAGACAGACACGAACCAACATTGGTAAGGCTTCCTTCCTACACTATTTCAATACATTTCAATACGTAGTGTACAATGTAGACATCCGACACAGCATGCATTTTTAAAAGCACACACACACACACACAACATTTTAAAGGATATTAGGGGTATCCGAAAGACTCGTTTTACGAGGCGACTCGGGTGAGCTCTAATATTCTAATATTCTCTTCCCGAGGAGTCATCTGACCTCCGAACTCAAAATCTCATCACACAAAAACAGTTTAAAATTATCTTTAAACTGATGCCCTTTTTCAATGTTTTGGGCTTAATAAAAACGGCGTGGCGACTCTACAAATGCGAAAACAAACGGCGAGACACCTCCAACTCGAAAACGCTGCAAGGCGGGGAAATGCCAGATGCTGGGGCGCGATTGCGCTGCCTCTCGGATCCGGGTAATTTCAGTTGGCGACTCTGCTGGGGACTTTTTGTTTTAAAATCTTTTTAAACAAAACAAAAGATTTTTAAAACGATGATGAGGGTCAAACTTTCATTTTACCCCTTCCTTTAACTGTTGTGTGTGTGTGCACGTGCTTTACTTTTTATTTTACAAAAAAAATAAAAATACAAAAAAATGCATCAATATACATCTGTGCATACATTTAAAATTCTTCAAAAACTTCTGTTTTACTCAGAAAAATAATTTTAGAGACTGCACACTACGCGCACTGCTGCCTCGGTTACACCGCACGCTACGCGCACTGCTGCCTCGGATTCTGAGAAAACATGTTTTAAGTAAATTAAAACAACAAAAAAAATCATAAATAAAGAAACGGAAACCGCATGCCACGTGAGCTTTCCCCCTTTTATCCCGTAAGGCCATTCCTGTGTCTAAACCTTGCCCGTCACCCCCTCCAGCAAACAGAGAGTGATCGAGAGTACCCGGGAACCCGTCTCCCTGTGTCAAAACAGCAAGGTCCTACCTCCTTCCCAACTCTGTCACCAGGACAGTCCGTCAACTCCCCATGGCCAAGTCAGTGGATAACAACGATGAGAATGGGACCTTACCCCCAAGAAATTTCCCAACATTGGAAGAAGTCTGGCAGGTTCTCATGGCCATTGAGAAATGTCAAGGTGAGCAACAAGCCTGGATCGAAGGTGCCATGCACCACTTCGGAACATTAGCCACCCAACTACCCGGGGCTTCCCAAGTCATGACTGCTCCTACAGCCTCTAACGTCTCTCATTGTCTCCCAGAAATCAACCTGTTACCCTCATACGAGCCATGCAGTTATGACGTAAGGCCACAAGACATTCCAGAAGAAAGCCTGCCCATTCAGCCTCCTGAGGTCCCGGTACCACCGCCGAACAACGAACACATCTGGTGGAACGTCTGCGATTGCAGTGCTTGTCTGGAAATGGAATTCCAGGATGAAATGAATGAGGGCCGTCCTCGAAGAAAGAAGAAGCCATCTTCAAAGAAAACTAAAGAAGAGGTATGAATCCGGTGATCCCACAGTCGGAACCCTTGGAGAACCCTCAGGAAAGTTTGACTACTATGTCATCTACTTCAAAGAAGTCTAGCTCTGCACAAGGCCATGGCAATGTCTGCTCCATGATCAGCTGGGATGAGCTCCGCACCGCCACCGAAGGCCCGAAGGTCCAGATAATCCAACCCCTGTCTTGGGAAGATCTCAAAGCCACTATTGACGCTTCAGTAAAAGCCATGACAGTAAACGAATTAAAATGCGCAGTCTGGCCTTACGCCAATCAGGATCCTCCCACTACAGAAATAGGAGAGACAAGCAAAACCATGAGTCCAGAAGTGAACGTTCTGACACGTTTCGGTCAAATCCCAGTAAATCCTCCACGGACAGACAAGAGGCCAGCCATACCTGAGCCACGAACTGAAAAGGGGCCCTACGCCAAAGAAGCTGAAACCTTGGACCCAAAGGCTGAAGATCCTGTCTTAACACAGCTCAAGCGCACTCAGGCTAACATCTCACTCTGGTCCTTACTCACTTCATCTTACCCACACAAGCTCAAGTTGGAAGAGAGCCTGGCCCAGACCATGGTTCCCATCACAGTGACACCTGATGAAGCAGTTCAGATGATTGGCAACGTTAATTACAGCAATATCATCACTTTCACAGAGCTCGACCTTCCAAAATCTGGGGCTGACCACAATGAGCCTCTCTACATAACAGTTCAACTGGACGAGCGTCGTCTCCCACGGGTTTTGGTAGATGGGGGATCATCCATGAACGTCCTTCCAGCCAAAATGATGGATTTGCTAGGGATCAAAGCAACTGATCTAAAGCCATCGACTCAGGCAATCAAGGCATACGACTCAACATCCCGCCCAGTCTTGGGAATAGCCACCTTGAACTTGTGGTTCGGAAAACAAATGGTCCCGACAGATTTCCAAGTCATTGACATCCCGATCACATTCACTGCCATTTTGGGACGCCCTTGGCTACACCAAATCAATGGGGTGGCATCCACTCTCCATCAGTGCATAAAGTTCGTCCAAGGAACAGATCTAACCATCATCTACGGCGATAGTGTAGTCACCGAAAGGACCGACACAAACGGCATCCCAGATGATGGCATGATGCTAACAGGGTTCACCATCGAAAGCCCAAAGGCCCAGGTATGCCACATAGACCTGCCTTTGATTTGGGACAAGATCCCTCCCCCGATGAAAATGATGAAGCACATGAACTACATCCCGGGGCTCGGTTTGGGAAAACGCCATCAGGGCACCCAACAGATCATCAATATCAAAGAACAGAATACCCTGCACGGCCTGGGATACATTCCTACTCCCGAACACATTGCGGAGGACAAGCGAGCTGCACGGAAACGCTCCATAGATAACAAAAGAGGCTTGCACACAACCTCCGATCTTCACCAAGAAGGCCGGCAACTTGGAAGAAGATCCAGAAAAGGGAACAGAGCTGATCAGCGCCTGTAGACACCCCATTCTGAACCCATAATTACATGATTACACTACTCTTCATCTCTCTTTTATGTTTTGATGAAAGCATATCAGTTTCGTCATGTTTCGTTAAGTTTCTAACTAACCTCGTTAGTTTTGGACCTAGCTGACTAACGGAACAACTGAAGAGGACAAAATAGTCATCAGACTAGTTATCTCGCACGAGATATCATATCTCGCGCGAGATATCCCCTCGACAGATGTGCGTAAATCACTCTCCTTCTCCGTTTCAAACTTGTCTTTTTGGATAAAACCTTATCAATTCGGTATCCAATCGTAACCGAGTTCAGAACCTTCCTAGGGTAATTTCCCTCTCCACCTTCACCTCTCCAACCTCCTATAAATACCGGATGACTTCCAAAGGTTTCGGAGGTCGACAATTCCCGATCCTTGATCAAGAACACACACAACACACACAATTTGTTGGTTTCTTTCCATGAAAGACTCCTTCAAATCACTCACAAACAACTCCTAAAGTTTGTTCATCAACCTTGTTGATTAACAAACATCGAAGCCCGAATCAAGGGAACAAGGCGAAGCTCTGTCCAAATCAAGGTTCGACTCTAAACTTGAGTCGAAACTCTGTCCGAATCTCTTCTCAAAAGGTAATCATCCTTTAAACTTTCGTTTCTCTTCTCCACCTCTCTATTGATTTTAGAGTAGTGTAATCCCATCAAAAGGGTTAGCCTAGAGTCCCTTCAGTCAATGAAGGCGATCTCGAAGCATACAATCCGACATTCCTAATCAAGAAATTGATTAGGGTTTACTTGTTTTTCTTTAATTATTTTATTAAAAAGATTGAAAACCTCTCTTTTCTTTAGCAAGACCGATCTCCGGATTGGGTGAAATAGATGCCTTCTAAACCTACCCATTTCATAACCTAAGCCCCGAACCCAAATCTCTTTCAAAATGGTTTTCCTATGTTTCCAATCGAATAATATAGGTGGCGACTCAAAAAGATGAAAAGATGAAAATTTTCTCACAACGCTACAGTGGCGACTCTGCTGGGGACTTAAAATTAAGAGGCTTAAACTTGCGTCAAAATTAAAAGAGAGGTTTTCAAAAAAAAAAAAAAAATTTAAATTCGAATTTTTTGCTCTCAGATGAGGCATGTCTCGCGGCGAGATATCATATCTCGCGCGAGATATTGCTTCGGCAATCTGGTTGTTTTCTGGTTTCTCCCGTTCATCTCATAGTCCAAGACGAGAGCCGAACACGCAAGGGGGATCCCAGAATTCATTATCTGCAGAGTTCCTGCATCTTAAGGCCTCCCTTAAGGTGTAGAACTCGGACCTTTATTTTCCTTAAATAATTGATTATTATTTATGAACTGCTTGTGATTGGGTTTTATTTAATTAAAGTCCGGTCCATTGGGGATTCGGGAGTTGTAAATTAAATTATTTATCTCTCTTTATCTCTCTTTATATGGAACTACGACGGCCTGAGTCTTCCTAGATTGGGAGAAACGTAGGCAACCACTTGGTGCGGCCACTATCTGCTTTCTCTTTTAACTTTAAAAAAAAAAAAAAAACTTTCTATTTTACTCTATCACATAGATTGACTATCACACACTTGCACATCATACTATAACTGTCATTGCACTGCATACCCCGATTAACCCGGGACCCACACTAAGGACGGATGACGGTAACCACCTAGTCGTCGGTCTCTCCGAAGTTGGATCATCCCACTCCGCGTATTCAATCCACCTAGATTGTCATATCGCGGGGAGCCTAGCCTTTCAGCCCTGCATCGCCACATTTTCATGTAGATTGTCTTTCTAAGAACACTCCGTGACCGGTCGGTTTTGACTTGGTAATCTTTCTTGTCTTTGACCAAAATAAAGTTAATGTAAAATTGACTATCGAGAAAGGATTCGGAAAAGTCCCTTCGGAAAAAGAAAAAGTCCCTTCGGAAACGTCCCTTCGGAATGACCCTTTCGGAAGTCCCTTTAAAAAAAAAAAAAAATCCTTCCGGTCAATTTTACGTGGCTTTATTTTACAAAGAATGGTTAATTACCGAGTCCCTAGGTTTGGTTTGAATTACGTATACCTGCAAAATTTACCTAGGATGCTAGATAGAAAACGGATCTTTGTCCGTCCGACCATGAATTTAGGAAATAAAAAGGAATAAAATCCATCTCTCCGAATGGTTATCTCGTGCGAGATCACCTAGTCTCGCGCGAGATATTATTTGCACATTTTGTGTTTGTGATTGATAATCGATGTGCGCTCCCTCCTTGAGTCAAAACTCCGTCTCTAATAAAAATAAAACTTAAAAAAAAAATCACTCGTGAGGTAATTTTAACCATCATCCTTTTCTCCATCTAGGATCGTTTGGGGCTAATATTCGAAAAGACGTTTCGTTAGGATATCTCGAGTTCATCTCTAAGGTCGTCAAGCTCCCTTGCCTCTCCAACGGTGACAACTCAATTTCTTTCCGACACGATGAATTCCGAAGCACTCAAAAAGGAAATTGAGGATCAAAGGATTCGATATGAAGAAATGCTACAAGCCCAAGCCGATGAAATGGAGGCCCGATTAGAACTTGAAAGGAGAATCCAAGCCGGGGAAATGAAAGCCATGGTTGACGAACTCCAAGCCATGAAAATACAATTGGCCGAATTAAGTTCATAGAAGAAAGAGAATGAGACCTCTTCCGATGATGAAGTATCATACACTAAGAGGGCTAAAAACCATCGCAAGCACAAGAAAAAGGTGTATGAGTCTAGCTCATCATCTTCCTCCTCCGACAATGAGAGTTATGCTTCCAAGAAAGAAAGAAAGAGGGAAAGCAAGGACGAACCCCTTACCATGGCAATGCTAGAAAAGAAACTTGCATCCCTCGATGTGAGCAAGGGAGCCTCGCTCTCTATCGACTATGACACCCTTCGTCAATCCATGTCAAAGCTTCCTAGAAAGTACAAGACACCCGACATTGCAAAATTCAATGGTTCTACTTGCCCTAAAGCTCATTTAGAAACCTACTCTTGGGCCATGCTACCTATGGGTGTCGATGACAACTTGCTAGTTCAATGCTTCCCTCAAACCCTTGATGGTGCCGCTAGAGATTGGTACATGACTCTTCCACTCTCCACAAGGCTTGATTGGCCACTCGCCAGTCGTGCCTTCCAAGAACAATTTGAGGACAACACTACCTACCGCACTACTAGAAGGGACCTCGAGCAAACTAAGCAACAACAAAATGAGTCATTCGCAGACTTTGTCAAAAGATGGAGGACCAAACTGATTGAAATCGTTGATAGGCCAAGCCTAGACGAACAAATTCATATCCTAATTCAATGCCTCCGCGAAGAATACCAAGAGAAGCTTGCCGGCAATTACTTCCCTAGTTTCCTCGAACTCCATAAATCGGGCCTTAGAGTTGATGAATTTATCCTTCTTAGAAATAATTCAGAAAAGGAGAATTGTCCAACAAAGGGGAGCACCGGTCGTACCTATCATGATTTTGGTGGGGCTACTCTTAAGGAAATGTTCGATGATCTAGTAGGCCAAGGAAAATCAAGCCAATGGAAGACTATCATCCTAAGAAAATGAGGGAAGATTGGGACCACGACAAATTTTGCGAGTACCATCGCTTAGTGGTCATGACACCAACAATTGCTACAATTTGAGGGATGCCATCCAAGACTTGTATGAAGCCGGCAAGATCAACTGAAGCATCACCACCTTGGGGCTCCGATTGTCCTCTCCCTTTTTCCTTTGAAAAAAAAAAGAAAAGAAAAAAAAACATAGATTAGGTAAATTTCCTAGTATGTTCTCGAAGAGTCGTTCTGTCTTTCTAGTACATCTCTATCCTCTCTAGTTTGTGTCAAGTAAACTATCGAGTCTGTTTCGAATTTCCTTATCAATAAAAATTATTTCTTTACCCTAAACACTTTCCCAAGAGTTGTTCTTCTTTATGAGTATCATTTGATCTATGTTGAATAGTGGACCCTCATTCCTTAAATCATCACGAAAGATAGAAGCTTCTAAACAAGTTTGAAATGAAAACTATCCTTAGAAGGCTTAAGGCTAAACATTACTCATGTTGAAAGTCGAAGATCAACAAACGAAGGAAGCCAAAGGCGCTGCTATCAACATTCATCCCAAGAAAAGTGGGGCTACTCAATTCAAGGCTTTGAGAGTACAAAAATAAAAAGCTCGCTAGGTCGAAACTCCTCAAATCGTCCTAGGCAAAAATAGAGCATCAAAAAAAAAAAAATGATGAAAAAAAAAAAAGAGAGAAAAACTCTCAAGCCTTCATCGCCCCACAACAAGGATGAAATTTCAACAAAGGCAAGAAGGACTCTCCCGCAAAGAAGAAGAGTCAAGTGATATCAATGAAGAAAAGAGGATCCCTCAACATCCTCTTACAATGAAGCCCGAATGGCAACGCAAATGAAGAAGACTTTCAACATCAATCCATAAAGAGAAATGTTTAGCCTTAATTCATACTAATGATTGGCTTTCTTTTCAAATTCGTTAAGAAATTTCTAGATGATACAAGGTCCATTAAAAGTAGAGCAACTTTTCTAGACCTTTGAGCCATATAGCGTTCTTTGTTGAGTCTAGGGGCTTCCTCTTAGCCATTCTCATACACACTCTTGAAATCCAAGCATCAAAACTGGGGCTTCCTAACCTTTCCTCCCAGTCAATCCCTACTTAAACTCTTAAGAGTAATCAAATCTGCATTAGGGGCTTTCCTCTTCGTTTCTCACTCTCATCATTAGAGAATACACTCCCCAAAAGAGTCAATGCTTGGATCATCTTCAAAAAAATAGAGTCCGTCTCTCCTCAACTAAACTTGAGATCTCATCTTTTTCCTTAATGAGATTCTTCCAACTGAGTCACCTTCGAGTACACATACTTTTCAAAAAAAAAAAGAGAATAGCTCGCTAGGTTGAAAACTCGTAAAGAGCGGCCTAGGCAAAAGTTAGAGCACAAAAACAAAAGACGCAAAAGAGATGCCCGCTAGATTGAAAACCCGAAAGGGCAGTCTAGGCAAAAACCAGGGTGCGTCACAAAAAAAAATCAAAGGGAAAAAGGAGGGGATCCTTCTTCGATTCACGCAGTCTCACAAGCCTGTTCACGAAGTCATCTACAACATACAAGAAGTCTTGGGGCTTAGTGTCAAGAGAAGCCTTGGAAAATATGTGCTTTAGGTTAGACAGCATCAGTTCTACATAGCAAAAACCATTGGAGTGGTTTAAACCTTGTTCAGTCAATGATCATCACACGAGAAACTTAGGGGCTTGACGATGAAAAAAAGTCCTATGACAACGGAAAAATCCTCGAAGCATCCTGAACCTTAGCGTTGAACTTGGGTTATCTCAACGGAATCCTATTAGACGATTGTCTCATTCGATCTTTAGATGGACCTCACGAGTTGGTCTTCTAAACCAAAATATAAATCACAAACGATTTTCAATTCTCACATAATAGAACTCATTCTCCCCGCTGATCCTTGGAGTCGGGTGCACATTGATAGTCTTGAACAAACAAATGCTTAAGTGAATACATGTTGTTATGCAAATACTTTCACTAACCCTCTTGCAGGAATTAAAATGCGTAAGGCACGTCAAGTGCCTACTTTCAAAAATTAGATCAAACATGTTGAGTGTTTGGATTCCATCTACCTCCCCATATGTCAAGGTATCCAATTAAGTGCGTCGAGCATCTCTTCAAGCGTCAAGCATCCATTGCGTCAAGCAATCATCGCGTCAAGCAACCATTGTGTCAAGCAACCATCGCGTCAAGCAACCATCGCGTCAAGCATCCATCACGTCAAGTGCCATGCGTCAAGCATATTCCAACAAAAAGCCCGATTCAACGCCCAGACAGGTGGATCGTCAACAATTAGGTGTGTCAAACATCTAAGATGCGTCAAGCATCTAGGGTCAGTATGTCAAATACTTACCTTACCAAAAGCCCGATTCAACGCCCAGACAGGTGGATCGTCAACAATTAGGTGTGTCAAACATCTAAGATGCGTCAAGCATCTAGGGTCAGTATGTCAAATACTTACCTCATCAAAAAGCTCGGTCCCGAATCACCAGGATCGTCACCTCAACAAAAGCTCGGTCTTGAATCGCCAGGATCATCACCAAGTAGGTGTGTCAAGCATCTACAAGTAGTATGTCGAGTACTACTCAACAAAAAGCTCGGTCCCGAATCGCCAGGATCGTCACCTCAATAAAAGCTCGGTCCTGAATCTCCAGATCGTCACCTCACTTCGTCTCAAAAGAAAACCCAACAGTAATGCAAAGGACCGGACAGTAAATCTTTGTTTTTCTAACATCTTTCCCCGCAGTTCGGAGCCCAAACAGCGAATCTTCGACAAACAGGTATATTCGAATTGGGTCATGATTTGATTCCTCGCATGGATTTGCCTTTTCAAAATATAAAATCTCCTCGATTTTCAAAAAAAATGATTTTCAAAATACCTAAAGGAACCTTTTCGTGTTTTGGAGTCGAACTACGTTTTGGTCTGATTCTCCGATAGAGATACGTAGGCAGCCGTGCGGCACGACCATCCCAATGTTCAGAATGATGACTTTTCTATCGACGACACTTCTTCTTTCATAAGACTCGTCGCCGAGGGGCTCAGTAGACACCCCATTCGAACCCATAATTACATGATTACACTACTCTTCATCTCTCTTTTATGTTTTGATGAAAGCATATCAGCTTCGTCATGTTTCGTTAAGTTTCTAACTAACCTCGTTAGTTTTGGACCTAATCGACTAACGGAACAACCGAAGAGGACAAAATAGTCATCGACTAGTTATCTCGCACGAGATATCATATCTCGCGCGAGATATCCCTCGACAGATGTGCGTAAATCACTCTCCTTCTCCGTTTCAAACTGTCTTTTTGGATAAAACCTTATCAATTCGGGTATCCAATCAGAACTGAGTTCTGGAACCTTCCTAGGGTAATTTTCCTCTCCACCTTCACCTCTCCAACCTCCTATAAATACTGGATGACTTCCAGTGTTTCGGAGGTCGACAATTTTGATCCTTGATCAAGAACACACACAACACACACAATTTGTTGGTTTCTTTCCATGAAAGACTCCTTCAAATCACTCACAAACAACTCCTAAAGTTTGTTCATCAACCTTGTTGATTAACAAACATCGAAGCCCGAATCAAGGGAACAAGGCGAAGCTCCGTCCGCATCAAGATCCAAATCAAGGATCGAGGCGAAGTCGTCCAAATCAAGGTTCGACTCTAAACTTGAGTCGAAACTCTGTCCGAATCTCTTCTCAAAAGGTAATCATCCTTTAAACTTTCGTTTCTCTTCTCCACCTCTCTATTGATTTTAGAGTAGTGTAATCCCGTCAAAAGGGTTAGCCTAGAGTCCCTTCAGTCAATGAAGGCGATCTCGAAGCATACAATCCGACATTCCTAATCAAGAAATTGATTAGGGTTTACTTGTTTTTCTTTAATTATTTTATTAAAAAGATTGAAAACCTCTCTTTTCTTTAGCAAGACCGATCTCCGGATTGGGTGAAATGGATGCCTTCTAAACCTACCCATTTCATAACCTAAGCCCCGAACCCAAATCTCTTTCAAAATGGTTTTCCTATGTTTCCAATCGAATAATATAGGTGGCGACTCAAAAAGATGAAAAAGATGAAAATTTTCTCACAACGCTACAGCGCCAAACAAAGCTGGCCGACAAACATGGACAAGCTCCAGCAGAACCTGGCAAGATTCAGAGGCCTCAAGCCAAATCCCGTCCGAAGAGCATTTCTCGACACACCGCCTCTACTGGGATCCATGACCACCACTATTCACAACGAATTTTGGTTTGCGAAAACCCCCTCTTTGGCAGAAGAACTCGAAAAACTCTCTGTCAACACTCCTATATTCAACAAGCGGGATGAGTCTGCATTCGAGCTAGTAATGCCCAAGACAAAAGCAAAAGACTCCGCAGACGATGCTTGGGACGAGCCACTGCTCCACCTGCTCTTCAAAGAAGAAATCGAGATGCCAGATCTAATCGATTTTGTTTCTGATAACTCTGTGATAGCAATGATTGGGAATGGCGACATAAAGCCCTTCAAGCCCCATCTCCTATCAAGCTCATTGCCACTCCATAACTGGGCCACCTTCTCCTGACTCCACCGCCAAAGCAAAAAGGACATGATCGAACAACTTGGTCTGACCCCTCGAGTCCTAGAGTCTAGTGTCAAAACTCATCCTGAGTCCATTATCTTTGAATTTGAGTCTATCGAGTCATCTGATGGCCTCACGCCAGAAGATTACGAGCTCATTGCCAATAATGTATTCCCGTATGCTCTTAATGAATGCTTCGATCTTTCCGAGTATCCTCTCATTGCATCTTTAACAACCGATAAATTAACTAACACACAAACAAGCTTAATAACGATTCACTTGATAAAGAAGCGCATACATTAAACGAACAATACATTAAGCACATCTTTAAGCATGTTGTCAAACGAGAGAAAACCGGGCCCAAGCCGCCGAGGAGGTTTTAACCAAAGTGAATTTGGGAACCGCCAAGAGCCAAAAGAGACGCAAATCGGAAGTTTCTTCACATAGGCACAGAGCAAGACGCATTGATCGCACCGCTCAAAGAGTTCGTGGACGTTTTCGCTTGGTCTTACCGAGACATGCCTCGGATTAGATCCTAACATTGTAGAGCACCGGATTCCCTTCAATCCCGAGGCTAAGCCCATCAAGCAAAAGCTACGCCGAATCAAGCCGAATGGTCTTTACAAGTCAAAGAAGAGATCGAAAAAATGCTCCGCGTCGGCTTCATCGTGGTGATCGAGTACCCCACATGGCTCTCCAATATCGTCACGGTCACCAAGGCCAATGGAAAAGTACGCCTGTTGCGTGGACTTCCGAGATCTCAACAAAGCAAGTCCCAAGGACGATTTTCCACTACCCAACATCGACATGTTGGTAGACACTACAGCCAATTTCGAAGTCAAGTCCTTCGTGGACGGTTTTGCCGGCTACAATCAGATCAAGATGGCCGAAGAAGACCAAGAAAAGAAAGCTTTCACAACCCCCTGGGGAACCTACTGCTACACAGTAATGCCGTTCGGAGTAAAGAACGCTGGGGGCTACCTACCAACGGCAAAGAACCGCCCTCTTCCACGATATGATCCATAAAGAGATCGAAGTGTACGTCGATGACATGATCATCCACTCAAAGGGATCAGATGGACAACACCTCATAGACCTGAGAAAATTCTTCAATCGCCTCCGAAAACACTCAATGAGGCTAAACCCTGCCAAATGCACATTTGGGGTTATTCGAGGCAAGGTCTTAGGATACATGGTCACCGAGAGAGGCATCGAGGTTGATCCTCAAAAGATCAAGGCCATCATCGAAATGAGACCACCGCAAACTCGGCGAGAGGTGAAAAGCTTCATGGGCCGCCTACGGTATATCGCCGCTTTGTCAACCAATTGACCTCCATGTGCGAGCCAATCTTCAAACCGATGAAGAAGAACGCCGACATCGAATGGAACTCGAATGCCAAGATGCCTTTGAGAAAATAAAAGCATACCTTGTGAGTCCTCCGATTCTCTGTCCTCCCCACGAGGAAAAGCCCTTGTTGCTATACCTAGCTGTGACCGACACCGCGATTGGAGCCATGCTCTGTCAAGAAAAGAAGGAGTCACGAGTCGAAACGCCATCTACTTCGTCGCCGAAAGTTTCAAGGCATCGAACTCAATTACTCGGCCCTCGAGAAAACCTCGCGCAGCCTACGGTATGGGTTGTCGGGAAACTACGGCACTACATGCAGTCGCACACGGTACACTTGGTTTCCAAAATGGATCCAGTCAAATACCTCTTCGACAAACCATCTCTGTCAATGAGGCTTGCCAAATGGTCTTTCTTCCTAGCGGAATTTGACATCAAGTACGTGAACCAAAAGTCAATCAAGGGACGGGCCATGGCTGAACAACTGGCTGATTTCCCAACCGATGAGGCTCGAGGCCCCGAACCACAATTTCCAGACGAGGGAATCTTCGCAATCGAAGGCGAAAATCGATGGCAACTGTTCTTCGACGGAGCAGCCAACAAAAAGGGAAACGGCATCGGTATGCTCTTGGTAGATCCCAAGGACGAGCACACCCCAATTGCTATAAAGCTCAATTTCGAGGTAACCAACAATGCCGCCGAATATGAAGCCTGCGCCACGGACTACAAGCCGCACTCGAGAGGAATGTCCAAACTCGAAGTTTATGGGGACTCGGCCTTGATCATCAACCAATTCTCCAACAAGTGGAAAACCATAGACCCAGGCTTGCAAAAATACCATGCTCGTATGGGAAGACCTCATCACACAATTCGAAGAGGTCACCTTCCACTACTTGCCAAGAGACCGAAACAGGTTTGCAGATGCCTTAGCCACCTTGGCTTCCCTTGTGGAAATCCCTGAAGGAAAAGCAATCAAACCCTTCAAAGTCGGACGAAAGGAAATTCCTGCCTACTGTCGTGAGATCGAACCAGAACCTAAGCCCATCAATGAGCCATGGTATAACCAGATCTTCCAATACCTCAAGAACGGGGAAACTACCTTCATGAACAAGGAAGACCCACACACAGAAGGGGTCAAAACCAAGAGCATCATGGCCCTAAAATGCCTCGCCTCTCACTTCGTCATCCTCGGGGACATGCTATACAAGAAATGCTACCATGGGCCACTCCTACGCTGCATCAGCCAAGAAGAAGCAAACAAGTCCATGAACGAAGTCCACAATGGGGCTTGCGGTCCCCACATGAACGCCAGAGCCCTGATGCAAATCATTCTCAGGATGGGCTACTACTGGATCTCCATGGAGGCAGATTGCATCCACTTTGTCCGAAGCTGCGACAAGTGTCAACGGTTCTCCAACCTCAATCATCTGCCGCCCCACGATCTCTACTGCATGACTACACCCTGGCCATTTGCCACTTGGGGAATTGACGTCATCGGGAAAATTGCCCCGCCAGGCAGCAACGGTCACGAGTTCATCTTAGTAGCCATCGACTACTTCACCAAATGGGTCGAAGCCAAGTCCTACAAGGTACTCACCTCCAAGAAGGTCGCGCATTTCCTCAAGGAAAACATCATCTGCCGATACGGCATCCCAAATGAGGTCATATCAGACAATGGTTCACACTTCGAAGGGGAATTCGACAGACTGCTGGCTGAATTCAAGATCACACGCCACAAATCTTCTCCCTACCGGCCACAAACAAACGGCGCCGTGGAAGCAGCAAACAAAACCCTCGAACGGATCATCCGAAAAATGACTACCCGAGGACGAGATTGGCCCGAGAAGCTACACTTTGCACTTTGGGGCTACCGCACATCAGTCAGAACAGCCACGGGAGAAACCCCCTTCGCCCTGACATACGGGATGGAAGCAGTCCTTCCCCTTGAATTGGAAATTCCCTCACTCCGAGTGCTGCTGGAAAATGACATCAACGAAGTCGAATGGCTCCGAAGCCGACATGATGAATTGGCTCTGCTAGACGAGCGACGACTAAAGGCCATGGAACACGTCCGAGCCTATCAAAGCAGGATGGCTAGAGCTTTCGACAAGAAAGTCAAATCCCGAGACATCAGGGAAGGCGACCTTGTACTCAAAGAAAAGCCTCCCACTCGAACCAACCCACTGGGAAAATGGGAACCCACATGGATCGGCCCTTTCGTGGTACAAAAGATCTTCTCCGGAGGTGCCATGAAGCTGACAGACCTAGACGGCAATCCCTTCATGAATCCAGTCAACGGAAGCAAACTTCGCAGATACTTCGCCTAAAAGAAGAACAACTGTGCATCTCTTGGCACTCCATGTAGTGTCGAACTACGCAGACCTGAGCCCTCTAGTCCGGGGGAACGTAGGCAACCTTAATTGGTCCGGTCTAAAAATACACAAAAAAGTCAAAAGTTTGAATGTCAATCAAGACCTCCATCAAGCTACGCACTTTTCAAGAACACGCCCCAACAGTCACCTTGACCAAGTCAAACGACGGCGGCAACATCAAAGGACATCCGAGGGTCACTCAGCATCAAACGACTGACTCATGTCTGCTTCCAAGCCAGGGGCTTGTCTTCGCCCTCACGCGCTTCAAAAAAAAAAAGAGAGAGCTCGAGCAAGGGCTCACAAAAAAGAGCTCGAGCAAGGGCTCACAAAAAAAAAACAATAAATAAAAGAAGCTCAAGCAGAAGCTACAAAAAGAGGTCAAGAGCCCGACGCCAACAAGAGGCAAGGAAGCTACGAAAAAGACCGTCAAAACGACTTGTCAGGGGATCATTCAACCTCTCAGCCAAGCACAAAGCCTAAGCAAAGGGGATTGCCGTCATGACCCAGGCCGCTTCAAATGCAACTGAAAAGTCCAAAGATGGACGCCGACAAGGTTCACAAAAGACACAAAGGCAAACAAGAGATCTTGCGTCTCGACAAAGCTTTAAAAGTAAATCACAAATCACTAACGGTTACAACATTTCTTGATGAGTTCAAGCACGGTCTACTCTCAAGTTCACAACATGCTAAAAGACAGCTTAATACATTTAATAAATAATGTGTTTGCAATGCAATGAATGGATACCTAGGAGGTCATTCCGCGCCATCTGCGCTTGTCCCCTCGCCATTCTTCCCTTTCTTCCCTCGTCCCCGGCGAGTCTTCTTTCGCTCAACGCGAACCAACTCTGCGTCTCTCAGTCCGAGATCTGGGGTCCTCCCCGTAGAGTCAAACAATCCAGCAGCTCTCAGGGCTTCATTCGCAAGTGCTTCGGCTCGGATCTCCTCCCTGCGAGTCTGCAAAAGAGGACCTCTCCCCGTCAGTCGGTCAACTCTAGTCTCGTAGTCAAACAAAGTGTCTCCCGTCACATCCAAAGGGTCAGACCAGGCTTCGGCACTCCTAAGGCAATAGCTACTACGGCAACCGGGTCCCAGAATCGCTACACTCCCGCTCTCCAAAGCCACTTGGGACTGCCCAACACGCTGCTCATACCAGGCCAGGTACTGAGTCATCAATACGACACTCCCCCGACGTCTAAGGAGTACCACAGGAGGGAAAGCGGAATACTTCCATACCCTCAGAAAATACAAGAAGGCACTGCAGCCGCCATACAAAGAGGAACTACCTCCGCAAGTAGCAAGGTCATCCCAGCCAACAAAGGCTCTGCTTCATCCCAAACCGCCGGAAACAAGCGACGGAATATAGAAGGAGGACCACGACAAACCCGGGAACTCTAACAACGTAGGATCCTTCTGTAAGACCTCCTAGTCTCAATCCTCCAGTGCGGAACCCACCGGCGGATCCGATGCGTACCAAGCCGTGCCATCCATCTCTCCCAGTGCGGGTGATCCATATCCAACACAAGAGGTCTCCGACCAAATGACCACGGGCTAAATGACGTATGAGCCTCTGGCATGGCCTGAAGTCTCTCTCGCAGCCACAAGGTGAGCAAAGCGGGGCTTCCCTCTCATGAAATGATCCCCGCCGCGTACGGTCGATACCATGAAGAGTCTCCCCAAAGACCAACGGGACAATATCCTCTCCAGCTCCGCAGTGCCCGACCACATCTAGCAAAGCACCATCGCAAATGCCAAGGAGCCGACTCAGAAAAGCGTCGCCATCACGCACAAGGCAAATGCATCCCAAGAGACATCACTTCTCATCATCAACCATGAACCGCTCCGGCGGCTCGAAATGTCAATATGACCCGAATCAAGGATCATGCCTGCACTTCTTCCAACGAAGTACGAAGAAAGCCTCGCAAGCTTCACGCTCACCGCGGCACCACCAATCAAAGGAAGCGAGATGGCCTCCACCTCCTGGGCCCCCCATCAAAGCCCGAAAATCCTCAAAAGTGGGCACCATTTCATTGTAGGAGAAACAGTACACATGCCTCCTAACATCCTTAACTTCGCGGCAGCCCGCAACAAATCCCAATCAGAACCAACTCCTTAAAAGACCAAATCGAGCAAAGATGAAACCTTACCTCGAAAGCCCGTCTACGATGCCTCATACGGCGTCGCATTCACGTTTTCACCGCTCAAGGAAGTGTGCTTGCCTCTCCCGCGAAATCCTCGGCAAAATTCTAGGAACATACGAAGAATCCATGGCAAAAATGGAGGTTCCTAGAGAAAATGGGGAAGAAAGCTCGAAAATGGCCGCAAATGGGGAAATGGGGAAGAACCATTACAACGGAAAGCATTTATCTCCTTCCCAAAAGCAAGGTTGGTCCGTACGGACCTCTTTGCATGCTAAGTATGTCCGTACGGACCTCCTTGCAACTGTAACCCATTTCCCCAAAGAAAAGATACAACAACCACCGTCCTCGCAGGACCTTGCTCCAAGCGCCCAAACAGCTGGCCAAAGCCATTTCCAGAGCAAACATACACTACCCGCAAACGCACTCTCAGCTCACGTGGCATGCAAAAAAAAAAAAATAATAATAATTGCAACAATTTCTAGGACAAATCCCGGGAATCACAAAAATGACATTACATCTTAAAATAAAATGCTGTTTGCCGTGCAAATACGAGTGTTTTATTACAGGTACATCAAATGTCTGTTGCTAAACAAAAAAAAAGAGAAGATATGAAAAGAGGGAAAGCAAATGAATACTAATCAGACTCCTCAGCATCATCATCCTCGCCAAGGTCCTCCAGAGAGAAGTCGGGCATCCCGGTGAACTCGCCCGTCACGTCCTCATCGTCAGAGTATCGAGCCCCCACCGGAGGCTGGTACTCAAAGTACTCAGAAGGATCAAATCCGGCGAAAGGATCAAAGAAAGAAGGCTCTGACGAACCCTCACCCTGTGCATCCTGCTGAGGGAAGAACTGATAAAAGGGCCGCCGCCGGAGCTCCCGAAGATGTCCCGGCATCCATGCTATGCCGCCCCTCGAAGGTCCCTCCCGCCGTGGCTCCGGCTCGGCTCTCGGTGGAGGAACGTCTGCTGTAATGCCTCGAAGGCATAGGCTCGTACGCCGCACGTGTCGGGAAGACCGCAAGAAGACAGCTTCGACGCCATCTTCTTCGCAAACGACCTCATCGCCACATAACGGCGAGTCAGCATATCATAGGCTCTCCCCGGGACCTGCACAAGCAAGCAGCCAAAGAAACGCTCAGCAATACAATTATACTCAACAACAAAAAAGAGAAAAATACAGAAAAGATGCCAAGATGGAAAAGAGTAAGCACACTCACTGATCTATCAGGATGCACTCGATATGCAGCAGAGCTCGCTCGTAAACGGGCATGCACACCCTCCTCCTCGATCCGTCCCCACGGACATACGTGAAATCCGGCCCCGCATCGAACCTCCGGGGAACTTGCGGGCGCCTCTCTCTCCTCGCCAATACCCGTAGCGTCCTCAACTTCCTCCTCACGAAGGCCCCATACTCCTCTCCATACAAAATAAACTCCTCGGCACCCACACCGCCAAGGTACCTCTCAAAATCCAACACATCCATATCCCGAGAATCAAGCATCCCAAAAGGAGGGTCCCGGAGCCACGGAAGCACGCCCGGGCCATGCCGCGTAAGACCCGCTCCCGCATACATGACATCACAAGTCGGGCCCTCAAAGCATCTTCCGCCGCGCCGTCACCTCAGAGCCCCTCAAACTCATCGCCCTCATACCGAGCCCACGGGAACAAAATAAACCCCTCCGGCTACCTCTCTCCGTACACTCCCTGCACATCCCCGTAGGCGACGGTGAGCTTCCCCGCCGCTCCTCCTCTTCCTCGCCGTACGAGCCCAAATTTCCCAACATAGCAGATACGCAGCTACGGCCCCAGGATCTCTATCCCACTGGGAAGCACCGGAAGATCTCGTAGAACCACACCTCGTGACAAAAACGTAAAAGGCTCAAGCAAAAAGAAAACGGAGAAACGACAAGTTGCTAAATCAAAAACAAAGAATAAACTCATACCTCCAAAGCAAAGTCAAACAAAGCCAAAGAACTGCCACACCCAGCTAAACCGGTCCAAGGAGAAGTAGAGCTCGGCCAGCCCGCCTCGCCCCAAGCAATATCACAAACTCTCTCCGATCAACCAAGATCTCCAACAGAGCAAAAGGAGCCGTTAGCCGCGTGGTTCGAGAACAAAGTCTCTGAAAGTGCAAACCACAAAAGGAGCGCGCCTCCGCCCGCCGTCACCCGGCCGGTACTCGAACATAGGCCCCAATGCCGGACGTGATCCTCGCCTCCACATCGCTATACAACATGCCTGTGCCCCCGCGAGGACGAGGCTCAAAGCCCAAGCAGCTCGGTCAACACATCATCGCCTATCATATCCCTCCACCGCACCGGACCTCCTTTCAAGGAAAGCTCCTAGAATCGCAAAGAAAGTCGGTAGGTGTCACCGTCACCTCTCCCCACTCGGATGGAAGGTGTGGGTGGTATCCCACCAATACTCAGAAAGGCCAAGGAAGACGCTCTTGTTCTTCCTCGTGTCAGAAACCCCGGCCAAGTTCTCCACGAACACGCCCAGGCCAGAAGCGTAGACCAGCCTCCTGGGACTCGGCCTACCATCCACAGAAATATCCGGCATCCGCTTCCGCAACTCAACAACAGCCTCGAGCGATCCCCGAGTCTTCATCTTCTTGGCCTTCCCAGCCAAGAGCCCCTCATTCTGCAGGTAAACACAGCAAAGGTACGTCATTCACAGTACTTAATGCAAAAGAAAATCAAAGCACATATATCCCGTCACGAAACACGGCACGTATTGCACATAATTTTTACATGCAACTCAAAACATGACATGCATTATACATAATTTTTCCATACAGTCCGTCACAAAACACGGCACACACTGCATAACATATTTTCAAAAGAAAAGTCCGCCCTACACGACACATACTTTCAGACAAAACCCGTCACAAAACACGGCACATATTGCACATATTTTCCCCACAGAGTCCGTCACCCAAAAACACGGCACACACTGCATAACATATTTTCAAAAGAAAAGTCCGTCCCTACACGACACATACTTTCAGACAAAACCCGTCACAAAACATGGCACATGTCACATTTTTTCTACAAAATTTGTCCCTACATGACAATTTTTCCCATATTGTACATACATAAATAGCATAAGGTACAAAACACCAAAACATGCATTTTCATAGAGAGGCACTTTATTTTCACAAATAAGAGCTAATCTACACATTTCTGCACAAAATGCACATATTCACAAAATTTACATGCTAATTTTCAACAATTCATCAAGAATTTCACAAAAAGCATTGCAAATAACAAAAACCCCAAAATGCGAAAAAACTAAAACCTAGTTCTAGCATTCAAAAAATTCGAGCAGGGAATCGAAACGGAACGGAACGGATTTCTTACCTCCCCGACGTTCCTAGAGCGACGATTGTGCACCTCCGGATTCGGATACAATACATCCGGGTTCTTCGAAGATGGAACAAAGGAGATCCAATTTCTTTGGAGCTCCATCCGTTGCTCGATCACATCTTGACTGCGTTGTCGACGATTCCTTCGAGATCCTTCCGCCATGGCAAGCAATTCAAGCAAAAATGGAGGATTTTGGTTAACAATGGAGGATTTTTCTCTCCTTCTCTCTCTCTGGTTCACGCACGGAAGAAGAAGAAATGGGGAAAGGCTCCAAAGATTTAACCCAGTCAAAATCTGGGAACTGTAAAAAATCAACTTGGTCCGTACGGACCTCTTTGCATCCCAGGTTGGTCCGTACGGACCTTTTTGCAAGGGAGGGCCAAATTACTTTCCTGCCCTTATAATCTTTGCCCCTGGCTGTCCTAAGGCCTATTTCAGCAAATTCAGTGCAGTATGGTCCTTAACCCAACGACAACGCAAGAACCGGCCGTCAGTGTAAGCCCGGACTTCGCCCACTCAACGGCAATTCAAAAACCGGCCGTCAGTGTAAGCCCGGACTTCGCCCACTCCAACGGCAACGCAACAACCGACCGTCAGTGTAAGCTCGGACTTCGCCCACTCAACGGCAATTCAACCACCGGTCGTCAATGTAAGCCCGGACTTCGCCCACTCAACGGCAATTCAACCACCGGCCGTCAATGTAAGACCGGACCTCACCCACTCCAATGGCAATTCAACCACCGGCCGTCAATGTAAGACCAGACCTCGCCCACTCCAACGGCAATTCAACCCCCGGCCGTCAATGTAAGACCGGACCTCGCCCACTCCAACGGCAATTCAACCACCGGCCGTCAGTGTAAGACCGGTCCTCGCCCACTCAACGGCAATTCAACCACCGGCAGTCAATGTAAGCCCGAACTTCGCCCACTCCAACGGCAACGCAAGAACCGGCAGTCAGTGTAAGCCCAAACTTCGCCATCTCAACGGCAACGCAAACACCTCGCCCCCTCAACGGCAATTCAAGCGCAAGAAGGATCCAACACCTCCCAGCACAAATCTCAAGGCACAAAACGCCTCCAAAACGCTCAATGGCAACTCAGGCACGGGCCCTCAAAACAGGTCCGAAGACACTTTCCCATCAAAGTAAGCCCGAGCTCCTCCCCAACAAGTCAAAAGGGAAGTCGTACAAGACTACATATCCCCAACACCGGCCGTCAATGTAAGCCCGAACTTCGCCCACTCAACGGCAAAACAAGCGCAAGAAGGAGCCAACACCTCCGAGTACAAATCCCAAGGCACGAAACGCCTCCAAAACGCCAAATGGTGAAGCAATCACCGGCCATCATCCTCGCCCACTCCAACGGCAACGCAAGCACCGGCCGTCAACGTAAGCCCGGACCTCGCCCTCTCAACAGGAAAAGCCCCTACAAGGCCACGATAAATCCCCAACGGATGAACACCGGCAGCCATCGTAAGTCCAACCCTCTCCCCAGCGGACAAAGCACGAGGCATCTACACCTCTCGCAATCAAAGCACAAGGCAGCTATGCCTCTACAACCGCAGCCAGAAGACGATTCAAAGTCCTCACGCATGGCAAACCACAGCCAGAAGACGATTCAAAGTCTTCACGCATGTGTAAGTACCCAAATCTGGCTCATGCCTTCCGGTTAAGTTTCCCGGCAATTCAGGCAAGTTTTCCGGTAATTCCCCGGACTTTCCTAGAGTTCCGGAACAATTCCGGAACTGTTTCAAATCACCTAAGGGGATAAGAGACTGCTTGGAGCCAAAGAAACACGTTATTATTTCATGAGGAATTCCCTTCTAGAAGACTGCCACCTTGCATGTTTCTAGAAGGATCCAGATGTGGCTACTTATGTCGTGCGACATAATTGGCCATGAAACCTTCTAGAAACCTGCCACCTTGCATGTTTCTAGAAGGAATCAGATGTGGCTACTTATGTCGTGCGACATAACCAGCCTAGAGAGTTCTAGAACCATGCCACCTTGCATGTTTCTAGAAGGAAAGATTATGGCTTGTTATGTCGTGCGACATAACAAGCCCATGCAGTTTCTATAAATAGAGGCCTTCACCTCTCATTTTAGACACACCTCTTCCACCCTCGCCACCTCTCTATAGGGAATACGCCGTAAGCCTCCTCCCTCTTCATATACCCCCAAAATATCCACTAATCCTCCCAAATCAATCCCACACACACTTCCCACACACACACTTCATACACACACCAAGAAACAAGGATTCTCAAGAAACGAAGGCTCAATCCCATCCCCAGAAGCTGCTGTTTTGAAGGCCCCTATCTAACTTGGATATAGAGGGTCGTGGTCTTCAAGGGTAACGATTTTCTACCCATTTCCTTTCCTTATCTTCATCATACATGGAATCTCTATGCTAAATGCTTTAATAATGTGATATTCGAATAAAGTTGCATGCTTTAGCTTCATATTTCATAGATCCACATCTAATTTCATTACATTTCCTATAAAAGCCCCTTTGGCTTAGTTTTGCATGAACACTCAAGATGAGTGTGGATCCCTCATATCCACACCCTCTTGAAGTGTTCATTATTGTTAAACATGCTCCCCGAGATTTGTTGATGAAGTAACTTGACCATTTTGGTGCCTTGTTACCTCTCGCAAATCTACCGTAAAGCCTTCGCAAAATGGCTAGTTATGTCACGCGACATAGGCAAACTATGTCACGCGACATAAGTAGCCGCTTTCAGAAGCTTCACGGTTTCAAGTATGTCGATGTTAACCCCCATAATGCTAATACCTGATGTTTAGATAATATCTATGTACATAATATGTCATCTTTTCATTAAAATACCATTCTCATACATAAAGGTGCATCCTTTGCACCAAAATCCCATTTTTCATGCATGAAAATCATTCCTTTTCCATTTAAAATCCCTTTTCACATTAAAGATGCACTCTTTGCACAAAGGTCATTTCTTTACATAAAAAGCATCCATTTGCAATCAAATGCATCATTTTCAAACCAAAAATGCCATCTTTTCACTAAAGTATCATCTTTACATGCATTCCCCCATGTCCCCATTAGCAACCTTGGAACGGACCGGTGTAAAAGTTCTCATCTTTGCATCGTTCCTTCCATTAAAGGTTTCATGATTTCTTTAGAAAGGGACAACCTTGAACCCTATATCTCCAATTATCGCTTAAGAAAGAGTATGAAGCATCTATACGAGCTCAACCGTCTTAAAGCGTAGGATTGATGGGCTAAGGACCTTTCTTTTCTAAAGAACCTCATCTCTGACCAAAAAGAGAGACATTCTCTCGATCACGCAAGTCCCGAGGGTCCCGAGGTTAAAATGCGATGATCACAAGTCATAAGATGAGGACGGGATCATAATCCCGAATACATAAAATCCAAAAAATCCCGAGCGACAACCAATAAATGGTTTGTACGTCCGGAAGACAACTTGGGACATTCCCTCCTTATTTTCAAACACATGCACACAAGAAAGCACGCAAGCAAGCACGATTAATGAAATCATGGGAGACTTGCTCCGGCAAGGCACCTTGGGTGAACGCCAAACGTTCTTCCCAAGGGGTAACTTAACCTCCGAACCCGTAAAACCTTTTTTTCAAAGTTTTGAGGTAATCAAAATGGCGTGGCGACTCCGTTTTTCAAATTAAACTCGGATGTCTTCAAACTCGCGTGAATCCAACAAAAATTTGGGCACACATTCACAGTTTGGCGACTCCGCTGGGGATATCCCAAAGGAGAAAAGCTTCTATTTTCAAAACAAAACAAAAAAATCGATACTCGGTATATAGGTGGAAACCACTTACCCTTCCTGTACACTCCCTGACGTGGGAGTTGGGATAACCGGTGGTTTAACAATCCACGTACCAGTATCCCTTTTTGAAAAATAATTTTGAAAAAAAATAGAAGAAAGCTTTTCCCTTTGAGCGGGTTAGACTCCCATCGCCGATTTCATTAATCGTGCTTGCTTTCTTTACCATGCATTGCATCATTTGCATCTTGGAATCTGTGCATACTTTGAAACGGGAAATAACCCGAAAAATAGCAAAAGGAGTGGAACCTGGAAAATTGATCCATGCAACGTACGGCTCAATCCTCATTGGATTCTCGACCGGGCGACCTCGGGCAATTCCACCAGAAAATCATGGTTAACTGGGCAAGCCCTAGCGGCTTGGGGCTACTCAGCTCCATGACCGACCGGGCTCCCTTAAAATTTACGTGCTTATGTGTTGCATTTTCCCCGTCCCGAAAATCATTCCTTTAAAATACATTTATGAAAATCTCGTTTTAACTCAAAAGGAACATTTTTAGGAGACCGCACACTACGCGCACTCCGATATATCCTGTACACTTTTGCACGCACGTCCTTCAAACCCGAGGGTGGTTCCAGTGCACACGGACACTTTACGATGCTCCCGGCGCGCACGGAATCATCCCAACCTCCCCATGGCAGCCAAATGGTCGACCAATGCACACCCGTGTCACACGTTTCAAAAACCGTGACTTTTGGTTGGTTTTTGGTCTAGTCCGTGTCATATAGCCCAGCTTGCATACCCTCGTAAAGGTCAAACCTTAGTTCATAACGGAAGAAGAACTTTGCCAAAATTCGACAAGGAAAAATTGGCGAGATCTCGACTCCGACATTAACTATTGACCTTGACCCGCACGGAATGCGTAAGAGTCAAGACCGAGTCTTTGCCAACAAATCAAAAGATCTTTCGCTCAAGCGAAGCTCGCCAAAATTCCGACAAGGAAAAATTGGCAAGATCTTGACCCGGCATTGACTTCGATTCTAACTCACGCCCGCGTATGCAACGAAGTTCAATGTGACACCGTGTCATCCGGCTCTTGCCGCCCGACCCATGCCTATTATCTTCTCGGACATTACCGAAAGTCAAACGTCATTCGCTCGAGCAAAATTCCCGCCAAAATTCTATCAAGGCGTAAAGACGAGACTTTCCCGTGATTGCCTTGACTATAATCCGCATCGCTCGTGCGTTGAAAGTTCCTATGACCCGCTAGACCCATTAGGAGCGTTTCTTACTTCGGTCGGTGGGATCCGCGTGCCCTATAGGACCCTCGCCCGGGGCTGTCCACCCTGGGAGGTCGAAATACAGGTGGAATACGAGGGGCTTATAGACGTAGTGACGGAACCCACTGATCCAGGATCTAGAGTAGTCGCGAAAAAGAAGGGCAAACCCCCCCCCTTTTCCAACCAAATAGGAATAAATAAAAGACATGATTTTAAGTAAACTTGAACAATTAATGTAATCATAATTACATTTTCTTATCTCTGATAACCCTTAATCGAGACCTCCTCGGTCCGATTTCTGATTTTCCTGTCCCGACCTTTCATGGTCAAACCCTTAATCGAGACCTCCTCAGTCCGATTTTCGATTTTCCTATCCTGGCCTTTCATGGTCAAATCCTTAATCGGGACCTCCTTGGTCCGATTTCAGATTTTTCATCTCGACCTTTCATGGTCAAACCCCTAATCGAGACCTCCTCGGTCCGATTTCCGATTTTCTATCTCGACCTTTCATGGTCAAATCCTAATCGAGACCTCCTCGGTTCGATTTCCGATTTTCCATCTCGACCTTTCATGGTCAAATTCCTAATTGAGACCTCCTCGGTCCGATTTTCGATTTTCCCATCTCAACCTTTCGCGGTCAAGTCCTTAATCGCGACCTCCTCGGTCCGATCTCCACTTCCAATCTTGACCTTCCAAGGTCTCATCTTTTCCGATCAATTAGGATTAGGAGAAAATGTGTTTCGAGCAAAAGTTAAAGCGATAAGTGCATGTTACTTGAGCCTTTAGCCTAAACACGTACCTTCAAGTCTAAACCTTACCTATCCCCGAGTCTAAACCTTGCCTGTCCCTTTCCCGCAGCGAGAAAGAAGTGGGCTAGAATACTGGTCGGCTTTTCGTAAAACCTTAGGTTCAGACTGTTCATCGCCTCGTAGAGTCGAATGGCAAGATTTGGATGAAAAACAAATGAGGGTGCAGGAAATCAGATGATTAGGAAGGAAGAGTTAGTCCTGGCTTTGGAAAATGCCCAGAAGGTTCATGAAGAGCAGCTGTCATTGCTTATCGGTGCTCTTCGCCGCAATGGAGTCCAAGTAACAAATGAGTCCAACGGTTCCCTGGTAGTGGTCGAAGATGAGACTCCGTAAGTAGCCATCTCGCCTCCCACCTATAATCAATACCTTCCTCCATCCACATATGATCCCTTGCCAAGGACCACTTCTCCTCGCCCTTTCCAACATCCCACCATCGTGGCCCAATTGCCTTCGCCTTCTCGTAACGGATTGGATTTCACCCCACTTATCCCTCGCTTCAACAATACCGCCGCTTATGCTCCACCTCACATAATCGCTTTGAGATATGTGGCTATGTTCTAAGCCCCTATACTCGCCCGAATGCGATCATGAGTTGCCAAAGGATGATCCGAGTTTTCCGTCACCTACCGGACTTAATGAATTCAGCCGTCGCTTTGCTACTACAAGTCCTCCAGCCCGTAACCCGAGAGTCCCCGTTGACCCCCATGTGGTAATATTGATGGAACAAGTGAAACAGATGTAAGAGAAGCTTGACCTCATGATGAGTATCAATACTCCCTTGACCCAAGATGTCGGACCAGGCAAGGAAATGACTCCACCGAGCATAACCCAATGCCACCGCACTGGGCAAAGAACCGTACCTGGCTCAGCACCAGTCCCTCACAAAGGAAAGAGTGTCGTAGCCTCCTTCAGCCAGATCCAACAATGGAACCAACTGGACAATGGAACTCCGAGTCTTGAGAACAACAATGTCTCCCGAAAACTCCGCAATACGGATATGCCTTTAAGCAAGATTCTGGAAGAACTGATAAAAGAAAAGCTGATAAAGCCACTGGAGAATTGGAAGCCCAGGAACCCCAGTATTCGGTTGAATGAGTCCAAGCACTGTCTTTTCCATCAATACCCTGGGCACAACACTGATGATTGCACCTATTTGAGGCATGAGATCCAGAAGTTGATAGAAGATGGGAAGTTTGAGAACCTCCATGGGCCAAAAACAGAAAGTTACGGTAAGAGGTCAGTTCAAGAAGAGCAAGGTCAGAAACGTCAGCCTGATGATTTTGGGATGCCTATGAGCAAAGTTTTCGATGATTTGGTAAAACGAAGCCTTCTCACACCTCTCGAAAATTATAAGCCAAGAAACCCCAGTAGAGTTGACAGGACCAAGTTCTGCGAGTACCACAAGCATTTTGGTCATGTGACAGACAAGTGTGTGGATCTGAAGAAAGAAATTCAGTGGTTGATCTACGAAGGAAAGCTCAAGTTACCTGGCAGTCTAACCCGCGAAGAGTAGCTAGACTAGGGTCTACCTATCCTTAAGTATAAAAGAAAAAGAGAGAAAAAGAAAAATAGTCTCTCAGTCAACCTTCGTAGGTTCTAGTACTTTTCTCTTTCAATTAAGTCCTCTACGGACATTGTATTGAATCTTCAATTTTCTATAAAAAAGTCTTCTTCTTTTCTTGCTAGACTTAAGACATTATTTGCACACCTACATTACATTTAATGAAATGGTTTTATTTTATATGATCACTTGCATTGCTCAACAAATAATCCCTTGAAATAATTAACATTCTGATTAATCGGTGTGAGAAAGTCAACTAATGTCATCAAGCCATACACTTTCCTCACCCCGTAAAAGGCCTTCATCAAAGCCATACACTTTCCCAAACCATGTCCTCCCCATCACCTTGACCAAGTCAACGACGGCGGCATCATCAAGGGACAGCAAAAGGCCACTCAGCTTCAAAAGATTGACCCCGTGTCGGCAACAACCTAGGAGCTTGGCTTAGACCTCAAGGGTATCAAGAATGTTCAAGCAGGGGCTCGCCTTGGTCCTCATGTGCTTCAGAAAATAAAAAAAAAGAAAAAAAATGTAGTGCAAAAAGAGTAATACCCAGCTAGGCTGAATATCCCAAAAAAAGGGGGCAGTCTAGGCAAAAAACAGGGTTGCACATATATAAAAAAAAAAAAGAAGAAAAGGAAAAATCTTAGTGCAAAAGAGTAATACCCAGCTAGACTGAAAATCCCAAAAGGCAGTCTAGGCAAAAAATAGGGTAGCACATAGAAAATAAAAGAAAATGAGGCCAAGGACCCAGCACCGCCCATTAAAAAAGCTTGACGGAAAGGCAAGATCAAAGCTCAGAGAATGAAAGTTGTCGATCGGGCGGTCGAAGCAAAGTCAGAAGCATTTCATAAGCCTGTAGATCCTTTCTCCCCAAGTGAAAGAGGAAGCAATTGAAGCAGCCGTCCAAGAATGACTTGGTCAAGGAGCCATCCCGAGGCCCACGCCTCATCATCCTAGCCTTTTCACTAAAGGAACCACAAATCCCATTTCCCAAACACAGTCCAGCCAAGGCCGAACTACGGCGACCTGAGCTCCTCACAATGAGGGGAACGTAGGCAACCAGCAATGGTTCGGTCATAAGCATATTCAAATTCCAGAAAATTCGGTCTCATCAATGACCTCTCTCCCATATACACAGTCAAAACCCAGAAAACCCGGTCTCATCAATGACCTCCCTATACACAAACCTTTCTTTCACACCCAGCCAACCTTGATCCTCGACACTGGTTGACTTTCTCCTCATGATTAATCAGAATGTTTGTTCATATCGAGATTAATGGTTGAATAACCCGAACATCAATAAAGGGTTTTAAGCAATCTTGTGATCATTGTAAATAAAACAAGTTTTCATATGTCTTGACAAGTCTTCTCTTTCTACATCTTAGGAAAAATAGTGCTAAACACTGATTTTCTGTCAGCAGGGGCTTCCATACACTTTTACAAACCCTTCTACGCTTATACTCTCTCAAAAGAGTCAGACCCAAAGCGAGCTTTTGTGCCTACATCGAATAAGGCCATCAAAATAACACAAAATCGGGATTTATTCCCACCTTTCGAAAAGATATGCCCCTGCATGTATAAATTTCTAAGAATATTTTCTTTCACATTTCCTTTAGGTTGACTGATTGACTAAAGAAAATAAAAAAAAAATAATAAAAAAAAGAGAGAGAGAGAGAAGTATAGGTTTTCCCTTTTCTGCTACAATTCGCATTAGGGCTGCCTTGACACTCTTCGAGTTTGGGGCTTTGCCAAGCCATTTCCTTAGACTGGGGCTTCTTTAGCCATTTTTGGGGTCCGCCTCAGGTTCCTCGCCCATAAGATGGATCCAGTCTTGGTCAGATCAATCTCAGGATCAATTTTACAGTACCAATCATATTGGGATTTTCTCCTTAGACCGGGGCTTCACCAAGACCTCACCTACTCGCCTTGTCCAAATGGGCTTTGTCACCAGGGTTTTGCCAATGAAAGGATCTTTCCTTACTTCAACAAGGTATGGGGCTTTTGCAGAGAGTATTTCCTTAGACCGGGGCTTCGATAAGTTGCATCCATCCCTAGAAGAGAGGATTGGTCACTTCGATATCTGTTAGCATCAGCTTCAAATGCTAGAGTGTGAGAAAAGAACATTCACCGAGACCCGAGGTTCAAACCCAGTCTTAGCTCAAGAAGGAATTCTAGTCCACGTTGACAACATCTCAGCAACAACAACAGTTCAGTCCGCGCCTGTGAATGTGGTGCCCAAATTTTGTGTTGGATTCACGCGAGTTTGAAGACATCCGAGTTATTTGAAAAACGGAGTCGCCACGCCATTTTGATTACCTCAAAACTTTGAAAAAAAGGTTTTTACTTGGGTTCGGAGGTTAAGTTACCCCTTGGGAAGAACGTTTGGCGTTCACCCAAAGTGCCTTGCCGGAGCAAGTCTCCCAAGATTTCAGTAATCGTGCTTGCTTGCGTGCTTTCTTGTGTGCATGTGTTTGAAAATAAAGGGGGGAAATGTCCCAAGTTGTCTTCCGGACGTACAAACCATTTGTTGGTTGTCGCTCGGGATTCCTTGGAATTTTATGTATTTGGGATTATGATCCCGTCCTCATCTTACGACTTGTGATCATCGCATTTTAAACCTCGGGACCCTCGGGACTTGCGTGATCGAGAGAATGACTCTCTTTTGGTCAAAGATGAGGTTCTTTAGAAAAGGAGGGTCCTTAGCCCATCAATCCTACGCTTTAAGACGGTCGAGCTCGTATAGAGGCTTCATACTCTTTCTTAAGCGATAATCGGAGATATAGGGTTCAAGGTATCCCTTTCTAAAGAAATATGGAACCTTTAATGGAAGGAACGATGTAAAGATAGGATCTTTTACACCGGTTCATTCCTAGGTTGGGGGATAGGGGAAATGCATGATGAAAAATGACACTTTAATGAAAAGATGACATTTTTGGGTTGCAAATGATGCACTTAGTTTAAAGAAATAATCTTTATTGCAAATGATGCATAAAGATTTGATTTTTATGCAAATGATGCATTTTTGTTGAAGAAATTGGCATTCATTATGCAAATGATGCATAAAGATTGCATTTTGAAAAGCATATGATGCTAGTTTATAGTAAAGACATGATCTTTAAAGCAAATGATGCTTGAACAAGGGGTTTTGAATGCAAAGGATGCATTTTTATTGAAAAGATTGAGTTTTTATATGCAAATGATGCATAAAAAATGACATTTTTATTTGAAAATGGGGGCTTTAGGTGCAAAGGATGCACCTTTATGAAAAAGACTACATTTTTATGACAAAGGAGGTCTTAATGCATGGAAAAAGGGAAAGGGGGTGATAAAGATGTGATCTTTAACTATGAATGCCAAGTCCCAAGCAAGATATATGAATGCAATGAGCAAGTATATCAATTAAAAGCAAGGTTAGGGCGTGCGAGGTTACCAATTGCTTCCTTTGCTTCTTTGGTTGGAGCTAGGAGGAGAGATTGGTCTTGGATCTTCAATGAGGAGGGAGAGAGCTTCTTGGCCTTCTTCTTCACCTTCTTGAGCCTTCACCAATATTCTTCACGTCTTGGGAGTGACTGATTGTATTGCTATGGAGTGTGTGTATTGTAGTTGTCTATTGAAATGGGTAGAGGAGGGCTCTATTTATAGGCAGTCTGGATAAGGCTAATGAAGCCGTGCGGCCAGAGGCAGCGAGCTAATGCAGCCGTACGGGCTTATCCATTGTGACTCAGCATTCTAGAACCATGCAAGGTGGCATTATTCTAGAACCTTCTTCCTAATTAAGAAAAACGTGTTTCTTAATTAGGAAGGCTCCCTTCAGCCCTTAATTTTAATTTGGGACTGCTCCAGACATTTCCGAACACTAGGAAGGTCCGGGAATTACCGGAAACTTACCGAAATTGCCGGGAAATTTAACCGGAAGGCATGAGCCAGATTTGGGTACTTACAGAAGCCCCTCGGCAACGTCACTTGCAAGGCGAGTGGGGTTGTCGATAGAAAAGGATCCGATCTGGCGAATGCCAAGATGGATTGGATGACCAAGGTGGTCGAGTGGCTGAACCTCTGGAAGGCTACCTACGTATCCCGGAGGAATCAAGCCAGGCCGTAGTTCGGAATTAGGATCCGCTGGGGGAGGAAGAAGAGAAACTGGTCTCTTGCTGGGGAAAAGAAGAGAAAATGACCTAGGAGGTCAAGCAATTGATCCTACTGGGGATATGCTAGGAGTGACCAAGGTGGTCGGATATCTGAACTTCTATGAGGGGGTGCTTTATCACTGAGGAGTGACAAAGAAACAGGGTGACCAAAGTGGTCGAATGGCTGGACCTTTTATAAAAGGCTACCTACGTATCCCGGAGGAATCAAGCCTTGATCGTAGTTCAAGCATCACTAGATAGTTAGGAACGATGTCTAGGATTCTTGAGATTTTGACAATTAATGGAGGCTGTCACCTGATTGAAACTAGAGCTTACGTCACTATCGAGTGGATAGAGGTAGCTAGAGTTTGGTGAACTTGAGCATACGTCTCAATCTCTTTCGAATCAGAGATATGGGTTGCCAGAGCATACGTCTCAATCTCTTTCGAATCAGAGATATGGGTTGCCAGAGCTAGAATGATTTAAGCATACGTCTCAATCTCTTTCGAATCAGAGATATGGGTTGCCAATGACTTGAGCATACGTCTCAATCTCTTTCGAATCAGAGATATGGGTTGCCAAAGCATACGTCACTATTCATGACAGAGGTAACTTAAGTTGAGAGAAACTTGAGCGTACGTCACTATTCGGGATAGAGGTAGCTTAAGTTGATAGAAACTTAGCATACGTCACTATTCGGGATAGAGGTAGCTTAAGTTGATAGAAACTTAGCATACGTCACTATTCGGGATAGAGGTAGCTTAAGTTGATAGAAACTTAGCATACGTCACTATTCTGGATAGAGGTAGGCTCAGTTTAGAGTTTTGACAATTCGGAGGTTGTCACCTAGCGTTATCCCGTTATAACGGAATTAACGGAGGCGACTGGGAATAAAGCTTGATTGCTAAAGAGATAAGGGATATTTTCTGAAAAGATGTTATCTTGGTTAAAAGATAACGGAAATTGCATGCCCAAGTGGAAGGTCCAGGGGCAGGATTGTAATTTCTGCTCAGAGCGAATGAAGCCGCCCGGCATGAGATGGAGAAAAGGGAGCCGTACGGCTAGAGACCTGTTTTTTCCAGATTATTTAAAACAGGTTTGAACGGGCATTGGGCATTATTGCTTCCCAAGAGCTGCCGAGGAAGAGAGAGAGAAAGGAGAGAATTTCTTCAAAAATTCTTCAATTCCCTTTGCTTCTATCGATTGGAATGGATCCGGAGGGCAATCCCATACCGAGGCAAGCAAGAAGGAACCTCTCCGCGGCTGCGAGAAGGAGGAGAAAGGAGCTCGTTCGGACGGAGAGGAAGTATGACTTCCTTACGCCTCCGTCGGAGCTTTACCCGGGGAGAAGGGAGCATAAATCAACGAACCCGCGATCGGTTGGGGTAAGCATTCTCATTTTGCTCAAATCCGATGATTTTGCTTGAATTTTGAATGGTTTAGGGCTTGGCCCGAACTTAGGAATTTTCTAGGATTTTTGAATGATTTTTTGAATGATTTTGAGATGCATGAACAACCTATGAGGCTAAGAATATGCAATGTGCAATTTGTTTGATGAAAATTATGAGAATGACTCACTTTTTTCCCGCAAAATGAAGTAAGAATGAAAAATTGTCTAAATATGAGACGGAGTTCTTGCCTTGTGCTAGAACTAGGTCAAAATTTTGAGAAAACATGATTTTGGAAGATGAAAATGATTCATGCATGCCATTTTATTTGAAAAAATAATGCTTATGTGCAAAGAATCGTGAAAATTGTGATTTCGCGCCTTAGGAAAGTAATGGGACTTGTCATGACGCGTTTCAAGTGATGAAAGACGCTTTTTTGATGCAAATAATGCTAGAAAAACTTTTGTGAATGCTTTTCTTTTGAAAATATGTGCATTTTTTTGTGAATATATGCATGCTTTTGAAAATGATGAAGGACTGACACTTCTTTTTTGTGCTTGTCTACAGGAGAACAAGTCTAGAGGACCATCGGAGATAGCGGTTAAGCTTTGGCAGAGGATGCCGGATTTTGAGAAGAATGGGGTGAACCCCAAGAATTTGGTGAGGGCTACCGGCCTGGATGCGTTTGTAGAGGCCATCGGCAGGGGTGTTCACATCACCTCTAAGAGCAAGGGCTTGGTCCAGGCCCTTTCTGAGTTCTGGTGGGATAGTACCCATAGCTTTCACCTGAGCTGGGGAGAGCTGACAGTGACTCCTGCCGATTTCACAGCTATTACTGGCCTGCAGTTCACCGGGAGGCCCGTGACTTGGAGAGACCATATTACTGCTGAGGAGTTCCAGGCTTTGGTAGGGTTTGAGCTGATTCCCAAGGGGCTGGGGATGGAGACGCGGAACGTCGAGGTGGCAGTTCAGACTTGCATGCAGAACTTTGCTGCTAATGATGTGACTGCCCAGCAGCTGGCTAGAGCATTCATATGGTTGATGCTATCAGTCACTATCTTTGCTAATTCTGGGACGCTGGCCATGACTTGCCTCCTCGACTCTTTGGAGGATGTTGATGGGATAGGGACGGTCTCTTGGGGCGAGGCCGGATTGGCGGAGTTGTACTTCTCGTTGGACATGTACAGTCGGAACAAAGCTGCTTCCATGGACTGCTTCTCATTTGCCCTTGAGGTAGTCTCCTTTCTTTTTCTTTTCTCTTTTCCTGTCTTGAGACTTTTATGAGAGAGAATGACCTTTTGATGTTTTGAACATGCAGGCCTGGTTTTGCGAGGTGATCGGGTTCTTCCCTTGGAACCAGCAGAGTGATGTCACCATCTTCCCTGCTATGGTTCGCTGGAGGGGAGATGCGAGGGATAAATTCACGGGGAAGACCCGGATCACTTTCGACTACAAAATGGTGAGGCCGGTCATCAACAGGGATGGGCACGACGGAGTGGACTTCTACCCTTGGGGCAGGTATCCGGAGATTTTGCTGGGAGATGCCATTGATGTGACGAGGCAGAGGAGGTGGCTCACTGGGCTGACATGTGATGTCATTTACTTGGGGGACCGTTTCTCGAGGCAGCATGGCCATGTCCCTCCATTGGACGCCATTACTCCTCAGGATCCTCCAGCACGGATGCTACAGCCCAGGGATTGGCAGAGGATGAGATAGCGAGGTACCAGGCAGGCGTGGCTGCAGAGGAGTACTTTGACATGGACACCCCCTACGCTGTGTTTGTGGAGCGGCGCCTCGAGGACGCCAGAAGCTAGTGAAGCTGGCGGTCACTCAGGGATATGGGGAGGATGAGCCTACTGACCCGCCGATCCCTCCTGCGCATCTGTCCTACGTGGTCCATGGAGTGCCGAGGAGGATGAGGATACCTGTCCCCGATGCTAGGGAGCCCCAGTACACCTTGCCGCCTGATAGCACTGTGAGTATACTTTTAGGGTCTTATTCCCTTTTTAGCTTTCAGATTTTCTGCTTTTGCAATTTTCTGAGATTTTCTGAGATTTTTCTGAGATTTTCTCTTCTTTTCTCAGGTTCCAGCTCGCACTTACGATAGGCTGGTCAGGCAGAATAGGGGCTGGAAGGACATGTGCCGGTCTCTTCTGAGGAAGCTGGCCTGCGCTTCGAAGGCGGCAGCGGATGCACAGGAGCCTGGGCGCAAGAGACGGCACGTCGGGGGCACAGCGTCTACCTCATCGGCCTCGGAGTACTCTTCCAGTGCCATGCCTCGGGGGCGGGGACCCAACGCTGACATTCTGGAGCAGCTGGCTGAGTACGGGCACGATAATGTCCATTTGTGAGCGACCAGGAGGACTTGATGAGGGAGGCTAGCATCTATGAGCTGAGCAGCGATGAGGAGGAAGAAGAATCGGAGGCCTAGGAGGTCTCTAGAATAGATTTGGAACGAAAACAAACAATGAACAATTTTTATGCACACTTTGTTTATTTTTTGCTTTATTTGGGCGCCGATGGGGCGAAAACATTGTATTTACATTTTATTTACTTTTCTAATTTATGCTTTCTCAATTTGCATATTATCTGAGCCTTGGGGCGACTTTTTTGCTTGGAATTGGGGCTGAAACTGGGCCAAAATGATTTATAATGGTATATAAATGCTTGAATGGCTTCTGGATATGTTTTTGTACAGGTTTTGGTTGAAAAAGTGGGGTGAAAACTCCCTTGGGCAGCAACTTTGGTTGCTGCAGAATTTTTTTCTGCAGAGGGCTAATGTAGCCGTGCGGCATGGCCTTGAGGGAAAATGAAGCCGTGCGGCTTACAGTTCTGTCTGAGCTGGTTATTTTCTGAATAAAAGCAAGGCTTGGCCATTTCATTTCATTTTCACTCTAGACTTGTCCCAATTGTTCCCAGGGCATATTTTGGACCTAAAAGCACCATCTTTGATCACTTTGCGATGGAGAAGCCCGTCAGATTGCAAAGGGGGAAGCGAGACCATTTTCTATCCGGTCTTCAATCTTGGGCGAGACATAACTTCCAAAATCACAAGGGACTGCTTGATTCTTCCTTCAAGATCAAGTCTTTATGGCATTTGAGGGATCTCCCGCCCGATTGGGACCTGTTGAGAGCCGCAGCAAAGTTCTGGGACGTCCGGAGACATGTTTACTGCTTCTCTTACAACGAAATTGTCCCAACGCACGAAGACTTCAGAGCCTTGATTGGGGGTCCCGAGACTGAGGCTATATCTATTCCGCTGATCGGAGACGTGCCGGTGACGGTAAAGCTTGCATCTTTTCTGCAGATTCCTTTGGGAGAGGCTGAGAGGATGATGGTAGCCCCGGATAGGATTGACCTTTCTGATATCCCGGGCAGGTTTGGGTCTCCAGATATGGCTGCGACCACGGTGGCTATGGATGCTTTCATTCTCTGCGTATTCTCTGTTTTGTTCACTGCTGAGTCCGTGGGGATCTGTCATAGTGGCCTCTTGGACATGGTCAGAGACTGCAGGGCTGGGAAGGATATTGTCCCGCTGGTTTTGGGAGAGACATTTCATGGGATCGACAGGATGGCTCGGGGAGACCATTTCATGAGGTCCGGGAGTCCGGCTATGTTGACTTTGTGGCTGCAGGAGAGGCTCGGGGCTTTGCCTGGGGCTTTGCCGACTCAGTGCCCTTGGGTGATTTCTCGGAGAGGTGCGCCTAGGCAGCAGGAACAGGGTAGCTGGGAGCTGATGATGGCTAGGCTATCCACTTCGGACATCCGTTGGTGGATACCACATTGGAGGTTGCAGACCAGGAGGATATTTCAGGAGTCTTATGTTGTGAGGGTTCCAGGATTCTGCTGGTCATCCTTCTATATACCCTGCTTGGTATCCAGGCAGTTTGGGGCTTTACAGGAGCCATTGAGTGACTGGGAGGACATCCGGACCATGGAGGTGGTGTCATTGGACATGAGGGATCCAGCCAGCTTCTCTTTCTTCTCGAGGGCTTGGACACATGCTGCTTTCCCACCCAGGGCTATCTTCAGGAGCAGGAAGAGCACCATCTTGACCACTGTCTACTTGGACTGGTACGAGAGGGAGATGGGAGCGACTCAGGTTATCTTGGAGGAGAGACGTCGAGCTTTATTGGGGGCTGACCACGACTCGAGTAGGACTCTGAGGGAGACTGAGGCTAAGGCGAGTTGCCATAACCAGTCAGGTGACTTGGTCAGAGATATGGAGGCTCGGTACAAGAGGTTGTCCGAGGTCGCTCCTTTGACTGAGGCTCAGAGGGAGGAGGTGCGGACTCGTGCTCGGATAGAGAGAGCACTTATTGACACGGGTTTGGTGGAGGCTCCAGTGAGGATACCAGAGGTCGGGATGAGGGATACCGACATTATTGAGAAGAAAAGGAAGAAGACTCGACGAGGCCGAGGAAAAGGGAAGAAGACCAAAGAAGACTCAGCGAATGACGACTGACAGATCTTTTCTTAGGATTCCCTTATTGCCATTTTGCAAACACATTAGTTTATTTAGGCATTTTATTGTATTTTAGATCTTTTTAGCAGGTTAGCAGAGTCAAGAGGTAGACCGTGCTTGAACTCATCAAGAAGTTTTTAACTTGTAATGAACAAGAAATATTATTTTAGAAATTAGTCAAGACACATTTCATGGAAATTCAAATGTCTTTTTTTATTGATCAGGACATATTTCATGGAAACTTAATCGTCCTTTTTATTGTTTAGACCGAACCATATATGGCTGCCTACGTTCCCCTTTTACAAGAAAGGCTAAGGGGCTCAGGTCTACGTAGTTCATTCTGGTGAACTAATTTTTTTATGTGCAGCCCTGTTTTTTGCCTAGACCGCCCTTTTTGGGGTTTTCAGCCTAGCTGGGCATTACTCTTTTTGCACTAAGATTTTTTTCTTTTTTTTTTATATGTGCAACCCTGTCTTTTGCCTAGACCGCCCTTTTTGGGGTTTTCAGCCTAGCTGGGTATTACTCTTTTTGCACTTTTTTTTTTTATTATTATTATTATTTTCTTTTTTTTTTATTAGACATAGTATCTTCGGAGTTTATCACCGTTGACTGGGTGGACAAAGGGATTGCCATCCAAGTCTGCAAGCTTCATTGCTCCTCCTGACAGTATCTTCTGCACCACATAAGGGCCGATCCAAACGGGTTCCCATTTTCCCAGGGGGTTGTCTCTGGTAGGGGGCTTTACTTTCAGCACTAAGTCACCTTCTTTGATGTCTCTGGCCTTGACCTTTTTATCAAACGCTCTGGCCATTCGCCTCTGGTAGGCTCGGGTGTGTTCCATGGCTTTTAGCCTTCTCTCGTCAAGCAGGGCTAACTCATCATGCCGGCTGCGCAACCATTCTACTTCATTGACACTGTTTTCCAGGAGGACCCTTAATGACGGGATTTCCAACTCCACTGGTAACACTGCTTCCATCCCGTAAGTTAGGGCAAAAGGAGTTTCTCCTGTGGCTGTTCTGACAGACGTTCTGTAGCCCCAGAGTGCTAGGTGCAGCTTTTCGGGCCAATCACGACCACGGGTGGCCATCTTCCGGATGATCCGCTCGAGTGTCTTATTAGCAGCTTCCACAGCTCCATTGGTCTGAGGTCTGTACGGGGACGACTTGTGGCGAGTAACTCTGAATTCTGACAGCAGTCTATCGCAGTCTCCTTCGAAGTGTGACCCATTATCAGAAATGATCTCGTTGGGCACCCCATATCTGCACATTATGTTTTCTTTGATGAACTGGGCCACTTTTCTGGAAGTGAGGACCTTGTAGGACTTGGCCTCTACCCACTTGGTGAAGTAGTCGATGGCTACCAACACGAACTCGTGCCCATTGCTTCCTGTCGGGGCTATTTTCCCTATCACGTCAATGCCCCAAGTTGCAAACGGCCAAGGAGTCGTCATGCAGTACAGGTCATGAGGTGGGAGATGGTTGAGGTTGGCAAACCGCTGGCACTTGTCGCAGGTTCGGACGTGCTGAACGCAGTCTGTCTCCATGGAGATCCGGTAGTAACCCATTCTGAGGATCACTTGCATCAGGGCTCTGGCATTCATGTGAGGACCGCAAGGACCATTGTGGACTTCGGTCATCAACTCTCTGGCTCTTTCTTGAGTGACACATAAGAGGAGTGGTCCTTGATAGCGTTTCTTGTACAGGTTGCCTCCTAGGATGACATAATGGGAGGCCAACCTTTTCAAGGCTCGCAAGCTTTTGGCTCTGACACCTTCTTTTGGTCTACCTTCTTCGTCTCTGAAAGCTGACTCTCCGTCTTTGAGGAATTGGTAAATCTGATTGTACCAAGGTTCCTTTATGGGCTCGGGTCCCAGGTCCACTTCACAACAGAAGGCTGGGGCTTCTCTTCTACCCACTCTGAAGGGCTTTATGGCTTTTCCCTCGGGGATCTCTACCAATGAGGCTAGAGTAGCTAGGGCATCTGCGAATCTGTTCTTTTCCCTCGGCAAGTAGTGGAAAGTCACTTCTCTGAACTGTCCAGTCAACTCCTCCATATGGGCATGATACCGTTGCAGATTAGGGTCCACAGTCTTCCACTTGTTGGAGACTTGGTTGATGATCAAGGCCGAGTCTCCGTAAACTTCGAGCTCCTTGACATTTCTTTCTAAGGCAGCCTCCAAACCAGCAATGCAGGCTTCATACTCGGCGACATTGTTCGTGGCGGGAAAGTTCAACTTGAGGGCTATGGGGGTATGCTCATCTTTCGGATCGACCAATAGCATTCCTACACCATTTCCTCTTTTGTTAGCGGCTCCGTCAAAGAACAATTGCCATCTATTCTTAGGCTCAACTGCAAAGATCCCTTCATCTGGGAATTGGGGTTCAGGCCCTCTGTCTTCATTACTGGGGAAGTTCGCCAGGTGATCTGACAATGCTTGACCCTTGATGGCCTTTCTGGTCACATAGTTGATGTCGTATTCTGCCAAGAAGAAGGACCACTTCGCTAAACGCATCGAGAGGGAAGGCTTGTCAAAGATGTACTTGATGGGGTCCATTTTCGAGACCAAATTCACAGGGTGGGCTTGCATATAATGCTTCAATTTGCCGACTACCCAGACCAGTCCTGCACAGGTCTTTTCACATGCTGAGTAATTGAGCTCACTCCCCTGTAGCTTCCGGCTGACAAAGTAAATGGCGTTTTCTACCCGAGAGTCTTTCTTTTCCTGAGCAAGCATAGCCCCAACTGCCGTGTCTGTGACAGTGAGATAGAGCAGAAGAGGCTTCTGTCTATGTGGGGGCATAGTACAGGGGATGTACTAAGTATGCCTTGATCTGGTCAAAGGCATCTTGGCATTCTTCGGTCCATTCTGTGTCCACATTCTTCTTCATGAGCTTGAAGATGGGCTCGCACATAGTGGTCAACTGATTGACGAAACGGCTGATGTACTGCAATTTACCCATGAAGCTCTTGACTTCTGTCTGGGTTTGAGGTGGCCTCATATCCATGATGGCTTTGATCTTTCGGGGGTCAACTTCTATACCTCGCTCCGTGACCATATACCCAAGCACTTTTCCCCTTGTCACTCCGAAGGTGCATTTGGCAGGGTTTAGTCTCATGGAATGTTGTCTCAACCTCTCAAAGAATTTTCGTAGGTCAACAAAGTGCTGCCCACCCTCTCCTTTGGAGTGGATTATCATATCATCTACGTAGACCTCAATCTCCTTGTGGATCATGTCATGAAAAGCGCGGTCGCTGCCCTTTGGTAAGTAGCCCCGGCATTCTTGAGCCCGAATGGCATTACTGTATAACAGTAGGTTCCCCATGGTGTGGTGAAGGCTGTCTTTTCTTGGTCTTCCTCGGCCATCTTGATCTGGTTGTAGCCTGCAAAACCATCAACGAAGGATTTGACTTCGTAGTTGGCAGTGGAGTCCACCAGGATGTCTATGTTTGGCAGAGGGTAGTCGTCTTTGGGGCTGGCCTTGTTCAGATCTCGGAAATCCACACAGCAGCGCACCTTCCCATTGGCCTTGGTTACGGTCACGATGTTGGACAACCATGTCGGGTATTCAATGACTCTGATGAACCCTACCCGCAGTAGCTTCTCAATTTCTTCTTTGACCTGTAGAGACCATTCCGGCTTAATCTTTCTCAGTTTCTGCTTTACTGGCTTAGCATCTGGTGCTAGAGGAATTCTGTGCTCTACTATTGAACTGTCTAGCCCCGGCATGTCCTTGTATGACCATGCAAACACGTCGACGTATTCTCTGAGCAGCTCGATCAATCTGTCCCTTTCAACCCCCTGGAAGAAGCTTCCAATCTGTGTCTCTTTAGGTTCCTCAATAGTACCCAAGTTCACACTTATCAAAACCTCCTCGGCAGCTTGGGCCCGGTTTTCCTCTTTTTCTGAAACCTGCTTAAAGATTTCTTTAATGTATTGTTCGTTTAGTGTGTTTGCATCTTGTTCAAATGATTCATTATTAACTGTTGTTAAGTTTTGAGTTAATTTATCATTTGTTAAGTTGGCAATAAGAGGATAATCAGAAAGATTTGTCATTTCATTCAAGATAAGGGGAAAGATGACATCGATTACATTTTCATAATCCTCAGGCGTGAGGCCTTCGGATGACTCTGAGGGGCTGGAATTCAAAGATTCCTGACTCGGCTGAATAGACAACGGTGACTCTGGACCCTACGCTACTTATTGACTCGAGGGGACTTGACAAGGGTTGGACCGGGATCTCACTCCTTCTTGCTGTTGCCCTGGGGAGTAGCAGTCTTGTCAGCGTTCTTCAGAAAGTTGGAGACTTCGAACTGATCAAAAACTTGCCGGAAATCATTGACAGGCCGGTACTGTGGAAAGATGGTGAGGGGAACTAAAGTAACTTGTTGCAATCTTTCAGCTAACTCTTCCGTAGCGGCTGGACTCATTGACTGAAATGTCTGGCTCATTTTGTCGACGCACTGCTGATAGGTCATTTTTTCCTTGCCAATCTTTGATACCACCACCTTGTCAAGTTATAGCCAGGAGGGTTGGCTTGAATGATGTGATGAAGTCTTCTTCGGAGGGGATCTTGATCCTTCCTTGATTGGCTATGTATTCTATAGGCTTCGTATTCTGCTTCTAGAGTCTGCTAGCTTCTCATTGAATCTTCACAATGGCAACAAATTCAGAATTTTCTACTTCAAGAGGATCACTATCATGGGGTTATCAGCCGGGACTCTGCTTGGGGTGACGGGTTACTTGACAGGTTCCTTGGCATAACTGACATAGTAGTCGAACTTGCCCGAAGGCTCTCCCAAAGTTCCTACGCTCTTGTCCCAAGGCTTCGTATCTTTCCTTAAGCTTCTGCTGTGTGGACTTTCTCTTCTTCTTCTTCCTTGAAGGAGCGTCCTCATTGATCCATTCTTGATACTCATACTCTAAGCAGTCTTCACAATCACATACATCATACCAGATGTGAGGCTTGGGTTGAACTGGGATAGCCCCTCCAATTGCTTGGTCATTACCGTTGTGGATTACCATGTTGGCCATTTTGACACTGAAAAGCTGACAAAACTGGAGGATTCTGGCGAGCTCTCCGAGGATTCTGCGCTAACAAGTTGCTGACCCGGTGTTCTCACCCACTTCTTTCTCGCTGCGGGAAAGGGATAGGAAAGGTTTAGACTCGGGGTAGGTGTTTAGGCTGAAGGCTCAAGCAATATGCAAATTAGAATCTTCAAGTTTACTTAAAACAGTGTCTTTTATTAATATCTATTTGGTTGGAAAAGGGATTCTGCCCTTCTTTTTTTTCATAACTACTCTAGATCCTGGATCAGTGGGTTCCGTCACTACGTCTATAAGCCCCTCGTATTCCACCTGTATTTCGACCTCCCAGGGTGGACAGCCCCGGGCGAGGGTCCTATAGGGCACGCGGATCCCACCGAGAGTAAAGAACGCTCCTATCGGGCCTAGCGGGTCATAGGACCTTTCAACGCACGAGCGATGCGGATTATAGTCAAGGCAATACCGGGAAAGTCTCGTCTCTCTGCCTTGACGGATCTTTGGCAGAGTTTCGCTTGAGCGAATGACGGTTTCTGACTTTCGGTAATGTCCGAGAGAATAATAGGCATGGGTCGGGCGGTAAAAAGCCGGATGACACAGTGTCACATTGAACTTCGTTGCATACGCAGTGCGTGAGTTAGAATCGAAGTCAATGCCGGTCAAGATCTTGCCAATTTTTCCTTGTCGGAATTTTGGCAGAGCTTCGCTTGAGCGAAAGATCTTTTGATTTTTGGCAAAGACTTGGTCTTGACTCTTACGCATTCCGTGCGGGTCAAGGTCAATAGTCAATGTCGGAGTCAAGATCCCACCGATTTTTCCTTGTCGGAATTTCGGCAGAATTTCGCTTGAGCGAAAATCTTGGCTTCCGTTATGAGCTAAGGCTTGACCTTTACGTGGGTATGCAACTAGGCTATATGACACGGACTAGACCAAAAACCAACCAAAAGTCACGGTTTTTTGAAACGTGTGACACGGACTGTGCATTGGTCGACACTGGCTGCCATGGGGAGGTTGGGATGATTCCGTGCGCGCCCGGGAGCATCGTAAGGCTGTCCGTGACTGCAGCTGGAACCACCCTCGGGTTTGAAGGACGTGCGTGCAAAAGTGTACAGGATATATCAGGTGCGCGTAGTGTGCGGTCTCCTAAAAATGTTCCTTTTGAGTTAAAACAGAGATTTTCATAAATGTGTTTTAAAGGAATGATTTTCGGGACGGGGGAAAATGCAACACATAAGCACGTAAATTTTCTGGGAGCCCCAGTCAGTCATGGAGCTGAATAGCCCCAAGCTGCTAGGACTGCCAGATTAACCATGATTTTTCCTGGTGGAATTGCCACTGAGGTCGCCCGGTCAGAATCCAATGAGGATTGAGCCGTACGACTGCATGGATCAATTTTCCAGGTTCCACTCCTTTTGCTATTTTTCGGTTATTTCCCGTTTCAAAGTATGAACAAATTCCAAGATGCAAATGATGCAATTCATGGTAAAGAAAGCAAGCACGATTAATGAAATCGGCGATGGGAGTCTAACCCGCTCAAAGGGAAAAGCTTTCTTTTATTTTTTTTCAAAATTATTTTTTTTCGAAAAGGGATACTGGTACGTGGATTGTTAAACCACCGGTTATCCCAACTCCCACGTCAGGGAGTGTACAGGAAGGGTAAGTGGTTTCCACCTATATACAGAGTATCGATTTTTTTGTTTTGAAAATAAAAGCTTTTCTCCTTTGGGTTTATCCCCAGCGGAGTCGCCAAACTGTGAATGTGGTGCCCAAATTTTGTGTTGGATTCACGCGAGTTTGAAGACATCCGAGTTATTTGAAAAACGGAGTCGCCACGCCATTTTGATTACCTCAAAACTTTGAAAAAAAGGTTTTTACTTGGGTTCGGAGGTTAAGTTACCCCTTGGGAAGAACGTTTGGCGTTCACCCAAAGTGCCTTGCAGGAGCAAGTCTCCCAAGATTTCAGTAATCGTGCTAGCTTGCGTGCTTTCTTGTGTGCATGTGTTTGAAAATAAGGGGGAATGTCCCAAGTTGTCTTCCGGACGTACAAACCATTTGTTGGTTGTCGCTCGGGATTCCTTGGAATTTTATGTATTTGGGATTATGATCCCGTCCTCATCTTATGACTTGTGATCATCGCATTTTAAACCTCGGGACCCTCGGGACTTGCGTGATCGAGAGAATGACTCTCTTTTGGTCAAAGATGAGGTTCTTTAGAAAAGGAGGGTCCTTAGCCCATCAATCCTACGCTTTAAGACGGTCGAGCTCGTATAGAGGCTTCATACTCTTTCTTAAGCGATAATCGGAGATATAGGGTTCAAGGTATCCCTTTCTAAAGAAATATGGAACATTTAATGGAAGGAACGATGTAAAGATAGGATCTTTTACACCGGTCCGTTCCTAGGTTGGGGGATAGGGGAAATGCATGATGAAAAATGACACTTTAATGAAAAGATGACATTTTTGGGTTGCAAATGATGCACTTAGTTTAAAGAAATAATCTTTATTGCAAATGATGCATAAAGATTTGATTTTTATGCAAATGATGCATTTTTGTTGAAGAAATTGGCATTCATTATGCAAATGATGCATAAAGATTGCATTTTGAAAAGCATATGATGCTAGTTTATGGTAAAGACATGATCTTTAAAGCAAATGATGCTTGAACAAGGGATTTTGAATGCAAAGGATGCATTTTTATTGAAAAGATTGAGTTTTTATATGCAAATGATGCATAAAAAATGACATTTTTATTTGAAAATGGGGGCTTTAGGTGCAAAGGATGCACCTTTATGAAAAAGACTACATTTTTATGACAAAGGAGGTCTTAATGCATGCAAAAAGGGAAAGGGGGTGATAAAGATGTGATCTTTAACTATGAATGCCAAGTCCCAAGCAAGATATATGAATGCAATGAGCAAGTATATCAATTAAAAGCAAGGTTAGGGCGTGCGAGGTTACCAATTGCTTCCTTTGCTTCTTTGGTTGGAGCTAGGAGGAGAGATTGGTCTTGGATCTTCAATGAGGAGGGAGAGAGCTTCTTGGCCTTCTTCTTCACCTTCTTGAGCCTTCACCAATATTCTTCACGTCTTGGGAGTGACTGATTGTATTGCTATGGAGTGTGTGTATTGTTGTTGTCTGTTGAAATGGGTAGAGGAGGGCTCTATTTATAGGCAGTCTGGATAAGGCTAATGAAGCCGTGCGGCCAGAGGCAGCGAGCTAATGCAGTCGTGCGGGCTTATCCATTGTGACTCAGCATTCTAGAACCATGCAAGGTGGCATTATTCTAGAACCTTCTTCCTAATTAAGAAAAACGTGTTTCTTAATTAGGAAGGCTCCCTTCAGCCCTTAATTTTAATTTGGGACTGCTCCAGGACATTTCCGGAACACTAGGAAGGTCCGGGGAATTACCGGGAAACTTACCGAAATTGCCGGGAAATTTAACCGGAAGGCATGAGCCAGATTTGGGTACTTACAGCGCCCAAGGGATACAACCCCACCTGTTTGAAACCCGTCTTAAACAATTCCCAAATACATTCCATATATACATCCAGACCCAGTCCCTACCATGTTTCCAAGAGAAGAATCATCCCTAGGCTCAAGTAACGTGCCAATTGCTAATGATAACGTTTTCTCCCAAAAGCGCCTTCGTTACTTCCGTTATAACGAGATAACGCCAGGCGACAGTTTCCTAATTGTCAAAACGTCGAAAATCCTAGACATCGTTCCTAACTGTCTAGGTAAAGCTTGAACTACGATCAAGGCTTGATTCCTCCGGGATACGTAGGTAGCCTTTCATAAAGGTTCAGCCATCCGACCACATTGGTCACCTTTTCCCTTCTCCATTCTCCAATGGTGCGTAAGCTTTTCATAAAAGTCCAATTTTATGACCATATTGGTCACCCCTTTTGATTTGGAACATTCCTATGAAGGATTGGTTGTTTGACCTCCTAGGTCACCCCGTTTCCATCCTTATAGGAAGGGACCAAATATCTCTTTGCCATTGTCCCAAGGAGGCCAGGTTGGTGACCTCTTTTGGTCACCCAATTCCAACCTGTGTCTGCAATTCCATTCCAGTTCCAAAGGCAATGAAAAGCACAGTTTAGGCTTACTATGTCGCGCGACATAACAAGCCATGTCGTGCGACATAACAAGCCACATCAGACAGCAGACATCAGTAGCTTCCTGTTTTCCCCAGGGCACTCCCCGACATATCAGAAGCTGCAAATACCAATCCTACACCTCTCAAATGCATAGGGAAGGGTTCATTTACCCCATGTACACCCATACATTCATATTCAAGCCAAAAATTCATTCAAGTCATCCAGTTCGAGCCGTTTATCGTACATCATTTCATAAACGTGTGCAAAAGAGAAAAAGGCTAGCAATGTACATTCAAACCAAAATAGACCAAATCTAAGAAATGTGCATAAGCAAAAATAACATGTGTCTTCCCCAAAAATGGTACAATAACCAAAAGTCTCAGGGGGAAGGGGGGCTACTCTGAATCCTCTCCATCACCCTCTCCATCATCCTCTCCCTCATCTCCATCCTCGTCGTCATCCTCAGCCTCCTCTGGTTCATCGTCAGGATCGTCCGAAGGTGCCTCGTAAGCTATGGTCCCCGTGCGATAGTAGTCGTCAAGCTCCGTGATGACGACAGAGTCAAGCTCGTAGTCTGTAGCCGTCTCAGCTCCCCATCCTCATCATCATCATCGTCAATCTCAATGGGTGCGTAAAGAGGCACATTTGCGGTCTTTGTCCGAGGCGTCGGTCCTCTAGTGCTCCCTGGTGCCCACGTCATCAGAGCGGCTCTTCTTCCTTCTCGGTTGGCCAGGTGGAGAGATATCAATCAAACCACTGTGGCCGGCACGATTCTTCCCGAGAAACTTCATGCCTTTACGGAGCTTGCCAATCATGCCCACAGCGCCGGTATATGCCCTGGTCAAGTGCTGTAAGCTTTGGTGACACATTACAAGCGGACATAATAAGTGTCGAATACGGTTCTTGATAACAGGAAGAGATGCAATCAATCCAAAAGACGTAAGGAACAGTACTTACGGATCTAGAACCTCGCGGGAGCACGGATGAGGATGAGTGCGTGACATATCAATGTGAGCTCGCCTCATGCGACCGCCACCACGATAATCAATAAAAGTCGGGGGCAAAGGAGGTCTAGCTACGTAGCCGGTCGAAGGCCCCGCGCTATGAGCGCCATAACCAACCACAGTGCGTGGGGCTGAAGATGTCTAGCCACGTACAAAGTATAGTCCCCTCCCGTGTGTAGAGATGTGATGCCATGCCTACAATCGAGCATCTACATTCGCCAACCGGCGAGGCGGCCACATCCTAGCCGGAGGATCATCGGGGATCCGAGCGTGCCTATTCGGCCCATCTTTGTCTATACACCCTCTCTCCTAGATACAAGGCGTCTCCGGACAAGCCCACTAGCAGCTTGCGACACTCTGTCAAGTGCGCAGCATGATCCAAATCCAGGTCATCGTAACGGCCAATCCAGGGGAACAAGCTCAGCCTCTGTGGAATCCCTCTCAGGCATGTCAGCGTATCATGATACGAGGCCGTGATCCTGCACCTCGAACCCTCCGGTGTCCGGGTCTGTTTCCTGGCATTCTTTGTCCACCGACGAAGAGCGGGAAAAGTGGTGGCAGGAAACTCATCCCGTATGCGCCACTCGTAACAGCCAAAGTACTCAAAGGCCCAAGCCTGAAAAGGAGAAGAAGAAGTCAAAACAGGGAAAACAAGGGATATAATGAAATGCGCAAAAGAAAAGAGATCAAGGTGAGAGAATACCTCAAAAGCCAGATGAAAGCAGGTGAAGTACTTCGCCTTCCCTCGGCTGACGTCATCTAGGGCCAAGTACATCTCAGCTAAGCCTGCCTCCCCCGGGATAGATTCCCGACGGTATCCCAGGCTCTCAAAAGCTCCCGATAGTGAAACCAAGGCGGTAGATGCGCTGTTAATGAACGGCATGTCGGAAAAGCCCACCCATACAAAAGCTCTAGCCAATCTCTCGGCTCTTGGCCGGCTCTCAACGGGATCATCTACCACGGTGTAGTCCTGCTCGCCCCTCAATCGGGCCATGTAGCACCCCCAACTCATATCCATTCCCCTTCTTGATCAGGGAACGAAACCAAGTAAGCCCATAAAATCATCATCGGCAATAAGCCGGGGCTCGGCTCCTGTACAGGCTCCTCTATGTAGAGCGGCTCATCCAAGTAAAGGCGATCCTGTGATGACCGCAAAGTCTGGGCCGGAGTGATCCGGCTGCCTCACCCCAAGAGAAGTGAAATGAGTGAGTGGTCTCCCACCAGAACTCTCTGAATGCCCTCACTAGATCCACACTCCTCTGAGTGCCCCCGATGGCCTTCGCCATCTCAAAAAATTGCCCTAGCCCAGCAGCGTAAATCAGGCCCTTAGGCGAGTCCATCTGCTCCTGGCTACCCGGCAAAATATCCCATAGCCTGCCAATTACCTCAAGGGAGCCACGGGTGCGCAGTCCCTGCAAGAAAACATGGCACAAGTATTAATATTTCGTGCTATTTCTGAAAATCATCTCAAGCAAAAATGGGTCAAAACAGATCAATGAATGGCATGCATTACACTTCCCAGATCAATCTATGATTTCATGCCAGTTCATGATTTAATTCATAAGCCCAGTCTAAAGGCATTCAGTTCAAATCAATTTCGCCCAAATTGAAAGAAATTTTCAAAAAACCCTAGGTTTCTTACCTCTTCCTTCTTAGAACATCCAAAGTATGCTCATCGAGTGGGTAGAAATCTCCTCTTGGTGCTTCCGGAAGAAACGGCCGTTGATTCCTTTGCACACCCTTTCTTCGAGTAGCTAAGTTGGCATGTTGAGAAGCCCTCTTGGTCGGATAGAGCCTAGGAGGCATTCTTCAATTGAATCGGGTGAGAAGTCTTTGGATTTCTCTCGATTTCCTTCGAATCTCCCTCTCGATGTTCGCCCTCTCTCTTCTCACTTTGTCGCCTCCCTCTCAATTTCAAGTTCAATTGAATTTCAAATGGCGACTGTGCGTGTTTTTAATAAATCTGTCCACAGGGCCTGTTATGTCGTGCGACATACTAAGCCCCTGTGGCTGATTTTTACAATTTTGCCCCTAAAGGCTCCATTTTACAATTTTGCCCCTAAAGGCTCCATTTTACAATTTTGTCCCCCGTAGGCCTCTTTTACCCTTTATGCCCCTGGCATTTCTAATTACTTTCAATCCAGTTTTCCCTCCAGTGCCCAGTGGCCTATTTTACAAATTTACCTACTGTGACTCGGTTTATTTGCCCTTGGCATTTTCAATTTTATTTTTCAAATAATCAGGGTACATCCCAGTTTTCTTTACAAAAATTATCCGGATACGTCCCACTTTTCTTTACAAAAACTATTGATTCCTTCCAACTTCTGTACAAAATCCAACCTTTTTCGCAATCTCCGTTATTGCCGGATGGGATAACGTTTCCTCAGGAAATCCTACGTTATCGCCAAATGGGATAACGTTTCCTCGAGGAAATCCTCCGTTATTGCCAAATGGGATAACGTTTCCTCCGGAAATTCTCCGTTATCGCCAAATGGGATAACGATTCCTCGAGGAAATTCTCCGTTATCGCCAAATGGGATAACGTTTCCTCAGGAAATCCTACGTTATCGCCAAATGGGATAACGATTCCTCCAGGAAATCCTCCGTTATTGCCAAATGGGATAACGATTCCTCAGGAAATCCTCCGTTATCGCCAAATGGGATAACGTTTCCTCCGGAAAATCCTACGTTATCGCCAAATGGGATAACGTTTCCTCGGAAATCCTCTGTTATTGCCAAATGGGATAACGTTTCCTCAGGAAATCCTACGTTATCGCCAAATGGGATAACGATTCCTCAGGAAATCCTCCGTTATTGCCAAATGGGATAACGATTCCTCAGGAAATCCTCCGTTATCGCCAAATGGGATAACGTTTCCTCAGGAAATCCTACGTTATCGCCAAATGGGATAACGTTTCCTCAGGAAATCCTCTGTTATTGCCAAATGGGATAACGTTTCCTCCGGGAAATCCTACGTTATCGCCAAATGGGATAACGATTCCTCCGGGAAATCCTCCGTTATCGCCAAATGGGATAACGTTTTTTCCGGGAAATCCCACGTTATCGCCAAATGGGATAACGTTTCCTCCGGGAAATCCTCCGTTATTGCCAAATGGGATAACGTTTCCTCAGGAAATCCTCCGTTATCGCCAAATGGGATAACGTTTCCTCAGGAAATTCTCCGTTATCGCCAAATGGGATAACGTTTCCTCCGGGAAATCCCCCGTTATTGCCAAATGGGATAATGTTTCTTGTTAAAAATTTCAGTTATTGCCAGAAGGCAATAACATTTCGACCTTTTTTCGCTTTATTTCGATCTCCGTTATTTCCGAATGACGGAATAACTTTGCTTTATTTCGATCTCCGTTATTTCCGAATGACGGAATAATATTTCAACCTTTTTTTTTCACTTTATTTTGATCTCCGTTATTTCCGAATGACGGAATAATATTTCAACCTTTTTTCGCTTTATTTCGATCTCCGTTATTTCCGAATGACGGAATAATATTTCAACCTTTTTTCGCTTTATTTTGATCTCCGTTATTTCCGAATGACGGAATAACATTTCAACCTTTTCTCGCTTTATTTCGATCTCCGTTATTTCCGAATGACGGAATAACATTTCGACCTTTTTTCGCTTTATTTCGATCTCCGTTATTTTCGAATGACGGAATAACATTTCGACCTTTTTTCGCTTTATTTCGATCTCCGTTATTCCAAGGTGAAGGAATAACATTTCGACTCAATAAAAGCTTGAACTACGACCTGGCTTGATTCCTCCGGGATACGTAGGTAGCCTTTCATGAAAGGTCCAGCCACTCGACCAACTTGGTCACCCAATCCGTCTCGGCATTCGCCAGATTGGATCCTTTTCTATCGACAACCCCACTCGCCCTGCAAGTGACGTTGCTGAGGGGCTTGTAAGTACCCAAATCTGGCTCATGCCTTAGGTTAAGTTTCCCGGCAATTCCGGCAAGTTTTCCGGTAATTCCACGGACTTTCCTAGAGTTAGGAACAATTCGAAAGTGTTTCAAATCACCTAAGGGGATAAGAGGCTTGGAGCCAAAGAAACACGTTTTTATTTCATGAGGAATTCCCTTCTAGAAAGGCGCCACCTTGCATGTTTCTAGAAGGATCCAAATGTGGCTACTTATGTCGTGCGACATAATAGGCCATGAAACCTTCTAGAAACCTGCCACCTTGCATGTTTCTAGAAGGAACTGCATGTGGCTACTTATGTCGTGCGACATAACCAGCCAGAGAGAGTTCTAGAACCATGCCACCTTGCATGTTTCTAGAAGGAAAGCAGTTATGGCTTGTTATGTCGTGCGACATAACAAGCCCATGCAGGCAGCCTATAAATAGAGGCCTTCACCTCTCATTTTAGACACACCTCTTCCACCCCTCAGTCCCCCTCTATAGGGAATACGCCCAGAAGCCTCCTCCCTCTTCATATACCCCCAAAATATCCACTAATCCTCCCAAATCAATCCCACACACACTTCCCACACACACACTTCATACACACACCAAGAACCAAGGATTCTCAAGAAACGAAGGCTCAATCCCATCCCCAGAAGCTGCTGTTTTGAAGGCCCCTATATCTAACTTGATATAGAGGGTCGTGGTCTTCAAGGGTAACGATTTTCTACCCATTTCCTTTCCTTATCTTCATCATACATGGAATCTCTATGCTAAATGCTTTAATAATGTGATATTCTGAATAAAGTTGCATGCTTTAGCTTCATATTTCATAGATCCACATCTGATTTCATTACATTTCCTATAAAAGCCCCGGTTTGGCTTGGTTTTGCATGAACACTCAAGATGAGTGTGGATCCCTCATATCCACACCCTCTTGAAGTGTTCATTATTGTTAAACATGCTCCCTGAGATTTGTTGATGAAGTAACTTGACCATTTTGGTGCCTTGTTACCTCTGCAAATCTCAGCTGTAAAGCCTCTGCAAAATGGCTAGTTATGTCACGCGACATAGGCAGCCTATGTCACGCGACATAAGTAGCCAGTTTTCAGAAGCTTCACAGTTTCAACTATGTCGATGTTAACCCCCATAATGCTAATACGATGTTTAGATAATATCTATGTACATAATATGTCATCTTTTCATTAAAATACCATTCTCATACATAAAGGTGCATCCTTTGCACCAAAATCCCATTTTTCATGCATGAAAATCATTCCTTTTCCATTTAAAATCCCTTTTCACATTAAAGATGCACTCTTTGCACAAAGGTCATTTCTTTACATAAAAAGCATCCATTTGCAATCAAATGCATCATTTTCAAACCAAAAATGCCATCTTTTCACTAAAGTATCATCTTTACATGCATTCCCCCATGTCCCCATTAGCAACCTTGGAACGGACCGGTGTAAAAGTTCTCATCTTTGCATCGTTCCTTCCATTAAAGGTTTCATGATTTCTTTAGAAAGGGACAACCTTGAACCCTATATCTCCAATTATCGCTTAAGAAAGAGTATGAAGCATCTATACGAGCTCAACCGTCTTAAAGCGTAGGATTGATGGGCTAAGGACCTTTCTTTTCTAAAGAACCTCATCTCTGACCAAAAAGAGAGACATTCTCTCGATCACGCAAGTCCCGAGGGTCCCGAGGTTAAAATGCGATGATCACAAGTCATAAGATGAGGACGGGATCATAATCCCGAATACATAAAATCCAAAAAATCCCGAGCGACAACCAATAAATGGTTTGTACGTCCGGAAGACAACTTGGGACATTCCCTCCTTATTTTCAAACACATGCACACAAGAAAGCACGCAAGCAAGCACGATTAATGAAATCATGGGAGACTTGCTCCGGCAAGGCACCTTGGGTGAACGCCAAACGTTCTTCCCAAGGGGTAACTTAACCTCCGAACCCGTAAAACCTTTTTTTCAAAGTTTTGAGGTAATCAAAATGGCGTGGCGACTCCGTTTTTCAAATTAAACTCGGATGTCTTCAAACTCGCGTGAATCCAACAAAAATTTGGGCACACATTCACAGCATGGCAAACCGCAGCCAGAAGATGATTCAAAGTCCTCACGCATGGCACAACCGCAGCCAGAAGACGATTCAAAGTCCTCACGCATGGCAAAACGCAGCCAGAAGACGATTCAAAGTCCTCACACATGACAAACCGCAGCCAGAAGACGATTCAAAGTCCTCACGCATGGCAAACTGCAACCAGAAGACGACTCAAGTCTTCACACTATCCCCAGCCCGGAAGGCTTTAAACCACTCGGTCCGGAAGACCGTATAAACCTCCACCATCATTACCTCCAGCCCGGAAGGCTTTAAACCACTCGGTCCGGAAGACCGTATAAACCTCCCAAATCACTATCTCCGGCCCGGAAGGCCTTAAACCACCCGATTAGGAAAATCGTAAAATTTCCATCCCAGGACACCACCACGTCCTCACAATTGACCTCGGCGGTCACCACACCCAGGACACCACCACGTCCTTACCACTGACCTCGGCGGTCACACGACATCCCAGGACACCACCACGTCCTCACAATTGACCTCGGCGGTCACCACATCTTAGGACACCACCACGTCCTTACCACTGACCTCGGCGGTCACACGACACTTCAGGGCACCACCACGCCCGCACTCACAATTTCACGACCTCTGAACTACGACCAGGCTTGATTCCCGCCAGGGATACGTAGGAATCCTATCACAGGGTCCAGCCATCGACCTATACGGTCACCCAGGACACCACCACGTCCTTACCACTGACCTCGGCGGTCACACGACACTTCAGGGCACCACCACGCCCGCACTCACAATTTCACGACCTCTGAACTACGACCAGGCTTGATTCCCGCCAGGGATACGTAGGAATCCTATCACAGGGTCCAGCCATCGACCTATACGGTCACCCAGGACACCACCACGTCCTTACCAATGACCTCGGCGGTCATACGACACTTCAGGGCACCACCACGCCTGCATTCACAAAACACTCACCCCACACCCGAACTACGACCAGGCTTGATTCCCGCCAGGGATACGTAGGAATCCTATCACAGGGTCCAGCCTACTGACCTAAACGGTCACACAATAGGACACCACCACGTCCTCACACTGACCTCCCCGGTCACTTTATCTCCCAGCACGCGATCCAGATTAGGACCCTTATCTTATCGGCGACCCCACTTCTTTCATAAGTGACGTCGTCGAGGGGCTTCTGTAAGTACCCCAATCTGGATCACCCCCTTTCAAGCACACGGGAAACACCGCAGACTCATCAACGCAGTCTCAACGACCTCTGGCACTCAAAACCCTCTCAAAACCCCCAGCCAAACCAAGGGAGGAGCCTTCCTGGGATAAAAAGGGACAAAAGGACCTTTTGGGAATTTTCAGGAAATTGGAAAAGCATACATGGTCCGTACGGACCTCTTTGCTTTAATAATTACTGAATCCTCTTAAAGTCCACAATATTCCCTCAAATCCCGGGGAAAATGATTACCCTCCTGCAGAGTTGGTCCGTACGGACCTCTTTGCATGTCAAGTTGGTCCGTACGGACCTTATTGCTCAGGGGACATCATAATTGCAGAATATTCACCATCATCACAGATTCTCTCAAATCGAGGAAAACCAAAATTCTGGATTACCAGGGAGGTCCGTACGGACCTTCTTGCACCAAATCTGGCACTATAAATAGAGGGCTCCCCCTCCTCATTTTCACACACCTCCCACTTCTCTCTTCCTCCCTAAGCCTTCTGGCTTCCCCTCTAAGTCCTCTCGAGGCACTCCCGGCCCCTTTCGGATCCTTCCGAGGCCTTCCGAGCTCCCTTGTGGTGCTCCGAAGCCTCTCTGAGCGCTCCCGCGACGCTCCCGCGCTGCCCCGAGGCACTCTCGAGGTACTCTGAGGCCCCTCGTGGTACTCCGAGGCCTTGCCTGGTCTTTCCACGGTGTTCCGGCTCTTTCCGAGTCAAACCGGCGATCTCAAACCACGCCGAACCTCTGCCCGAGTGATCCCGACGATCCCCACGCATGCCGAAACTCTGCCCGAATGTAGCCTGCAACCTCAACTCACGCCGAAACTCTGTCCGCAGACAATCGGCCCCTCCCGAAGCAATCCCGGTCCGTGCCGGAACGCTACTCCGACCTCAAACACTATTTCTCAGCGGAAGACAGACACGAACCAACATTGGTAAGGCTTCCTTCCTACACTATTTCAATACATTTCAATACGTAGTGTACAATGTAGACATCCGACACAGCATGCATTTTTAAAAGCACACACATACACACAACATTTTAAAGGATATTAGGGGTATCCGAAAGACTCGTTTTACGAGGCAACTCGGGTGAGCTCTAATATTCTAATATTCTCTTCCCGAGGAGTCATCTGACCTCCGAACTCAAAATCTCATCACACAAAAACAGTTTAAAATTATCTTTAAACTGATGCCCTTTTTCAATGTTTTGGGCTTAATAAAAACGGCGTGGCGACTCTACAAATGCGAAAACAAACGGCGAGACACCTCCAACTCGAAAACGCTGCAAGGCGGGGAAATGCCAGATGCCGGGGCGCGATTACGCTGCCTCTCGGATCCGGGTAATTTCATTTACTCATTTTTTTTAATTTTTCACTTTTACTTAAAAAAAAAATTACAACCGTGTTGTTTTAAGTTTGTTGGGGTTTTATAAAAAAAAAGGGTGTGGTTAGGGTTAATTTAAAAAATGTGTGGATAGGGATAATGGAGAGAAATAATAGGGGTTAGTTTAGATAGGTTTTAAGATGTCTAATCAAATTAATTCTCTTGTTCCCTATCTAATATTTATCTCCTATTTTCACTCTACCTCTCCATTTTCTCTCTCTATTCGTTACCCTCTCTCTCCTTTCTTAAACCCCATTCCAGCGTCTTCATCTCTCCCAAAACCTAGGTCAAAATCCATTCCAAAAATTCCAAAAAATCTCCATGGCTTCTCCATCCAAGGCCAATGTCGAACCCTCACACACAGACCAAATGGATATCTACCCAAGCATTTCCCCATCCTTTGCTTCCCGTGTAGTCATGAAAACCTCTCCCATGATTACACCAAGCTCTTCTCCTCCTACAATGGCTATTGTTCCAGCCTCTGCCCCCATTGCCTCATTCGAACATGGCATTTCCAAGGTCACACTCATTCTAGCCGAATCAAAAGAAAAGAGGAAGAGGAAAGCTCCAACATCCAAGCTATCTCCTCAAGTTGCAAAGAGGAGGTCCTCCAACCGTATAAGGTCAATCAGGTCCAAGGCTACATCAAATACCACCTCTGATCTGATTGAAGTCTCAGAAAGCTCCTTAGATGTGTCCTCACCTCATGTGAGTGATGAGAATTTTGATGCCAACAAAGAGAAGGAACCTTCTGTGGATTCTTTTGATGCCTGGATGGATGGTGAAGAGGAGGAAACTCTTTCTGATTTTCAGAAGAAGAAGGCCAAGGGCAAAGCTTCTGTGAGTGCTACTGATGGATGTGTTTTTACACACCCATTTTACATGTTTACGAACTTATTTTAGGCTCAAAATCCCGGGTTTTATGTTGTTTTAATGTGGTTGTTGAGTATTTTGTGAGTACAGGGGAAAGAGATGGTTAAATGTTGAGTTTTGTCAAAAAAGGGCAAGGAAATCAAGTTGGAGCGGAGCAGGAAAATAGTGAAACAGATTCGAGCTCCAGGAACTGGCCTCCAGAGCGGCCGCGCTCAACTCAAGAGCGACCGCGCTTCATTGAAGAAAATCAAGCCAAAATCCCTGTCCACTAGAGCGGTCGCGCTCAGCACCCAGAGCAACCGCGCTCAAGAAGGAAAATTGAAGACCAAAGTTGCTGCCAAGGTGCGCAGGCGCGCTCAACCTCAGAGCGGCCACGCTAAGCCCGTTTGCAGCACCGGTTTTCAGCAACTAATGAAGGGCATTCTCGACTTTTCTCATGTTTTAGCCTATGTGAAATTACCCGGGATTTCGCGCGGACGCGAAACGCGGTTGTCTTTCGCGGAGGGTTGGTGTCTGAGACCTCGCTTCATGGGAAGGAACAAAATGAGGAGTCGCCACGCGGTTTTTGTATTTTGAGCCCAAACGTTAAGAAACGGCTATTGTGAAAAGGTGTCGTTTTTATTGGTAGGAAAAACTTAGGAAAAGGCTTTTTTGAAAAAGGGGATCATTTTTATTGGCAGCAAAAACGAGTAAAAAGCTTTTTTTGTACCAGAGATTGTTAGGTTCGGAGGTCAAGTTACGTTTCGGGTAGAGTATGACGAGATCGCCCGAAACGCCTCGCATGACGAGTCTTTCTACCTTTCTCGAAATCGTGTGTGTGTGTGTGTGTGTTTTGAAATGGGGGCTTGAATGACAAGCTTAATCTTGGTTTGAATGACAAACGTTGATTAGGTGACTTTGTTTGAAAAGACGAGCGTTTGAATGACAAACGTCGGTTTGAGTTTGAAATGAGCGTTTGCGTGGCAAACGTCGACTTTGAGCCATACGAGTCATTGTTAACGATTTTTACGGGAAAAATGCGTATTAAATGATTTTAAGTGTCAAATGGCGGCTTTTAGTTTGAAGATGAGCATTCGGAGGCCGAACGTCATTTCGCGCGTTTTGAAAGAGAGTTCGACGGACGAACTCCGGTTTTGAACCGGGCATTACATTGTTAACGATTTTTACGGGAAAAATACGTATTAAATGACATGCGATCAACGAATCGGGTTGCGACTCGGACTTTGAAAAGTAAATACTATCACAATCCAAACGGATCGGACTTGTAAATGACAGTATTTAAAGCGGTGTCAACGGAATCAAACGATCCGGATTCGTAAATGACGATCAACGAGGCCAAACGGCTCGGAATTGTAAAGGACGATCAACGAGGCCAAACGGCTCGGAATTGTAAATGACGATCAACGAGGCCAAATGGCTCGGAATTGTAAATGACGATCAACGAGGCCAAATGGCTCGGAATTATAAATGACATGAAAGTAAACGGAACGGGGTCGGAACACCGTTTTAACCCGTGATTACTTCTCTTACGGAAAGAGAAGAGGATCAAGGGGCTAAAACGTATCGGACCCCGTTAGACAGAGGCGTCTACATTTTGATAACGGACGTTCGAAACAGTTATAGCGACTGGCGCGTAAACCGAGACGGAACGGAAGATTCAGAGAGAGGGAGTTATACCTATGGCTAGGGTCGACTCCTTTGGCTCGGGAGGTGTGTACGGGACACGGAAAGTGATTCGAAAGGTTGTTTCGAAGTTGTAGGGTGCGTATTTGATCGAAATACGAAGGTTTCACGCGAATCGAGACAAAACGGGAGCTCGGGAAGGGTGAAAACCAGTTTGGACCGTGGGGTGGTGATTTTTTGGTGTGTAAAAATCCTTTTCCTTGCCTTTGACAGCAACTTCTATTTATAGGGTGAAAATTGCAGTAGGAGTCCGGCCGGACTTGGACTGAATTTCAGGGGTTTTGGGAATTTTGGAAATCTAGGGGACTTGGGCAATTTCAGGAAAAGTGCACAGTGAGTCCGGCCGGACTTGGCTTGCAAACCAGGGGCATTTTGGTCTTTTCCCTCTGAAATTGATTGAAGGGTGACTAGAGGGAGGTGGCATGGCTGCCACGTGCCCTCTGAGTCACCAGCTGAGGTGGGATTTTGTCCCTCGGTCCCGGTTTTGTCCGTTTTTTAAAATAACAGTCCGGGAAATGTCCGAAACGCCCCCGGAAAGTGCCGGAAAATGCGTTTTTCAGGGAAAGTCATACTTTTACGTGAGATGTCACGTGCTAAGTACGGTTCGACGTCGGGATGCACGGGCGATCTCGGGGACGTCTCGTTGGCACAAAGAACGGGAGTTTAACGAGTTCCGGTTAACCTGGAGCGGGCCAGTTAACGGATTTCGGTTAACTTTCTGACGGATTTGGACGATCCGGATTTGGGTACTTACAGTTAGCCCCTCAGCGACGTCTCCTCCGAAGGAGGTGGGGTCGTTGAAAAAGATAAGGATCCAAATCGGAATGCCTTTGATGGATGTGTTTTTACACACCCATTTTACATGTTTACGAACCTATTTTAGGCTCAAAAATCCCGGGTTTTATGTTGTTTTAATATTGTTGTTGAGTGTTTATGAGTACAGGGGAAAAAGATGATTAAGTGTTGATTTGTGTCAAGAAAATGGCATGGGAAACCAAGTTGGAGTGGAGCAGAGCAAGAAATTGTGGAACAGGTACCAGAGCGGCCGCGCTCTACCTAAGAGCGGCCGCGCTCCATTGAAGATTTTGAAGAACAATTCTCGGCCAACCAGCGCGGGCGCGCTCAACCCAGAGCGGTCGCGCTCAAGTGACGTCGTTTTGAAGCCCAATGTTGCTGTCAAGAAGCGCGAGCGCGCTCAACCCAGAGCGGCCGCGCTTGTCCCGTCTTCAGTATCAGATTTTGGCAACTAATTAAGGGCAGTCTTGACTTTTCGCATATTTCTCCCATGTATTTTGCCCTAGAGTATTTATACTTCAGCAGGAGTTTTAAAAATAATCTTGGATAGTAGTTTTTGTTCTAGTTTTTGAAGTTTCGTAGAGAATTCTTGATCATCAATTCCGGATCTCGCAGGTTTTGATGTTCTTTTATTTTATGATTATTATGAGTTTTATTATGTCGTTGAGTAGCTAAGTTCTTTTAGATTTGCGGATTGGTTGTAGCGATTACTGGATCTTTATGCTATTGATTTAATTCTTCCCAATTGATTTCTTTCTAGTTCTTCATAATATTAATCTTTAACAGTTTTGAGGTTTCAACTTCATGTTAAGATGATTTTGGCCTTTTAATTATTTGGGTATTAATTCCGCCATTAATTTTCGGGATTGATACAATTGAACACTGTTTTGAAGATTAGACCTAATTGAGGCCATAATAGAAATCAAAAGGGTTTATATTCAATATTCTAATGTGTTGATTAATTATTTGATTGTTGTGTGGCCGTAACAGAAAAACGCAGCTTGATAATAATTAAAAAGGGTTGCAATCCGGGCACCACACCGTCCCAATCCTTACTTTTGTGAATGAATCCTAGAGTTGAGATTAATGTTTTTAGCAATAAAAATAGCATAGGGTGAAAGTAATTGTGAATCCAATCCGTGAATCTCCGTTGGTTATTTGAGTTAATTCGTTACATTTAAATTGCTTTCTTAGTTAATTGTTTACTTCTGTTTTAGAATTAGATTATTATTTCAAATCCAAAAATCTGTGGTTACTTTATTCATTGCTTTAACTGCTCTTGTTTACCAACAAGTCTCTGTGGTTCGACCCCTGCTTGTGCATACTGCTACATCGGTAGTGAGTACACTTGCTCGGTTTTTATTACTAGAGGAATTTTTCTCCATCAAGTTTTTGGCGTCGTTGCCGGGGACTTGTTGCAAGTAAACAAGTAAGTTAAGTAGTGAACGCAAGGTCGTCGTTCTTTGAAGCCTACATTGGTTCCATTGGACGATAACATCAATAGACTTGAGGAAACATTTGAGGGCGATCCCCTCTTTAATCCTCTCTTTTCAGATTCGGATATCGAGTCTGAACCCTCCACCACCGAGGTAGAGGAAGAAAAAGTCGAGATGGCAGAACCACCGGCTCAAACAATGAATGATTACCTGAGACCTAGGGTAGACACTTCTACCTCATGCATAGTGATGTCCGAAGCAGCAAAGAATTTAGAGGTCAAAGGTCAATATTTTGCTATGTTACCTAGTTTTCAGGGGCTACCAGGCGAAGATGCCTTGACTTTCTTGAAAGAATACATTATGACAGTAGCCCAGTTTTTATTAAGAGAGGGAGTGACTGAAGTTCAGATTAGACTTAAGTGCTTCCCTTACACTCTAAAAGGGGCAGCGAAAACTTGGTTAATGATGCTTCCATCCCAAAGCATCAGCACATGGACTGAGATGCAAGATATTTTTCTTAGGAGGTATTACCCACATCATCTGCAGTCTACTTTTAGACAGAAATTGATGACTTTCACACAAGATGTGGGGGAACCTTTCCATGAAGCTTGGGAGAGATTTAATATGATGCTTATTCAATGTCCTCAGCATAATTTTTCTTTACCCTCTCTGAATCAAGCTTTCTATGATGGCTTGAATGATTCCACTCGATCTGTGGTGGACAATGCGGCGGGGAGGCTCTATAGGAGTCAAGACCCCTGAGGAGACTAAGGCCCTATTTGAAATGTTGAGTGCTAATTCTCAACAAAAGAGTTCTAGGGGAAAACAAGGGGTTTTGGATTTGGCTACTGCGATAATTTATCCAAGCAAATTCTTTGTTTTAAATAGTAAGTTTGACAAGTTGGATTTGCTCAAGGCACCTCTTCTAGTGCCAATGTGTTAAATGATTTATGTGCTTACTGTGGTTTAAATTCTCATGCTACTAATATGTGTCCAAGTGGTGTGCAGTTTGGTTGTGATCCTGAACAGGTAAATGCTATGTATGGACATCCCCCAAGGCATCCACAGAACATGCCCTATGGCAACACTTATAATCCAGGGTGGAGGAATCATCCTAATTTCTCATGGGGAGGTAATCAGAATCCACAAAATAAACCTCTCCATCCTCCACCTCCACCAGGACCATTTGAAAGAAGGAAGGAGCCTTGGGAGGAAGCAGTAGAGCAGATGAGAGCTGAACAGCAACAGGCGGCAAAGAATCATGAAGCTGCTATGAAAAAATTGGAGACCCAAATAGGGCAAATGGCTGAAGCTGTTCAAGCAATGCAGGGGCACAAGTCAGGGACCTTCCCGAGTCAAGGTCACCAAGCAAAAGCCATTACCACACTCCGGAATGGTAAACAGGTAGGTAGCGAGGTAATTTCTTCTTCATCTTCTATTCCCCCTCCTGTTGTTGAAATTGTTAATGAGGAAGAAGGTACTAATGAATTGGGGGAGAAATCTAAAGTTGACTCTCCAACCCCCAATCCATATGTACCAGCTGTACCGTTTCCTGGAAGATTTATGAGAAATAAAATGGATCAACAAATGTCGGAGTTGATGGACATGTTCTCTAAAGTGAACATCAATCTCCCTTTGTTGAATGTGATAAAAAATATTCCGGCTTATGCCAAGTTTTTCAAAGAAATTAATTCCAAGAAACCAAAGTATGGCAAGGATGAGAAAGCTTTTCTTGGAGAGAATGCTAGTGCAGTGGCACAACACCTCCTCCCACCCAAACAAAAGGACCCCGGAAGTTTTATAATTTCTATCAATATGGGGAACTCGAGTAAGGTGAAGGCGATGTTGGACCTAGGCGCTAGTATTAATTTGTTACCCCATTATATGTATCTTGATATGGGTTTTCCTGAATTGAAACCTACATCCATGGCTCTTCAACTAGCGGATCGATCTATTAAAAGACCGTTGGGGATTGTGGAAGATGTTTTGGTTCAGGTGGACTCATTGATCATACCTGTGGATTTTGTTGTGCTTGAGATGCCTAATAGTGAGTGTAGTCGTCGTGATTCCCCAATTCTACTTGGGCATCCATTCATGGCGACGACAAACACTATTATTAATGTTGGCAATGGAACTCTTTCCATGACTGTGGCCAACGAAACCATTGAAATTTCTGTGCATGATATTATGAAAAATCCAATGGACAATGAAAATTCTTGTAACTTTGTGGAGACAGTAGATGATTGTGTGCATGAATATCTGTGGCATGATAGAGCATGTGATGAACTTGAGATGTTGTTGAATGGCAGTGAGAAAACTAGGGATAATGCGGGTTCCGAAGTAATGGCCATTGAAAATAAGGCCGAGGAACATTATTCTGTTAATGGCCCGTCTCACTCCCTAGGCTACTTCAATGAGAAGTATGCGCCATCAGTTGTGGTTCCACCGGTTCTTGAGTTAAAACCCCTCCCCTCTAATTTAAAATATGCTTTTCTAGGGGAGGGCGAGACTTTACCTGTGATAGTTGCCTCAGATTTGACCCTAGAACAAGAGGCCAAATTAATTGCTGTGCTTTGTGAGCACAAATCGGCCATAGGGTGGACTTTGGCGGATATTAAAGGTATTAGCCCCTCAATGTGTATGCATAAAATTAATCTTGTAGAGGGGGCTAAACCTTCAAGGGAGAGACAAAGGAGATTGAATCCTCACATGGAGGAAGCAGTGAGGAAAGAGGTCCTGAAATTATTAGATGCGGGAATTATATTCCCAATTGCGGACAGTGAGTGGGTGAGCCCGATTCAAGTGGTTCCTAAGAGGTCGGGCATTGCTTGTTGTGAAAAATGATAAAAATGAGGATGTGCCCACTAGAGAGGTGACCGGGTATAGGATGTGTATAGATTTGAGAAAGCTGAATGCCGCCACCAAAAAGGATCACTTTCCTTTGCCGTTCATTGACCAAATCCTAGAGAGGTTGGCGGGTCATGCTTATTACTGCTTTCTTGATGGGTTCTCGGGGTATAATCAAATCACAATTGCACCCGAGGACCAATCAAAGACCACTTTCACATGTCCCTTTGGTACTTTTGCCTATAGGAGGATGCCCTTTGGGCTTTGCAACGCACCCGCCACTTTTCAAAGGTGCATGACCTCCATCTTCTCGGACATGATAGAGAAGTGTGTAGAGGTGTTTATGGATGATTTTTCTGTGGTTGGAGATAGCTTTGAGGGATGTCTTGATAATTTGACTATGGTCTTGAGGAGATGTTGCGAGACCAATTTGACACTTAGTTGGGAGAAGTGTCACTTTCTTGTTAGGCAGGGGATTGTCTTGGGCCACATAGTGTCTAGTAGGGGGATTGAGGTCGATAAAGCTAAGATAGATGCGATTTCTAAGCTGCCTCCCCCGGTCTCAGTTAAGGGTGTTCGAAGTTTCTTAGGCCATGCGGGTTTTTATCGGCGATTTATTAAAGATTTTTCACAAATTTGTAAGCCGTTAAGTAACTTGCTAGCTAAAGATACCGAGTTCATCTTTGACCAAGACTGTTTAGATGCTTTCACTTTATTAACAGAAAAACTTACTTGCACTCCCATTCTTTCTAGCCCTGATTGGTCTCACCCTTTTGAGATCATGTGTGATGCATCCGATTTTGCTATTGGGGCTGTTTTAGGCCAAAAGATAGATAAATTACCGCATGTAATCCATTATGCAAGTAGAACTCTTAATGATGCACGGCTTAATTATACCACTACGAAAAAGAATTTTTAGGCTGTTGTGTTTGCACTTGAGAAGTTCCGTTCATATTTGCTTGGGTCGAAGGTAATAATCTATTACGATCATCTTTGCTTTAAAATATTTGTTGAATAAAAAGGATGCAAAACCTAGGCTGCTTAGGTGGATGCTTTTGTTGCAAGAATTTGATTTGGAAATAAGGGACAAAAAGGGGTCCGAGAATGTAGTGGCGGATCACTTATCAAGGCTTGAGGATTTCTCGTTTCGAATAGCAATGAAGGAGTGATTCCGGTGAATGAAAATTTCCCGGATGAACAACTACTTGCTCTACATGTTCAAGAGCCTTGGTATGCGGATCTTGTTAATTATCTTGCATGTGACATGATTCCTCCTCACTTTACTTATGATCAAAAGAGAAAATTTAAATCTGATGTGAGGAACTACATTTGGGATGACCCTTACTTGTGGAAAATTTGTCCGGATAAGATGGTGAGGAGATGTGTTCCGGAATATGAACAATTGAGTGTCTTGCGCTTTTGTCATGATTTACAATGTGGTGGGCATTTCGGTGGTCAAAAGCGCTAGGAAAATCCTTCAAAGTGGCTTATATTGGCCCACCATATTTAAAGATGCGCAAGATTTTTGCAAAAAGTGTGATAAATGCCAAAGAATGGGAGGGATAGGTAAGCGTGATGAGATGCCCCAAAATTATAATTTAGTTGTTGACATATTTGATGTGTGGGGCATTAATTTCATGGGCCCCTTCCCCTCGTCCCATGGTTTTGTGTATATATTGGTTCTTTATTGACTATGTATCTAAATGGGTGGAAGCTATTGCCACCCGGACTAATGATGCTAACGTTGTTTCAAAGTTTGTGTGTGAGAATATTTTTTGCAGGTACGGGGTGCCTCGTGCAATCATTAGTGATCAAGGAACTCACTTCACAAACAGGCTGTTCAACCAAGTCCTGAAGAAATATGGAGTTGTTCACAAGCTAGCCACAGCCTACCATCCCCAAACATCGGGGCAAGTGGAAGTGAGCAACCGCCAAATCAAGGGGGTCCTAGAAAACAGTTCGGCCAAACGAGAAAAGATTGGGCTTTGAAGCTCAATGATGCATTATGGGGATATCGGACTGCTTACAAAACGCCCATTGGGATGAGTCCGTACAGAATTGTGTATGGCAAAGAGTGTCACCTTCCGGTTGAGATGGAACACAAAGCATATTGGGTGTGAAGGAACTCAACATGGATTTGACAAAGGCGGGTGAGAAAGCGAATGCTTGATTTGGATGAGATTGAGGAGTTGAGGCAAGACAGCTACCAAAGTGCCAAGCTGTATAAAGAAAGAACCAAGAGATACCATGATCAGTACTTAAAGCCGAAATTCTTAATGCCGGGTAAGAAGGTCTTATTGTTCAATTCTAGATTGAGACTTTTTCCCGAAAAATTGTGCTCCAAATGGTCAGGCCCTTATGAGTTGGTGAAAGTATTTCCACATGGAGCGGTCGAGCTCAAAGATTTGAAAAACGGAAGTACTTTCAAGGTGAATGGGCATCGAGTCAAGCCCTATTACGAAGGGGTGTCTATCTTGGAAGAAATTGATGTGGTGATGTTGGTGGATGCACCGGAAATCAAAGGATAAATTATGAGCATCATGTCGAGCCAAAGACTTAAAACAAAGGCGCTTGTGGGAGGCAACCCAACCTTAGGTAACTTTGCGCTTTACTGTCTTTATTTTCAGTCTATCACTACTCGTTAGCTTTGAATTCGCGTTGGAATTTGTTCATGCAATGAGGACATCGCAAATTCTTAGTTTGTGGGTGGGGGTATTCATAAAAACAATTTCAAAAAAAAAAATTAAAAAAAAAAATTTCTGCCGTTTTCGAGTCGTTAGTATAGAACGTGTCGAACTACGGTGACCTGAGCCTATTAATGTGGGTAGTCCGCTCACATTAATGGGGACGTAGGCAGCGAAAGTGCGGTCAAATGTTTGACATATTTTTGTCGAACAAAAGTTTTGTGTCACCCGTTATGGGTCTCTCCGAGTTTGTGGGTTTATAGGGGAGTGTAAATAGTTGTCACCCTCCAAAAATATTTACTTTTGATTTTTGTCAATAGATATTACGCTTGTATGTGTGTTTGTGGTGATGTGCAGGATAGCACACAACTGGTCAAAACGGAAGCTGTGAACTTCAAGGCAGTAAAAAGGGTCGAAAACTGATGAAATCACGCTGCTAGGGTGCACGGGCGCGCTCGTACATAGAGCGGACGCGCTTGTTTAAAGGAAAAATGACCATCAGCTTCGGCCAGGCTGCGCGGGCGCGCTCCAAGGCAGAGCGGCCGCGCTCATTAAAATAACAAAACCTGTCTTGTCTCGATCATCCAGCGCGGACGCGCTCTAAGGCAGAGCGGCCGCGCTCCAACGGAAATTACGGGCATAATTTGAATAAAACCTAATCTGTTAACACCCCCTTCAAATCCACCGCCGCCTCTCTCCCTCTCTCTCTACAAAGTGACGTCTTCCTTCCCTCTCTCTCTAAAAATCCCTCACCCAAACCCAATTATCTTCCCTCCTATCCCCAAAAATCACCATACCCATCATAAATCTTCAAGCCAAGGCCGAATTTTTCAAGCAAAAGCCATTGATTCCGGCGAAGTTGGGTTATTCCGAAAAATTGAAAGAGTGGTGTTCTAGAAGAGTTTTTCGGTTGAATCAAGTGGGGAAGAGATCGAATTGAAGTGGGTATTTGTTCACAAAGGCAAGGGGTTGATTTTCCGGCCTCCTTCCCTAATTCCGGCGAGAAATTCCGGCATACTCCGGCGAGTTTTCCGGCGAGCTTAGTTTTCCGGCGAGCTTTAAAGGGGTAAGAATCTTTGAGTTTTATTGCATTGTCCTACTCAATTGTGTCGATACAATGTCTACCTCTAATCCTAAGCGTAAAAGAGTTACAAAGAAAACCCCGGTTCCACCACCATTGTTTGATGAAAATAAATTTGTTAGTGTTGATGCTACGAAATTTTTCAATACTTATGCCGGACGGAGTTTTAATATAGAAAAGGGAATAGACATTACGGATATGGGTCTAGATGATATTGTAGCGGGGTATGGGTGGCAAAACTTATTGGGTGCCCATTTGAAGGGGAAGTCGCGAGTTAGTTCGCGAATTTTATGCAAATGCGAGTTTGCTAGAAAAGGGATACATAATACTTCTTATGTGCGGGGTATTGAGGTAGGGTATACTCGAGCGAGAATTATAACATATTACAACCTCCCGACACATGTGCAAGCCGATACCTGTGCCTTCTTGCATCTTGAGAAACAAATGATAAACAACCCTAAGGGCAATCTTCATTTGATTGCCGAAACATTTGGTGGTTTTCCCTATGACCCGACGATTACTGAGGGTATTAATTGCTTCAAAACTTCTTCCACCACGGATGAAGTATCTTCACAGGATTATCTGTGAGAGAGTCCTCCCATCCTCCCGACCTCACGAGGTTGGGTGGCGTCGAGCTGCACTGATGCACGTCATCTTGACGGGGCAAAACATTGATACCGGGTCAATCATTGCCCACGAGATCAACAGGACATATCAACAAATGGGGAAAAATAGCTACAATTACCCCTTAATGATCACGGGTTTGATGGGGCTTTCGGGTGTTAATTTCACAAATATCCCTAGGGACATAGGCTTGGAGCCTACAATTACCGAGAGAAAGATTAGGGACAAGAGCCACCCCAAGGGGGTAAATGTGGTCGAGCCGGAGCAGGAAGAAGAACAGGAGGAGGAAGAAGAGGAAGAACAAGAGGATGATATAGTCGAAGACTGGAGAGAAAACCCAGCTGAGGGTTTGTATTATTTGTCGCATCAGCTGGAGGCGATGGAGCTGAGGTTTGATCAGAGATTCACCACCCTGGAGCAGAATCAGGCTGCTACTGATGATAGGGTGAGATCGATTGATGATAGAGTGAGGGCAGAGATTGAGACGGCCCAAGCATGGCGGGCCCAGCAGGATAGTAGGTGGGACCAACTCTTCAGTCGGTTGCCCCCTACTGGTTACACATGGCCACAGTTCCCGCCACAGTTCCCGCCGCAGTACCAGCAGCAGCAGCAACAATTTCCCAGTGGCTCATCCGGACAAGGAGAGCAGTGGCAGCAGCAGCAGCAGTTCCCTGGAGGCTCTTCTAGCCAATGGGGTTATCCGCCACAGTGATCGGTTGAGGTATCCCTACCCTGAGTTTATAGTTAATTGCATTGGGGACAATGCTATCTTTTAGTTTGTGGGTGGGGGGTATCTGTGCTTCATTCTGCTTATCACCATGTTAGTTTAGGTTGTTATTTGTTTTTAGTTTAGTAAAAATTTAAAAAAAAATTTGTTCTCTTTATTTTGGGGATATGTTGGCCTGCGTCTGTGATGATTGAGTGTTATGTGTTAGTCATTATGCTATCTTGGATTTGAGAACTAGGGTTACATTGAAACAATAAACCACGATTGCACCACTTCTCACTTCCATTTAACATTGATCATTGTTGTCACTCTAGGTGCCCTTTATGGGATCACTTGTGCATTCTCGGGGTCCCTAGAACATGGTTTGCATGATTGCCAATAACACATCAATAGGCTAGTTTGATACATATGGCTTATTCTTTCAACCCTTTTGTGTGCCTTCAGCTTTCTACCCCAGTAAATAAAAGTTTTCGCTAGAACCCTTGTTGAGCTTTAATAGAAAAGAATGGAAACTTAGACCGCCATTCACCATCATTTGTTACCTTTTTCCTACCCGTTTCACATAAGTTTTAGGATGTCTTACCTTCCGGGAAGTGAACTAGGGAATGAATGGGAATTTGGGGTGAATTTGGGGTGAGTGGAATTAAATGCACAATTTGGGGTCAAAATACAAAATGGGGTGTGAAATACAATGAAGAGGGGCATAGAAAAAAAAAAAAAAAAAAAAAAAAAAAAGAAAGATTATGTGTTTGTATATATGTTCTTTCAATTGAAAAAAAAAAAATCTTGCCCCTCCATTGTGTCAAAAGTTGGAAATTAGAAAAGGCCCCAGAAATAAGGGAATGTGCTCAACCCGATGTTGTGTATGTATGCAAAAGCTTTAGTTTGTGGGTTGGCACATTGGGAAGAAAAAGGTGAGCGGAGTGAATTATCATAGTGAGGATGTATACATAAAAAGAAGACTTCTTAGTTCCGCTTCCCGATTCGTATGTCCTTACCTTCGTTTGTAACCGTGAACCGAGCCATGCGATCCTTCGCACCATAACGCTTAGAGCCATATCTTCATTTCGTTATCAAGTAGCCGGGTTGACAATTGTGTAAACATGCATATGAGTGTCCCTTTGTGTTTGTATTTGATACACATTATGTTAGAGCATCATTTAGTGAATCCATAAATAATCTTAGAGTGTGACAATGATCTACCAGACTTCACTTCATTATTCATGCCGCGGTGGAAAATTGTGGGTTTTTGCGTTAATGTAACGTTAGTTGATAATTTATGATGGCATGCTTGTGATTATTTTGTGTAAGGATCTGAGACTGTCTGGCCGACAAGATTCCCGTTTTGAAGAGAACATCCCAAAAATATTGTGTTTTGTTTTCGTAGTGTAGTTTTATTTTTGTTCGATAGCTTAGTTTTGTTCTGTTTTACTCGGGACGAGCAAAGGATAGTTTGTGGGTGTTTGATGGATGTGTTTTTACACACCCATTTTACATGTTTACGAACCTATTTTAGGCTCAAAAATCCCGGGTTTTATGTTGTTTTAATATTGTTGTTGAGTGTTTATGAGTACAGGGGAAAAAGATGATTAAGTGTTGATTTGTGTCAAGAAAATGGCATGGGAAACCAAGTTGGAGCGGAGCAGAGCAAGAAATTGTGGAACAGGTACCAGAGCGGCCGCGCTCTACCTAAGAGCGGCCGCGCTCCATTGAAGATTTTGAAGAACAATTCTCGGTCAACCAGCGCGGGCGCGCTCAACCCAGAGCGGTCGCGCTCAAGTGACGTCGTTTTGAAGCCCAATGTTGCTGTCAAGAAGCGCGAGCGCGCTCAACCCAGAGCGGCCGCGCTTGTCCCGTCTTCAGTATCAGATTTTGGCAACTAATTAATGGCAGTCTTGACTTTTCGCATATTTTTCCCATGTATTTTGCCCTAGAGTATTTATACTTCAGCAGGAGTTTTAAAAATAATCTTGGATAGTAGTTTTTGTTCTAGTTTTTGAAGTTTCGTAGAGAATTCTTGATCATCAATTCCGGATCTCGTAGGTTTTGATGTTCTTTTATTTTATAATTATTATGAGTTTTATTATGTCGTTGAGTAGCTAAGTTCTTTTATATTTGCGGATTGGTTGTAGCGATTACTGGATCTTTATGCTATTGATTTAATTCTTCCCAATTGATTTCTTTCTAGTTCTTCATAATATTAATCTTTAACAGTTTTGAGGTTTCAACTTCATGTTAAGATGATTTTGGCCTTTTAATTATTTGGGTATTAATTCCGCCATTAATTTTGGGGATTGATACAATTGAACACTGTTTTGAAGATTAGACCTAATTGAGGCCATAATAGAAATCAAAAGGGTTTAGATTCAATATTCTAATGTGTTGATTAATTATTTGATTGTTGTGTGGCCGTAACAGAAAAACGCAGCTTGATAATAATTAAAAAGGGTTGCAATCCGGGCACCACACCGTCCCAATCCTTACTTTTGTGAATGAATCCTAGAGTTGAGATTAATGTTTTTAGCAATAAAAATAGCATAGGGTGAAAGTAATTGTGAATCCAATCCGTGAATCTCCGTTGGTTATTTGAGTTAATTCGTTACATTTAAATTGCTTTCTTAGTTAATTGTTTACTTCTGTTTTAGAATTAGATTATTATTTCAAATCCAAAAATCTGTGGTTACTTTATTCATTGCTTTAACTGCTCTTGTTTACCAACAAGTCTCTGTGGTTCGACCCCTGCTTGTGCATACGGCTACACCGATAGTGAGTACACTTGCTCGGTTTTTATTACTAGAGGAATTTTTCTCCATCAGCCTTACTTTGAAGGAGACCTGGGCGGTCAGCTGGCTGGACCCTTAGCGAAAAGGATTCCTACGTATCCCGAGCAGGAATCAAGCCGATCGTAGTTCGAAAAGGGGCAAGGGCCGCGCATGGGGACCTTGACCTGAGCGAGACTGTTAGGAGGCGTCTAAACCTGGATGAGACCATTCGCGAGGTACTGTACACGAATGGAGGCTTGTTGGGAGGCGTACGAACACAGGACTTTTGAAACCTTCGAGGGCGTGTGGCGCCTCAGACCGGAGTTGCGATGTTGACGAGGGCTTTCGTGCCTTGGGTGCTGGGCTTATTGCTGTTGCCAGTTTTATTCTGCTGGGGATGAGAGTTCGGGCTTACCTGGATGGCCGAAGAGGGATTGTTGCAAGGCGTTCGTACCTTGGGGTTCGGGCTTATTGCTGTTGCCGGAGAGATGACTGTTTGCAAAGCGTTCGTACCTTGGGGTTCGGGCTTATTGTCATGTCTTAGAGATGACTATTTGCAAGGCGTTCGTACCTTGGGGTTCGAGCTTATTCTTTATTCTTAGGAGATGACCATTTGCAAGGCGTTCGTACCTTGGGGTTCGGGCTTATTGCTGTTGCCGGAGATGACTATTTGCAAGGCGTTCGTACCTTGGGGTTCGGGCTTATTGCTATTGCCGGAGATGACTATTTGCAAGGCGTTCGTACCTTGGGGTTCGGGCTTATTGCTGTTGCCGGAGATGACTGGCGAAGGTCTCGATAAGAGAGTGGAGGTCGGACCGCGAAGGTCGGGATTAACTGTTTGAGATCGGACCGTGAAAGGTCGCGATTGAGACCGTGAAAGGTCGCGATGAAATCGGACCGTGAAAGGTCGCGATTGAGAATTGAAATCGGGTGAAAGGTCGCGATTGAGAATTGACCGTGAAAGGTCGCGATTGAGAATTGAAATCGGACCGTGAAAGGTCGCGATTGAGAATTGGAATCGGACCGTGAAAGGTCGCGATTGAGAATTGAAATCGGACCGTGAAAGGTCGCGATTGAGAATTGAAATCGGACCGTGAAAGGTCGCGATTGAGAATTGGAATCGGACCGTGAAAGGTCGCGATTGAGAGTTTAATGGTGAGGACCATTATTAAATTTTAACGTCGGGAGACGGCATCGTAACTGAAATGTCCGGAGACATGGTTTAACGTTTGGATGTCAAATGTCAACTGGACTGAATTTAACGTCAGGAGACGAGCGTTAGTGAGAACTAACTGGGAATTTAACATCTGGAGACGAACGTTAGTGAGAACTAACTGGGAATTTAACGTCTGGAGACGAGCGTTAGTGATGACTAGCGAGAATTTAACGTACGGAGACGAGCGTTAGTGAGGACTAGCGAGAATTTAACGTCGGAGACGAGCGTTAGTGAGGACTAATCGAGAATTTAACGCGGAGACGAACGTTAGTGATGACTAGCGAGAATTTAACGTCTGGAGACGAACGTTAGTGATGACTAACTGAGAATTTAACGTCTGGAGACGAACGTTAGTGATGACTAACTGAGAATTTAACGTCTGGAGACGAGCGTTAGTGAGAACTAACTTCGATTTATCCTCGGGGGATGGGGTGTTAGAAATGTCTAACTGGGGGAAATTTTACACTTTCGGGGGCCAAAAGTGGTAAAATTGGAATTGCCAAAAGCGAGGGGCAAAAGGGGCAAAATTTATTACAGTGCGGTAAGAGTCGGTCGGACTTTTCTTGTTTTTCCGAAAACCTTTTTAAATGCCGAGAGGCAGGGAAGAAAATGGCCATTTTCTTCCATTGTTGCCGGCGAGAGAGGAGAGAAAAGAGAGAGAAATCCAACCCAAATTGCAAGGTTTGCTCGAATTTGTGAGGGAAAATCGCTATGGAGGGTGAAGGAGGACCAATGGCTCGCCACGGAAGGACCGACGACGAAAGAACTCGATTGGTTCGGACCATTCGAACCACCACTCTTCCATTGAATCCGGCGGAGTTTTACCCGGCGAGGGACCGCCACAACTCCAAGGGAGGGATCGAAAGACACGTAAGTTCCCTACAAATTCCATTAATTTCAAGAATGTGCATTCTTTAAATGTTAGAATTGGGGCTTTTGACTTTGCCATGAATTGTTGTCGAAATTGACTAGGATGTAGTTCAATTGACACTATGGGTAGATGACATAAAAATTTTGGTTGCAAAATTCCATGTCTAGATGCATTTTCCAAAATTAAAGTAGCTTTAATTCGGGACGGAGCGAAATTTTCGAAAAATTCGAAAGAATTTGAAAGTTCCGGATTCGACGGAGTTTTCGAAAGATTTTGAAAGTTCCGGATTCGACGGAGTTTTCGAAATGATTTAAATATACGTAGGAAATGAATGAGAACCGTATCTGTATTGCATCCTTTTGACATGCGTTGTTGCATTTTGTTGACGTTGCTTGTCTTGTTTGTGCACGGGGGACGGGGACGGTTGATACCCACAACTAGAAGAGTCGGGGTGCTTTTGAGGCGGTGCGGGCATTGTGGGGCCTTATCCGGACGTAGCTCGAGAGGGGAGAGAGGAGTCCACGACAGTGGTGATTGATTCGGGTGTTTGGGTTTATCGATCTTGTGGCGGCGGTGATACGCCGAGGCGCAGTCCATGTATGTCGCGGCGAGTGCGAGTGGGATACGACCCACACTTTCCATTTCCGAGATGGGGAGGCGACGGTGACTCCCACGGATTTTGCCGCTATCACCTGGGTTGCCGACTTATGGCAACGCGCCGGTGTGGGTTGATAGTTACACCCGGAGCGGTTATGCAGGCTCTTTGGGTTTCGATATTACCGATGCCGGGGCTTAGGCATTCGGTACAGCCGATGGAGCATCACTTGAGGGCGGGTGTCGCCGATTATCCGGCCGGGTCCTTGAGGATGACCGCGGAGCGTCGGCTCGAGGTTCCTTTGGTTTGCGGTTGTCGGCGACCTTGTTCCCGACTTCCGACACGTCTTGTCACTTCCCTCTGCTCGGGTATTTGGTAGACTTGGATGCCGTGAGGGGTTTGCGTGGGGGAGGCTGGGTGGCCGAGCTCTACCACTCTTTGGACGGGTTCTCGCGGGGAGAGGAGCACACATTTAGCCGCTTCACGCTGTCTTGGATGTAAGTTTACGTGCTTTTTCTCTTCCTTGCCCCTTTTATGTACTCGTATGTATACGCTTTGTGGCGACATAACTTTCCATTCTCTTGGCGGTGCGGTGCTACGAGGTATTCGATCATGAGCTTGGGACATAAAGGAGCCGTACCGAGTCCCCTGTTCCCTGCCTGGCTCGGTGGCGAAAGAAGGCGAAGAGGGCGGTCTCTTCGAGGGTTGGCACTCGAGTGTCGTACGAGGAGATATCTCTGGCGCCGAACTTGGAGTTCTCCGAGAGGATCCAGGCTGACACAGTGGAAGCGAGGTTTGATCATGTCGCGGTGCGGGTGCCGGCGAGACTACACGGCGGCGGGAAGCTCTGGTGGGACTTCACTGTGACGCCATGTATTTGGGGAGAGGGTGACCCGTCGGCATAGGCGGGGGTCTCTTCCATTGGTGCCGGTGGATCCTCCTCTGTACATGCAAAGCATCCACCGGGAGATGCCGATGGACGAGTGGAGGGTACCTTCACGGTGTGTACTTCATCGAGTACATCATAGCGGGGGCCGCTTATGATGTTTTCTTGAGGATGAGGTGAGGAGCCCGCGGGTGCGGCATAGGGAGGCGAGGTCCCCTGGAGGTCCTCGACATTTTCTGTCCCGCGAGCTAGGCTAGCGTACGAGGGCTGGACGGTTCGCGCAGCGACTTGTGATCCCGCTCCGGCGGAGCCGAGACCACGATACGGGGCGGACCCCAATGCTTCGGTGAGCATCTTTTCGATTTTACGCATTTGATAGTAGCATTACGCACATGATGCATCTGTACTTTACATTTGCTTTCGATGATTTTCTCGGTTCGCAGTATGCGGCCATACGTACAATGAGGCCGTGAGGGGTGGACGGGTGGTCCGCCTACGCCCGGGAGGGTCGTGGAGTTCATGGTGCGGTTCCGGAGGAGCGTGGACGTCCGCGATCGGGGGCCGTCTAGGCCGAGGGGTTCGCTTTGCTCCCACGGCGGTGGGGAGGACTTCACACGGGGTTTGGCCGGTTCGCGGGCGGAACGGCTGGATTTGGAGCTCCTTCTTACGCGCACTCGGGCGCGAGAGAGGAGTCCTCGAGTTCGCGTACTCGAGGAGGCCCTTTGCCTATTCCCGGCTGGAGGAGTTCGGCGAGTTCCTTTTTGCGACAGATCCGGCGGCGGCGGAAGCGGTGCGTCGAGTGTACGGATGACGAGCGAGGACTCAGAGTAGTCCCCTTTTCTTGCTTTCTTTTTTACTATTTTGTTTAGACAAAATGCATGTATTTGTCGGGAACAAATTTTGATTTGAAATATATTTGCAAAAAGGCGCCCTGGGGCGAACTGTACTTCGCATATTTATTACGTGATCACCTTCGATTATTTTCGGCAAATAAGCAAATAGGTTAATCAAAAATAAATAAAAAGAAGAAATGCATTAAAAATTGAACGGGTCAAAAATTAAGCATGTATGCACTAATTTTTAATTATTTGCACTTTGCACGAGCAGGGCGGAAGGGATATTGACATTGGTTGAATGAAATCGGGCGAGCACGCGAGATTTCATAAGAGTGAACAGGGCATGGTTTGGAAATGTTTCCAACTTTAAGGCGGTACGCAGAGTTGACCAAGTCAGCTGCGAGGGAGTCCGTAGGACTAGGATTGAATTTCCAGATTCTTTAAATTGCGGTTTCGACTTTGCAATTTGTAAGAACCGCGCATTGCTTTTGCTTTCATTCTCGGGCCGAAGTTCTTTTCCATTTCTTAAGGTTTTCTTCACCTTCCTCGACATGGCTCCTTTTCCCAAGTTATCGTCTCGATGCAAGAGCGATATTTGGACAACTTTCGCTCGTGGGTACGGAACCACACGAGGCGTAACAAAAGGTTTTTCGAAGGTCGCACGGATTAAACTGTTTGGGCTTTGAAAGAGCTCATGCCGATTGGGATCTTTTGAGAGCCGCGTCTCTGGTTCAGGATGTAAGTGGGAGGAATGTGTACGGCTTTTCGTACAACGAAGAGAAAGTCACTCCTACGTTTGAAGATTTCCGGGCCATTCAGGGAGGACTCGAGACGGAATGCCTAGTTCTTCCGTATGCCGGTGGCATGGCCACCGTTGAGAAGCTAGTGTCTTTGTTGGGTATCTCTACTGAGAAGCATACGGGATGCCGATACAGATACCGATTACGTTGACATTTCGGGACCGCCCGAAAGATTTGCCTGAGCCGAGGGGAGCGTCTTTGCGTGGGACGCGTTTGCTCGTGTGTGATTGCTACTCTGTTCACATTCACGTCTCTGGGTGTGTGAAAATGAGGAGGAGGGAGGAGACATCGTGCCATTGGGTCTTGGGCGAGACGTTCTCGGGCATAGGCCGGATGGCGACCGGTAGCCGATACATGTGGGGAGGAGTCCCGCTATGCCGACCATGTGGTTGAGGGAGAGGCCGCAGATGATGCCCGAGGTGCCAATGTCTTGTGACGCTTGGTCTTTCTCGCGACGTCCTCCGGTGATAGGGGTAATCAGCCGAGCCGGAGCCTGGATGGCCAGACTTGGCACGCATCACTTGCGATGGTGGGTTCCCCATTGGAAGTTACAGACTTGTAGGACCGCCAGAGGGTCCGTTGATCGTCGAGTGCCGGGGCCGTCTCGCACGTCTTTCTATATTCCATCATTGGTTCTCGCGGCAAGACGGGCCGGAGCAGATGCCACCGACCGATCCGAGTTATGCCGCTAACTTTGAGGTGGGATCTCTGCGGATGGAGGATCCTTCGACGCCGTTGCCGGTCACCCGTGGTGGCAATACACGTCCTTTCCCGCTGTGGTTCTCTTTCACCGGGAGAGAGGGCACTGCTTCGTCGACGCAAGATTCGGACCGGTACGAAGAGTGTATGGGGAGACACAGATGGCTATCTTGTGGAGACGGAGTGAGCCGTTGGGTGCCGATCACCCGGACAGCTCGACATTGAGGAGGACAGAGGCGAGGGCTAACCCCGGGAATCGTATCGGCGATGCCATGGCCGATTATGTGGCAAGTGCCGATCGGGAGGCCAATCAAAGCACCGCGATGATGGCTCGAAGCGAGGCGGCTCGAGACAGAGCTAGAGAAAGGACTGTATTGACAGCCTACAGGATTGACGGAGGCGTCGGAAGAGTCCCCGAGCTGTAGAAGGCCTACCGGAATATTTCCCGCGAAGGTGAAGAACACTCGCCGGGGAAAAGGGAAAGGGAAGAAGGATGAAGGACCTAGTACGGAAACTAGGTTGACCTTACCGTCCGTAGTATCCACCCACTCATCATTGCACACATTAATTGATTAATGTTTTATTGTAGTTTTGCTAGCGTGTAGCGAGTCAAGAGTTGACCGTGCTTGAACTCATCAAAGAATGTTTTAACCGTTATGAATTTGTAGGTTAAATGAAAAGAGTTTTTCAAACACAAGCAATTGATGCTTATTGTATTTTTTTGTTTTTTAGACCGAACCAAAGATGGCCGCCTACGTTCCCCTTTACAACTGGACTAAGGGGCTCAGGTCACCGTAGTTCGACACTTTAGGTGAATTTGAGAAAACAAAGACAAAAGAAGTGCGACTGTTTTTTACCCGGATCATTAGCGGGAATGTATCCAAATGGGTATTACTCTTTAGCACTTTAATTTACCGAGGGGGACGGTGTATGGGGAAGGTGAGTTGACTCGTGCTCTTCCTCAAACGAAGCATCTCATGGAGCTTGCTTCCGTTCACGGGGTTAACGAAAGGGTTTCCGTCCAAATCTCGCTAGCTTCATGGCTCCTCCGAGAAGATTCTTTGTACCACGAACGGTCCTATCCGTAGGCTCCCACTTTCCGAGGGGATTGGTCCGCGTAGGAGGTTTTTCCTTTAGCACCAAGTCGCCTTCTCTCGATGTCTCGGATCTTGACTTTCTTGTCGAATGCTCGTGCCATTCTCGCTCCGGTAGGCTCGAGTGTGTTCCATGGCTTTCAATCTCGCGCTCGTCGAGTAGAGCAAGTTCGTCGTGACGGCTCGTAGCCATTCGACTTCATTGACCCCGTTTTCCAAGAGGACTCCTGAGGGATGGAATTTCCAATTCCACGGGTAACATTGCTTCCATTCCGTAGGTAAGTGCGAACGGAGTCTCCCCGTGGCGGTTCCTGACCGATGTTCGGTATCCCTGCAGGGCTAGATGTAGCTTTTCGGGCCGCTCCCGACCTCCGGTGGTCATCTTTCCGATTATCATGGCGAGAGTCTTGTTGGCCGCCTCTACCGCACCATTGGTTTGTGGTCCGTAAGGAGAAGACTTGTGACGTGTGACTCGAATTCGGCCGCAGTTGGTCACAATTTCCTTCGAAGTGAGTCCCATTGTCGGAGATGATCTCATTGGGCACTCCGTATCGGCACATGATGTTCTCTCGGATGAACTCGGCCACCTTCCTAGAATCTCGCACCTTGTACGATCCGGCTTCTACCCATTTGGTGAAGTAGTCGATCGCGACTAAAATGAACTCGTGACCATTGCTCCTCGGAGGAGTGATCTTGCCGATGACGTCGATTCCCCATGTGGCGAAAGGCCATGGCGTAGTCATGCAAGAGAGTTCGTGGAGGAGGGATGTGATTGAGGTTGGAAAACCGCTGACATTTGTCGCAGCCTTCTGACGAACCGGATGCGCCTGTTTCCATTGATATCCAATAGTATCCCATACGGAGAATGATCTCGTGTCAATGCTCGGGCGTTCATGTGCGGACCGCAGTTCCGTTGTGAACTTCGTTCATTAGCTCGCCGGCTTTTTCTTTGTTTACACACCGAAGGAGTGGCCCTTGGTGGCGCTTCTTGTACAACATACCCCTGTAATGACGAAATGGGATGCCAGCGTTTTAATGCCATCATGTTTTTGGCTTTGATCCCTTCTTTGTATTTTCCATCTTCATTTGTGAAGGAAGCTTCTCCGCTTTGGAGGTACTCGGTAAATTTGATTGTACCAGTGGTTCGTCGATCGTTTCGTTTTTTTTCGATCTCACAAAGAATAGGCGGGTGTTTCCCGTCCGCCTATTCTCGAGGGGTTTTACCGCTTTCCCTCGGGAATTTCGACAAGAGAGGCGAGGGCTGCTGTATGCCTCGCGAAGCGGTTCCTCGTCTCTTGGCAAATAGTGAAAAGAGATGTCCTTGAACCGAGCAATGAGCTCCTCCATGTACGCGTGGTACTTCGAAGGCCGAATCTACCGTCTTCCATTTGTTGGATACTTGATTGATGATCAATGCCGAGTCTCCATATACATCCAGCTTCCGAGATGTTGCGCCGAGGGCGGCTTCCAAACTCGCCGCACAAGCCAGATTCTCGCCGCATTGTTGGTTGCTTCAAAATTCGCCTTGACGGCTATGGGAGTATGCTCGCCCTGGGATCGACAAGGAGCATTCCAATGCCATTCCCTTCTTGTTGGCTGCCCCATCGAAGAAGAGTTGCCGCGGTTTGCGCCGTCAAGTGAAAAGATTCCGTCGTCCGGAAATTGCGGATCGTGACCCTTAGGTTCACCGCCGGGAAGTCGGCAAGCCGATCTCGCCATTACTCGCCCTTTGTTGATTTTCTTACCATGTACTTGATGTCGAACTCACCAGAAGAATGACCACTTGGCTAGCCGCATTGACAGGATGGCTTGTCAAAGAGATATCTGACGGGGTCCACTTTGGAGACCAGGAGCACCGAATGCGACCGCATGTAGTGTTTCGCTTCCCGACTACCCATACCAAGGCGGTACAGTTTTCTCCGATGCCGAGTAGCCGAGTTCACTTCCTTGAAGCTTTCGGCTTACGAAGTAGATTGCATGCTCAACCTTGGAATCTTTCGTTCTTGTGCCAAAGATTGCCCCGATAGACGTGTCTCATCGCGATACAGGAGTAGTGGCTTGTCTTCGTGTGGCGGGCACAGACTGGGGGATTAACCAAGTAGGTCTTGATTTTCGAAAGCCGTTTGGCACTCTGAGTCCCATTTGATGTCGGCATTCTTTTTCATCGCTTTGAACATGGGCTCGCAGAGAGATGTCAACTGGTTGATGAAGCGACCGATGATCAAGTCTTCCCATGAAGCTCTTCACTTCGTCGTGGTTTGAGGCGGCTTCATGTCGATGATGGCCTCGATTTTCCCGGGATCGGCTTCGATACCTCTTTCTCGTAACCATGTACCCCAAGACCTTGCCGCGCTTGACGCCGAAGGTGCACTTTGCCGGGTTCAACCTCATGGAGTGTTTTCTCGAGTCCGTTGAAGAACTTCCTCGATCCGTCATGTGCCGCATGTCCGATCCCTTGGAGTGGATGATCATGTCGTCGACATATACTTCGATTTCTTTGTGAATCATGTCATGGAAGAGGGTCAGCTGCACCGCCGGTAAGTAGCCCCCGTTTCTTAGACCGAACGGCATGACCGTGTAATGCATGTCCCCCATGGAGTGGTGAAGGCGCCTTGGCCTCGATCCTCCTGACATCTTGATCTGTCAGATCCAAAGAAACCCGTCCACGAAGGACTTTACTTCGAAATTTGCCGTGGTGTCGACTCAAAGATGTCGATGTTAGGCAATGGGAAATCATCCTTAGGGCCGGCCTTGTTGAGATCCCGAAAATCCACGCAAAGATCTCGACCTTTCCGTTGGCCTTGGTGACCGTCACGATGTTGAGAGCCAAGTCGGGTACTCAATCACTCGATGAAACCAACTCTGAGCATTTTCTCAATTTCTTCTTTAACTTGCAAGGACCACTCGCTTGATCTTGCGCAGCCTTCGTTTGATGTGCTCGGATTCGGGATCCGTGGGAATTTCGTGCTCCACGATTGAGGGATCGAGTCCCGGCATGTCCCGATATGACCAGCGAACACGTCAACATACTCCCTGAGGAGGTTTATCAGTGGCTTCCTTTTCTCGCATCGGCGAAGAAACCGCCCACTTCAGGTCTCTCTTTAGGCTCTTGCACCGACCCTGTGTTCACTTTGGTCATAACCTCTTCGGCAGCTTGGGCCCGGTTGTCCTCTTGGTCAACTACACGCTCGAGAACTTCTTTAATGTATTTGTTCGTTTAATGTGTCTCGCTTCTTTATCAATTGAGTTATTAACGTCTTTTAAGTTGTTTGTTAACTTATCGCTTGTTAAAGTGGCAATGAGAGGATACTCCGAAAGGTCGACTTTTCATTACACAAGAACGGGAATACATGATTGGCTACAACATTATAGTCCTCCGGCGTAAGGCCGTTGGATGACTCGCAGGACCGGACTCGACAAGGATCGACTCAAAGGGTTTCGAGACCGGGTTTAGGGAGATGTGGGTGCGGGCCCGCCTTGTCTTCCATTTCGCCCGGCTTGCCCTTGGTCCGGTGAAAGTTACCCAATTCTTCAGTGGCATTGCCGGATGCTTCGAGGAGGGTGCGGATCGAGAGGCTTGGCTCCCGCTGTCCCTATCATGGCGATCATGCCGTTGTCTGAGCCCCGCCGATCAAGTTGGGCAACTCCATGACTTCTTCAAATGTACTCAGAGCCGGTCCACCGAGAGCGTCTTCTATGAATTCCCGGTTCCTTCGCTTTGGATTTACTGTCTCGAATGTGGCCTCTGCGGCTGATCCGAACAACTTGTTTCCCATGGAGAGTACCCCGAGTTGCTCCTCCAAGTCCGGGATTCCCTTGAATGTGTACTCATGCCGGATCGTGGTGGCGCTTGGTCCAGTAGAGCCGTGATGTCGAGGAACGCTCTCCCTTATCGGATTAGCTTTGAGTCCTCTCAAACGCTGAGGTCCCGTGCTAGCCGTTCCATTCTCGTCTCGTAGTCTTGGTGTTGACTATCCTCGCTTCTTTCTCATCTTCATCAGGGCTTCCACCGCCGGTCCCTCAGCTGCCTGCTGCCGCCGGTCCCCTCGCCGGGCTCGGGCTGTTCTCTCTGCTTGGCCCCTCAGCTTCGCTCGCTTCTGCTCTGTGAAGTAATGAGCGAGGTCAAAGCCGTAAGGCCTGAGATTGGGTGTGCCGTCTGAGGTTCCCCTTGTGGGCCGCCGCCTTGGTGCGGGCGAGCCTTTTGTCTTCCTTGATGTCGCCCGGTGTTGGCACGTAGCCAAGCCCCCGGACCGTGGTGTGGTCTCGACTTCAATAACTCAGGCCGGCCTTGCAGCCTTTTGCCGAGCCCCGCCCCGGGATGAAGTTCATGAGTTTCATCATCCTCATGGCGGGAGGAATCTCGATCGTGAGACAAAGGGGAAGGTCCACGTTGCATATTTGGATCTTGGAGGTCTCCGTGAGTGAATCCAAGCTAATGGCATGTCATCATTATGCTTGATTTCCAAGACTCGGAATGTCGTTGGTGCCGGGTCCCCTGGTGACACCGTCGCCGTAGATCGTGGTTAGCTCGTTGCCTTGCATGAACTTGAGGCACCGGTGAAGGGTGGATGCCACGCCATTGATTTGATGCAGCCAGTGGACGCCCAGATGGCCGTGAAAGTGATTGGAATGTCCAACACTTGGAATTCGGTGGGGATCACCCGCTGCCGAACCGCATGTTAAGAGTAGCAACCCCGAGAACCGTACGGGAAGTAGAGTCATAGGCCTCGACAAAGGTGGACTCAAGGCTTAAGATCTCGTGGGCTTGATGTCAAGCAGTCCATCATCTTGGCGGGCAAGACATTCATTCCGAACCTCCGTCTACCAACACGCGAGGAAGACGACGCCGTCCACTGGATCGTGATGTAAAGCGGCTCATCGTGATCGCCCCCAAATTTTGGAAGGTCCAAATCGTGAAGGTGATAATGTTGCCATAGTGGATGTTACCAATCATCCGAATGACTTCATCCGGGGTCATGGCCCACGGGGACCATGGTACGGGCCAGCTTTCCTCTAGCTTGAGCTTGTGAGGATAAGAGGAGGCGAGCAGAGACCAAAGGGAAATGTTCGCCCGAGTCCGCTTGAGCCGAGTGAGGATCGGGTCCTCTTTCAAGGAACTTGCGTCCGCGGGCCGGCCGGACCGCACTCGGCTCCGTCGGCTTTTTGGTGGCCTTAGGTGGTAATGCATGGATTTGACCCGATCGGGTTAGAACGCCGACATCGTTTGGTCCCTTCGAACAGCCGCTTCCGAGTTGAGCCATAGTTAGAGGAGGATTCCTCGTAGCATAGGGCCATGCGTCTTCCTCAACTCATTGATTGTGGATGAATTCCCGGAGCTTCGGCAGCTTGACGGATTCTGCCCCTGTGATACCGGCTTAGGTGCCTCTGGGGAGGTAGCCTACGCTTTGACGCAGCTTGTTCGAATGTCGTGCACAAATGCTGATTGCCTCGAATCGAATCGTGAAGGCCGACCCTCCTGGGGAGGTTGGAGAGTTCTCGGCTCAAACGAACGGTCTCCTTGATCTCTTCACGGTATATCGCGTTCCTTTCCTTCTTGCCGAGCATACTGTGGCGCCTGAGTTTGGGTCCGGCGATACTCGTGGTTGGCTAGTTTTCCTCCACTCGGGGCCCGATCAACCTTCTTGCAGCGGAGCTCGCGTCGAGAGTTAATGCCTCGCGTTTCTTCCCATGTGAGAATAGCCAAGTGCTTCCTTGAACCGCGTGCGGCGCCTAGGTAAACTTCCATCGGGGAGAGTTTTCTCTCGCTTTATCTCGAGTGGCGGGTATGTCGGAAGGTGAGTACACGGCTTCCCGAACATCTCGCCCATGTGACTCGGTTGCCGTCCCGCTTGATCGTTTCGTAAACGAAGGCCGTAGATTGTGGAATTTCCCCGAGTAGTTGCTCGAGACGAATTTCCATCCTCCTCCTCGTTTTTAAATAGACCTTCCTCCCCGAGTTGGCCTTTCAATTTGAGTGCGGAGATGATCCGTTCCCATCCTCCCAGACCCTCGGGAGTCCGGTTTTGTTGACTTCATGCCCGGCTTGGAAGAGAATGGTTTCATCGTCTTCGTCGTCGCTTTCACAGCAGAACTTGCTTTCCTCGGGAAGGTAAGCGCCGGGATTCGCTCCGCCGTGTCGTTCCATCTCCTAGGTCATCGGGACCGTTGACCACCCTTGGTTGGCAAAGGGGGTTGGATGAGAACAGACGTAGTCCGGGAAGTTGCCATGGGCAAAACTCCCGAGGTCGAACCGGTCTAGAGTGGCCTCTAGCTTTCGTCCGAAGCCGCCCGTGACACTTTAAGTGGCTTGGTCCCCGTAGGTCTTTCGAGCTTGGTCTTCGTCCCAAAGACGACTTTCTTGAGCGGCTAGCTCCATGAGAGCTTTCCTTGCGAGACCTAGGCGCCTCCGTAGGTGCGCATCGTCCGGCTAGTGTCCGTAACCGTGATTACATTCAAATCGCCGAATGGCGGGAACACTTGGATTACATTGACAAAGGAAGTCGGATCGGGACATTCCATGCGTCCTTCCTTGATCTCGATCACCAAGAAGTTTGCCCATATCTCGTTGATTGACCCCACGGGGGTATTGAATTCTCGCAATGTTGACGGTCTCGTGATCTCGCTCGATCGCCAAGTCTATCAAAGCTAGCGCCGACAAGGTGATATTCGAATCCGGGCCGTGACGACCGGGAGCAGAATCGAACCGAAGCATGTTGATGCCGAGGTGGTCATTTCCTCGTGTCGGAAGCCGACTCGCCTTTGCGGGGAAGACTTTCACGTATGTTTTCGGGGTGGCCGGTGGAAGCGTTCCCGAGGTTGATCTCGACTTGTAGCAGGTGAGGAGCTTGGTCTCCTTTGTCGTTGCCCTTGGCCTTGGCGGCGCTGAGGGTATAAGCTTGACCGACGGCACGGGCTTGCCGGGCCGGTACTGGAAGTAGGGATGAGCTCGAGCTCGCTTGGCCAAGGCCTCGTTTACCATGAGCAAATCATCGAGGGTAACCTTGGTGTGGCAGACCGATAACAAGAACGGGGTCCTCGGCTTCATCAGATACCTGGAATAGATGATATTGACGAAGTCGTCGTCATTCACTTGATCGAGGGATTCCTCGTTGCGTGAATCACGTGCTTCCAATTGCTCTGATAGCCAAGTCTGCATCGACGTTGAGCTTGACAATTTCCATGGTATTGGAACCTTGGTCGTAGGTGACCCGATCGGAAGGAGTTCCGTCCTCAAAACCGAGCATGTGAATGCGGAGGTCCGCTTGCGGGTCCGCCGCGTCCTCGACTCCGTGAGAGTCCAGATTCATCGTCATCCGATCGCTCGATCTGTGTGTAGGACGTATTGCGTCAAAGTTGCGTTGCCGGAGCAAATAGGAAAACATCATGCTCTTCGTTGGAGAAGAGGGGTGCAATGGGTAGTTCCTCGTGGAGGACGTCCCATACAACTTCCATGCATTCATCACGAGAATGACGGTGTTTGTTGACCTTGATCACAAAAACCTCTTCACACCGGCGGGGCCGAGAGTTTGTTTGGAGAATGCCGACGAATCTCCGATTGGAGATCGGGGTTTATGTGCCCGTATCATGGCGATATTCAAGCCGTTTCTTCCACCCGCTCCAAGTGTTGGAAACGACGCTGAACTTGATGTATCGGATCGCTCTGTGGTCTCGCCCGCTCGAGTACGTTTACATAGTTAGCATCTCCGACTGAGGGATTCCGATGAGATTTGCCCCGATAGTCCCTCGTTGATTCGAAGGAGGTAACCCCGTGCGCTCGAGTGCGGACACGTTGCCATCGTTCTCGGCTTCGTTTCCTATGAGGAAACCGTCCCTCGGATGACTTCGAGATCTCCCCGTCGGTTGATGAACTTGACACATTGATGGAGAGTGGAAGCTATGGCCTTCATGTGGTGTAGCCAAGGGCGTCCCAAAAGAGCCGTGAACTCGGATGGAATGTCCATCACGTGGAATTTTGCCGGCACCATTCGGGTTTCGAACCAAAGTTCCAGAGTCACCGTCCCTGTGATGGGACGAGACGAGTTGTCGTAGGCCTTGATAGTCCGAGTAGACGGTATCAAATGGCTTTCATGGATGCGGAGAGCTCGCATCATGCCGAGAGGGAGGACATTAACGGCCGACCCGTTATCTACCAATACTCCGGGAGTTGATATGGTGTTGAGTTTGAGAGTGATGTACGTGAGCTTCATTGTGCCCCGAGGCGTCTCTTAAGTCTTCATCACGTAACGTGATCATGCCGCCATACAAAGCGGGAGTCGTAGATCTCGTCTCTATCCGTAGAAGGAGAGTCATCCAGCCCATCCGTTTCCTCGTCTTCCTCTGCGAGGTAAAGCCTTGGCCGGAACCTCGTGGAGTATGTTGAGGCCGCCCGCGGCGGTTGCCGCCCTTGGTTAGCACATTGATCGAGTGCGATTGCCAAGCCGACCTTGATCTTCCTTTACCGGTCCGGCTCTAAGCCGGACAAGTTGAATCTTGGCCGATCCCGCTGAGGGTTAGGCTTCGACCGGGCAAGAAGACTATCAAGATCCGAGGTATTCCGGTGTTCCGTGGTCTCGACTCGGTTTCACTGGACTTTTCGGCTTTCCCACCCCCGTCTCGCTCTAGAGCCGCATGGCCTCGGAGGCAAAGAGGACTGGCCGGGAGTACAAGACGTAGTAGTCGAACCTCCCGAGGGTTCTCCAAGTGTACCTACACCGGTATCTCCGGCTTCATATCTTTCTCTCGCCTGCCGTTGAGAGGATTTCTTCTTCGTTTCCTGAGGATTGCTCCTGACAGCTTTCTCGAGACTCGTACCTGTGCAAAGTGGAGCAGCCACAAACATCGTAGCCGATGTGAACATTAGAGGAGGATCCAAACAAAGAGGCGAGAAACCGGCTCAGTAGCACACTTCTTGGGCACCCACTCAACGGAGTTCACGCCGTTATTATTCGGAAAGGGATTCCCGATCAGACAGCCCACGGGGCGCTCTAACTTGCCTTCTTCTATCAAGTTCTCGATTTCGTATCGTAACCCCAAACAGCTTGTCGCTGGTATGGCCGTGATACCGATGGAAGGCGCAGATTTGCTCTTGTCCGCATTGGCATGGGAACTTTGGGTTTGTAATTGGCCACGGCTTAAGGAGACCCTCCTTGATTAGCCCTTCCAAAGATCTTGCTCAATGGCATGTCCAACTTGTCGAAGTGTACGGCAGTGCCGCTTCGAGTAGAACCGTTGCTTTGCGGGACCGGGTTTCGTTACCCGACCGTTGTCCCCGATGGACGTAGTCGATGCACGTATCTTCCTCACGGGGCCGGTGCAGATTGAATGCACTGCTGAGCGGTATTCGTACGGCCGTGGCAAGAGCCAACTTTTCCTTGAGATCCTTCTCGAACCGTGGAGCCGACATTGACCATGGCCCGGAGATCTCGGGAAGAAATTGTGATCGATGAGAGTTCTCGATGGACGGTCTCAAGCAAGACTCAAGATCCGCATCCGTTCGTCTCGGAGAGCGGCTCCATGATTTCGGAGAGTTTCCACCTCCATCTCTTGTAGAATTCCCCAACACTTTCATCCGCTTCGCTCAAAGTGGTGATTAAGTCCTCGCGACTTGTTTCCCACTCTAAGTTGGATCTCGTACTGCCTGTGAAGATGTTACCGATCCGTTCCTGTGTGCGGCGATCCGCAGCTCGACCTCGAAACCATCGTAACGCCGAGCTTTTGAGCGTATGCCGGAAGTGGTCGGCCATTTGCCGGAGGGTTGCTCCTTTTGCTCTCATGCCGAGAACGTAAGTGTCGACGTGCGTTTGAGGACATTCGGTTCCATCGAATCGGTCCATCTCCCGCATTCTCGAACTTGGGCAGGAGAGGCGTGACCATTCCCTGATCTCGCGGATTTGAACGTTTCCCGCTTTGAGCCGCTCATGGTGGCTTTCGTGTCTTTCATCCGCTCGACCATCCAGCTAAGGTCGGGTCCAAAGGGTGGACCGTGAGGCTCTGGCTGGCCGGTGCTACCACGTGAGCGGTAGTGATTGAGGTGGAAGGCTTGGTATATGAGAATATACGGGAGCCTTTTCTCGAATCAGACGGGTTTGTCCCCGGTGTTTAGGGATTCGTGTATAGGCAACGGACGAACCCGGAGGGTACTCGAGGGATATTGGCATCCGAGATGGTCCACGGTGCGCCGGGTGATATTGAGTGACGGGTGTAGCACCGGGCCGACTCAAAATTGACAGTGGTTGTTCCGAGAGGTGGCAACATGGAGCCTAGGTCGGCTGCTTCCTTGGTTGGAAGGCATCCCGTAAGTTGGCGGGGAGGAACCCGATTGAAGGTTTGGTGAACTCGGCTTTGGGGAATCGTCATCCTCTACCAGGACAAAAGTACCGTCCGATCGGGGGATAGCCGCTATACCACGCTCATTCGTAAGCCGTACCACGAAATTCTCGCCGATCTTCTTCGCCTCTTGTGGACCTCACAAGCCCTGATGGCTTCTTCCAATGTCATATCTCGCACGGTGGCGGGGTCCTTCCCCGTCACGATTTCTCGGTGAGCTAGACATGTCGGAAACTCCGGCCGAGGGAACCGAGGGAACCGAAGAACCGTCTCGACGCCGCCGTTACCGTGATCCCGGCAAGGCGCCGACCCGGAAATCAACCACTTTCGCTCGCCGCAGGAACGAAAGGAAGGGTTTAGGCTTCGGAAAAGGGTATTTGGCTCAAGGTTTTCGGGCTTGTGCAATGTGCAGCTACCGATTAAAGTTTACTTAAAGCGCGTTTTCTCGTAGTCCTAATTGGTTGGAAAAGAGCGTGTCTTCTTTTTCACAACTAATCCTAGAGCTCTAATCGCTGGATCTCGTCACTACGCTTATAAGCCCCTCGTTTCCATTGTAGATCATCTTTCTCAGACGGACTATCCCGAGCGAGGTCTCGATAAGGCAAGCGAGTTCCACCGACAAAGGAAAAAGTGAACTTAAGGCTAGCCGATCACGCAAACTTTCGACGTGTGCGGTGTACGGGCCACTTGGCCGAGGTCAACGTCCTTAAGTTAAGGCGGGAGTCGTGCCAAAATTTGGGCATGACCTCTCCCGACTCGCTTGTGCGAGAGACCTTTAGCTTTTAGCGTTGGACAAGTTGTGGCCGGCACGGTACATACGGCGAGGTTTGGTGACACGGCGTCACATTGAACCTTCGGGTATATTTTTCGGCAGAGCTCCGCGTCAAAGTCAAGGCTGAAGAGCTCAAAGACTTCGGGTCGGGAACGACCATTGGTCTAAAACTCTCGAGCTTGACTCGGAGCGGGGCCCGGCGTAAAAAACACACACTTAGGCTTTATGACACGAGCTAAGCCAAAAATCAACCGGGGTCTTGGACAAAGTGTGACACAAAGGAGTGCATGGCTTACACGGGCTAGGATGGGATGTTTGGGACGACCCCGCGCGCCCGAAAGGTATCTCGCGGTGCCAATCGGAGTGCAACCGATAAGGCCATCCCGGGTTAGGGACGTAGTGTGCAGTGTACCGAGGCGCAAGTGCACGTGAAGTGCGGTGTTCCGAGGCGCAAGTGCGCGTAGTGTGCGGTCACTAAAATTCTTTTTCCGAGTAAAACAGATTTTTCGTAATGTGTCTTAAAGAATTTATGATGCACAGCTAAAAGACAAAGATGAAAATCAAACATGAATGGGGATGCACAAACATGGTGAGATTTTGAAAAGTTGACAATGTAATGCCTTTTGAAAAAAACCGTTCGAGGTTTAAAGTAACACACACACGAAAACGAGGAAGGGTAAACGAAAGTTTGACCCACGGAAGGCTTTTTAGAAAACAACAGTAGTTTTGAAAAAGTATCTTTTCCTCAAATGAGTCGCTAACCGAAATTACCCGATCTTTTCGCGCGGGGCGCGGCGGAAAAGGCGGTTGTCTTTCGCGGGGGGTTGGTGTCTGAGACCTCACTTCACGGGAAGGAACAGAATGAGGAGTCGCCATGCGGTTTTGTATTTTGAGCCCAAACGTTGAGAAACGGCTATTGCGAAAATGGTGTCGTTTTTATTGGTAGCAAAAACTTAGGAAAAGGCTTTGAAAACGGGGATCATTTTTATTGGCAGCAAAAACGAGTAAAAAGCTTTTTGTACCAGAGATTGTTAGGTTCGGAGGTCAGGTTACGTTTCGGGTAGAGTATTACGAGATCGCCCGAAACGCCTCGCATGACGAGTCTTTCTACCTTTCTCGAAATCGAGTGTGTGTGGGTGTGTGTGTCCTTTGAAATGGGGGCTTGAATGACAAGCTTTAATCTTGGTTTGAGTGACAAACGTTGATTAGGTGACTTTTGAAAAGACGAGCGTTTGAATGACAAACGTCGATTTTGAGTTTGAAGATGAGTCATTGTTAACGATTTTTACGAGAAAAATGCGTATTAAATGATATGCGATCAACGAATCGGGTTGCGACTCGGACTTTTGAAAAGTAAATACTATCACAATCCAAACGGATCGGACTGGTAAATGACAGTATTTAAAGCGGTGTCAACGGAATCAAACGATCCGGAATCGTAAATGACGATCAACGAGGCCAAACGGCTCGGAATTGTAAATGACGATCAACGAGGCCAAACGGCTCGGAATTGTAAATAACGTAAAAGTAAACGGAACGGGGTCGAAACGCCGTTTTAACCCGTGATTACTTCTCTTACGGAAAGAGAAGAGGATCGAGGGGCTAAAACATATCGGACCCCGTTAGACGGAGGCGTCTACATTTTGACAATGACGTTCGAAACAGTTATAGCGACTGGCGCGTAAACCGAGACGGAACGGAAGATTCAGAGAGAGGGAGTTATACCTATGGCTAGGGTCGACTCCTTTGGCTCGGGAGGTGTGCACGGGACACGGAAAGTTATTCGAAAGGTTGTTTCGAAGTTGTAGGGTGCGTATTTGATCGAAATACGAAGGTTTCACGCGAATCGAGACAAAACGGGAGCTCGGGAGGGGTGGAAACCAGTTTGGACCGTGGGGTATGAGATTTTTTGGTGTTCAAAATCCTCCTTTTGCCTTTCGACAAAGAATCCTATTTATAGGGTGAAAATTGCAAGAGGAGTCCCACGAACTTGGACCGAATTTCGTGGGTTTTGGGAATTTTGGAAACTGAGGACTTGCTGGCAATTTCAGAAAATTGCACAGTGAGTCCGGCCGGACTTGGCTTGCAAACCAGGGGTATTTTGGTCTTTTGGCCTTGATTTGTGATTGACGAGTGACTAGAGGGAGGTGGCATGCGTGACACGTGTCCCGTGACTCACCGAAGTGTGGGAGTTCGCTCCTGGTCCCGGTTTTGTCCGCTTTTTAAAATAACAAACCGAAATGTCCGAAACGCCCCCGGAAAGTGCCGGAAAATGCGTTTTTCAGGGAAAGCCATACTTTTACGTGAGATGTCACGTGCTAAGTACGGTTCGACGTCGGGATGCACGGGGCAGTCCCGGGACGTCTCGTTGGCACAGCAACGAGGAGTTTAACGAGTTCCGGTTAACCTGGAGCGGGCCAGTTAACGGATTTCGGTTAACTTTCTGACGGATTTGGACGATCCGGATTTGGGTACTTACACTAATGGCTTTGCAAAAGGAGCCTACTCCTATCCCGCAAGACTTGGTGAAGGCGGCAGCTGGGGTTAGTAAGGAAGCAGATAAGGAAATAGTTGTTTTGGATGATTCTGGGCGACTTAAGGAGACAGAGCCCGAGAAACTGAAGGAAACGGGGGCGAGATTGGATGGGTCGCAGAAACGGAAAGCCATTGAATTCATAGAAAATGGGCGAAAAGTCAAAGTTTATCATCAGTCGCATACTTCGCAAATGTCTTTGTATTATGAGAATGATGATGATGATACTGCTTCAACTGAAGGAGGGTATGAGGAAGAAGAAGTGATGGCTTCTAAGGGTGGAGAAAGATCTAAGCAACTAGAAAAGGAAAAGCGTGTGGGAACAAGCCGCTTTGGCGAGGAAGATTGGCTGAAAAAGCAGTTGGCCGAGATGGCAAGAAGGTTAGCCGAATTAGAAAAAGGAAATGCAGGTGATAGAGAGAAAGACTCCTTTATCGCACCTTTTGCTAAGTATATTCAGGAGGCAGAGCCCGCTCCAGAATTCCGGTTGCCCACTCTGACTAAGTATGCGGGATTAACTACAGCCAAGACTCATTTTGCGGGATTTGAGGTTACGATGGCGATAATGACTAGAGATGATGCTTTGATGTGCAAAACCTTTGCCAGCACTCGAGAGATTCAGGCTTTGGATTGGTTTATGCAGCAACCCACTAATTCCATCTTGGGATATCAAGACTTTAAGAGGAAATTTTTGGCGAGATTTGGGGCTGTTGGGACTCAGCCAGTGGTGTTGCAAGAGTTGATTGGAATTAAGCAGAAGGCGGGAGAGGGTATTGTAACTTAGACAAACAGGTTCCTGTTGATTGCTAATCAAATCTCAGAGATAGAGCCTAAATATGTGATCATGATGTATATGTCTAACTTATTGTCAGAATCCTTCAAGAGAGAATTGAGGATGCGATTGTGAAATTACCCGGGATCCGGAGCTCCCGCGCATCTCGCATTCGCGGAGTCGCCGTTTTCGGGGAATGTTCGCCCGGATCCGAGAGGCAGCGCTGCTCGCGCCCGGCATCCGGCTTTTATTCCCGCTGCAGCCGTTTCGGTTGGAGGTGTCTCGTCGTGTTTTGCTTTGTAGAGTCGCCACGCCGTTTCCCAAAACATTGAAAAAGGGCATCAGTTTAAAAATAATAATAAACTGTTTTTGTGTGATGAGATTTTGAGTTCGGAGGTCAGATGACTCCTCGGGAAGAGAATATTAGAATCTTAAAGCTCACCCGAGTCGCCTCGTAAAAACGAGTCTTTCGGATACCCCTAATATTCTTTAAATGTTGTGTGTGTGTGTGTGTGCTTTTTAAAAATGCATGCTGTGTCGAATGTCTACATTGTACACTGCGTATTGAAATGTATTGAAATAGTAATGGAAGGAAGCCTTACCAATGTTGGTTCGTATCTGTCTTCCGCTGGGGAATAGTGTTTGAGGTCGGAATAGTGTTCCTAAGCACGGACCGGATTGCCGGGAGGGGCCGGTTGTCCGCGGACGCAGTTTCGCGTGAGTTGAGATTGTAGGCTGCGTTCGGCGCAGTTTCTGCGTGCGCTGGGATCGCAGGATCACTCGGGCAGAGGTTCGACGTGCGTTGGGGTGGCGTAAGTCACTCGGGCAGAGTTTCTGCGTGGTTTGGGATCGCCGGCTTGACTCGAAAAGAGCCGGACGCCTCGGGAAAGACTGTGCAAGGCCTCTGAGTACCACGAGGGGCCTCAGTAGTACCTCGAGAGTGCCTCGGGGCAGCGCGGAGCCGTCGCGGAGCGCTCGGGGAGGCTTCGGAGCACCACAAGGGGGCTCGAAAGGCCTCGGAAGGATCCGAAAGGGACCGAGATTGCCCCGAAGGGTCTTAGAGGGGAGCCTGAAGGCTAAGGGAGGAAGAGAGAAGAGGGAGGTGTAAAAAATGAGGGAGGGGGAGCCCTCTATTTATAGTGCCGTATTTGGTGCAAGAAGGTCCGTACGGACCTTCTAGGTAAAACCAATTTTGGTTTTCCTCGATTTGAGGGAATATGTGATGATGGTGAATATTCCGGGAATTATGATGTCCCCTATGCAAAGCAGGTCCGTACGGACCATATTGGCATGCAAAGAGGTCCGTACGGACCAACCATGCATGAGGGTAATCATTTTCTCCGGATTTGAGGGAATATTGTGGACTTTAAGAGGATTGGCATTATTAAAGCAAAGAGGTCCGTACGGACTACTTTTGCTTTTCCAATTTCCGAAAATTCCCAAAAGGTCCTTTTTGTCCCTTTTCATCCCTGAAAGGCCCCTCCCTTGGTTTGGTTGAGGGTTTTGAGAGGGTTTTTGAGTGCCATAGGTCTTCGAGACTCGTGTTTGTGAGTCTCGCGGTGTTTCCCGTGTGTTCGCGTAGGGTGATCCAGATTGGGGTACTTACAGAAGCCCCTCAACAACGTCACTTTCGGAGGAAGTGGGGTCGTTGATAAGATAAGGGTCCTAATCTGGATCGCGTGCTGAGAGAGGAAGTGACCGTGGAGGTCGATGGGAGGATGGGGCGGTGTCCTGTGGTGTGACCGTTTTAGGTTAATTGGCTGGACCCTGTGATAGGATTCCTACGTATCCCTGACGGGAATCAAGCCTGATCGTAGTTCGTGTGTGAGTGTTGTAGTGCAAGAGGACGGGAGATGTCCTCTCGACTCAAGACTCTATGGGTGGACGTGGTGGTGTCCTCGGGTGATCAGATAGGTCGATGGCCGGACCCCGTGATAGGATTCCTACGTATCCCTCGGCGGGAATCAAGCCCGGCCGTAGTTCGAGGTCGTGAATTTGTGAGTGTATGTGGGCGTGATGGTGCCCCGAAGTATCGTGTGACCGCCGAGGTCGCGGGTAAGGACAGTGGTGGTGTCCTAAGATGTGGTGACCGCCGAGGTCAATTGTGAGGACGTGGTGGTGTCCCGGGGTGGAAATTTTACGATTTTCCTAATCGGGTGGTTTAAGGCCTTCCGGGCCGGAGATAGTGATGGAGGAGGTTTATACGGTCTTCCGGACCGAGTGATTTAAAGCCTTCTGGGCTGGAGATAGTAATGGAGGTTTATACGGTCTTCCTGATCGAGTGATTTAAAGCCTTCCTGGCCGGGAGATAGTATGAAGGCTTCGAGTCGTCCTTTCTCGGGTTGCGCTTGCCATGCGCGAGGACTTCAATCGTCTCGGCTGCGGTTTGCCATGCGTGAGGACTTTGAATCGTCTTCGGCTGCGGTTTACCATGCGTGAGGACTTTGAATCGTCTTTCCGCCGCAGCTTGCCATGCGTGAGGACTTTGAATCGTCTTCTGGCTGTGGTTTGCCATGCGAGAGGACTTTGAATCGTCTTCTGGCTGCGGGTGTGCCATGCGTGAGGACTTTGAATCATCTTCTGGCTGTGGTTATGCCATGCGTGAGGACTTTGAATCGTCTTCTGGCTGCGGTTGTGGAGGCAATGGCCGCCTGAGCTGATTGCGGAGGTGTAGATGCCTCGTGCTTCGATTTCGAGAGGCGTGATTGCCTCAGGCTTTGTCCGCCGGGAGAAAGTTGGACTTACGATGGCCGCCTGTTCATCCGTTGGGATTTATCGTGGCCCCGCAGGGGTCTTCATGCTGAGAGGGTGACTTCGGGCTTACTTTGATGGCCGGTGTTTGAGTTGCCGTTGAGTGGGCAAGGATGATGGCCGGTGATTGCTTCACCATTTGGCGTTTTGTAGGCGTTTCGTGCCTTGGGATTTGTACTCGGAGGTGTTGGCTCCTTCTTGCGCTTGTTTTTCCATTGAGTGGGCGAAGTCTGGGCTTACGATGACGGCCGGTGCTGGGGATATGTAGTCTTGTACGACTTCTTTTGATTTGTCGGGAAGGAGCTCGGGCTTACTTTGATGGCCGGTTCTTGCGTTGTCGATGAGCGTTTTGGAGGCGTTTTGTGCCTTGAGATTTGTGGCCGGGAGGTGTTGGCTCCTTCTGCGCTTGTTTTGCCGTTGAGTGGGCGAAGTCCGGGCTTACACTGACGGCCGGTGGTTGAATTGCCGTTGAGTGGGCGAAGTCCGGGCTTACATTGACGGCCGGTGCTTGAATTGCCGTTGAGTGGGCGAGGTCCGGGCTTACGTTGACGGCCGGTGGTTGAATTGATGGGTTAAGGACCAAATTGCACCGAATTTGCCGAAATAGGCCTTAGGATGCCTGGGCAAAGATTATAAGGGCAGAAAAGTAATTTGGCCCTCCCTTGCAAGAAGGTCCGTACGGACCAACCTGGGATGTAAAGAGGTCCGTACGGACCAGGTTGGCTTTTTACAGTTCCCAGGTTTTGACTGGGATTAAATGCCGAGCCTTTCCCCATTCCTTCTTCTTCAGTGCGTGAACCCGAGAGAGAGAGGGAGAGAAAACCTCCATTGTTAACCAAAATCCTCCATTTTTTGCTTGAATTGCTTGCCATGTCGGAAGGATCTCGAAGGAATCGTCGACAACGCAGTCAAGAAGTGGTCGAGCAAAGGATGGAGCTCCAAAGAAATTGGATCTCCTTTGTTCCATCTTCGAAGAACCCGGATGTATTGTATCCGAATTCGGAGGTGCACAATCGTCGCTCTAGGAACGTCGGGGAGGTAAGAAATCCTTTCCGTTTCGATTCCCTGCTCGAATTTTTTGAATGCTAGAACTAGGTTTTAGTTTTTCGCATTTTGGGGCTTTTGTTATTTGCCATGCCTTTTTGTGAAATTCTTGACGAATTGTTGAAAGTTAGCATGTAAATATTGTGAATATGTGCATTTTGTGCAGAAATGTGTAGATTAGCTTTTATTTGTGAAAATAAAGTGCCTCTCTATGAAAATGCATGTTTTGGTATTTTGTACCTTATGCTATTTATGTATGTAGAATGTGGGAAAAATTGTCATGTAGGGACAAATTTTGTAAAAAAAAATGTGACATGTGCCGTGTTTTGTGACGGGTTTTGTCTGAAAGTATGTGCTGTGTAGGGACGGACTTTTCTTTTGAAAATGTGTTATGCAGTGTGTGCCGTGTTTTTGGTGACGGACTTTGTGGGGAAAGTATGTGCAATATGTGCCGTGTTTTGTGACGGGTTATTTTGAAAAGGTGTCGTGTAGTGCTTGATCCCTTTGTTGAGAAAATTTGTACAGTGTGTGCCGTGTTTTGTGACGGACTGTATGGAAAAATTATGTATAATATGTGCCGTGTTTCGTGACGGGATATATGTGCTTTGATTTTCTTTTGCATTAAGTACTGCGAATGACGTAACTTTGCTGTGTTTACCTGCAGGATGAGGGGCTCTGGCCGGGAAGGCCAAGAAGATGAAGACTCGTGGATCGCTCGAGGCCAGTTGTTGAAGTTGTGGCACTGATGCCTGACATTTCGTGGATGGTAGGCCGAGTCCCGTGAGGCCGGTCTCACGCTTCGACCCGGGCGTGTTCGTAGAGAATTTGGCCGGGGTTTCTGACACGAGGAAGAACAAGAGCGTCTTCCTTGGCCTTTCTGAGTATTGGTGGGATACCACCCACACCTTTCATCTGAGCTGGGGAGAGGTGACGGTGACGCCCACCGATTTTGCTGCTATTACCGGGCTTTCCTTCAAAGGAGGGCCAGTGCGGTGGCGAGATATGATTGCCGAGGATGTGCTGACGGAGCCGCCGGGGCTTTGCGCCCGTTCCTCGCAGGGGTCTTGGCATGCCGTATAGTGATGTTGAGATGAGGATCACGGCCGCATTGGGGCCTATGTTCGGGTACCGGCCAGGTGACGGCGGAGTAGCTGGCGCACTCCTTCCTGTGGTTTGCATTTTTCGAGACTTTGTTCTCGAACCACTCGACTACGGCTCCTTTTGCTCTGCTGGAGAGCTTGATTGATCTGGAGAGAGTTTATGATATCGCTTGGGGCGAGGCGGGCCTGGCCGAGCTCTACTTCTCCTTGGACCGGTTTAGCCGGGTGCGCTCCTTGGCTTGTTTTGACTTTGCTTTGGAGGTATGAGTTTATTGCTGTTTTTGATTTAGCAACTTGTCGTTTCTCCATTTTCTTTTGCACTGAGCCTTTTCTATTTTTGTCACAGGTGTGGTTCTATGAGATTTTCCAGTGCTTCCCGTGGGATAGAGATCCTGGGGCCGCGGCCAGATCCTCGCGATGTTAGGCCGGCTCGCCCGGCGAGGAGGAGGAGGACCGACAGGGGAAGCTCACCATCGCCATGGGGATGTGCAGGAGCATTTGGAGAGAGATAGCCCGAGAGGTTTGTTTTGTATCCTCGGGCTCGGTGACGAGGATGATGATTTCGAGGGGGCTCCCCGAGCGACGGTGCAACGGAAGATGCCGCGGGCCCGACTTGTGATGTCATGTACCTGGGAGCGGGTCTTCTCGGGCAAAGATGGCCCGGTATGCTTCCCTTGGCTCCGAGGGACCCTCCTTTTGGGATGTTGGATTCCCCGTGATATGGATGTGTTAGATTTTGAGAGGTATCTCGGCGGCGTGGGTGCCGAGGAGTTTGTTTTGTATAGAGAGAAGTATGGGGCCTTCGTGAGGAGGAAGCCGAGGACGCCACTGTGCTGGGCGAGGGAGAGGGAGGCCGGTCCGCAGGTCCCCAGAGGTTCCGGTGCTCGGGCCGGACTTTACGTACGTTCACGGGGATTCCTCGAGGAGGAGGGTGTCTCGTACTGCCCCCGAGCAGTGCTCCCGCCGCTCTACCGCGTGGATCCCGATAGACCGGTGAGTGTGCTTACTCTTTTCCATCTTGGCTTTTTCTCGTATTTTTCTCTTTTTGTTGTCGAGTATGACCGTATTGATGAGCGTTTCTTCGTCGCTTGCTTGTGCAGGTCCCGAGGAGGGCTTTTGACATGCTGACCCGCCGTTACGTGGCGATGCAGTCCTTCGCGAAGAAGATGGCGTCGAAGCTGTCTTGCCGGTCCTCGCGGCGTGTGCCGGCGTACGAGCCGATGCCTTCGAGGCATTCTGTGGATGTTCTCCCACCGAGAGCCGAGCCGGAGCCACAGCAGGAGGGACCTTCGAGGGGGCGGCATAGTATGGATGCCGGACGTCTTCGGAGCTCCGAGGCCGTTGCACTTTACCAGCTTCTTCCTCGGCCAGGACGTACAGGCGAGGGTTCCGTCGTGAGCCTTCTTTCTTTGATCCTTTCGCCGAATTTGATCCTTCTGAGTACTTTGAGTACCAACCTCCGGAGGGGGCTAGGTATTCTGATGACGAGGATATGACGGGCGAGTTCACCGGGATGCCCGACTTCTCTCTTGATGATCTTGGCGAGGATGATGATGCTGAGGATTCGGACTAGGGTTCATTTGCTTTCCCTCTTTCCATATCTTCTTTTTTTCTTTTAGCAACAGACATTAGATGTACCTGTAATAAAACACTCGTATTTGCATGGCAAACGCATTTTATTTTAGGATGTAATGTCATTTTGTGATTCCCGAGAGTTGTCCTAGAAATTGTTGCTATTTTTTTTTTTTTTTTTATTTTCAGGCATGCCACGTGAGCCGAGAGTGCGTTTGTGGGTAGTGTATGTTTGCCGGAAATGGCTTTGGCCGTGTTTGGGCGCTTGGAGCAAGGTCCCGCCGAGGACAAAGGGTTGTTGTACCGTTTGCTGGGGAAATGGGTCATGATTGCAAGGAGGTCCGTACGGACATACCTAGCATGCAAAGAGGTCCGTACGGACCAGCCTTGCTTTTGGGAAGGAAATAAATGCTTTCCAGTGTCTGGTTCTTCCCCATTTCCCCATTTGCAGCCATTTTCGAGCTTTCTTCCCCATTTTCTCTAGGAACCTCCATTTTTGCCATGGATTCTTCGTACGTCCCTAGAATTTTGCCGAGGCTTTCGCAGGAGAGGCAAGCACACTTCCTTGAGCAGCTGAAAATGTGGATGCGCGCTACCGTATGAGGCATCAGAGACGGGTTTTCGAGGTAAGGTTTTGTCTTTGCTCGATTTGGTCTTTTAAGGAGTTGGTTCCTGATTGGGATTTGTTGCGGGCTGCCGCGAAGTTCTGGGATGTTAGGAGGAATGTGTATTGTTTCTCCTACAATGAAATGGTGCCCACTTTTGAGGATTTTCGGGCTTTGATTGGAGGACCGGAGGTGGAGGCCATCTCGCTTCCTTTAATTGGTGGTGCTGCGGTGAGCGTGAAGCTTGCAGGCTTTCTTCGTACTTCGTTGGAAGAAGTGCAGGGCATGATCCTCGATTCGGGTCATATTGACATTTCTGAACTGCCGGAGCGGTTCATGGTTGATGAGAGTGATGTCTCTTGGGACGCATTTGCCTTGTGCGTGATGGCGACGCTTTTCCTGGTCAGCTCCCTTGGCATTTGCGATGGTGCTTTGCTAGATGTGGTTGGGCACTGCAGAGCTGGAGAGGATATTGTCCCGTTGGTGCTGGGGGAGACTCTTCATGGTATCGACCGGGCTTTCCTTCAAAGGAGGGCCAGTGCGGTGGCGAGATATGATTGCCGAGGATGTGCTGACGGAGCTGCTGGGCTTTGCACCTGTTCCTCGCAGGGGTCTTGGCATGCTGTATAGTGATGTTGAGATGAGGATCACGGCCAATATTGGGGCCTATGTTCGGGGTACCGGCCAGGTGACGGCGGAGTAGCTGGCGCGCTCCTTCCTGTGGTTTGCGCTTTTCGAGACTTTGTTCTCGAACCACTCGACTACGGCTCCTTTTGCTCTGCTGGAGAGCTTGATTGATCTGGAGAGAGTTTGTGATATCGCTTGGGGCGAGGCGGGCCTGGCCGAGCTCTACTTCTCCTTGGACCGGTTTAGCCGGGGTGTGGCGAGTTCCTTGGATTGTTTTGACTTTGCTTTGGAGGTATGAGTTTATTGCTGTTTTTTATTTAGCAACTTGTCGTTTCTCCATTTTCTTATGCACTGAGCCATTTCTGTTTTTGTCACAGGTGTGGTTCTATGAGATTTTCCAGTGCTTCCCGTGGGATAGAGATCCTGGGGCCGTGGCAGCGTATCCTGCGATGTTAGGCTGGGCTCGCCCGGCGAGGAGGAGGAGAACCAGCAGGGGGAAACTCACCATCGCCTATGGGGATGTGCAGGAGCATTTGGAGAGAGATAGCCCGGAGAGGTTTGTTTTGTATCCTTGGGCTCGGTACGAGGATGATGATTTCGAGGGGGCTCCCCTCGGTGACTGCAGGCAGCGGAAGATGCTCGGGCCCGACTTGTGACGTCATGTACCTGGGGGAGCGGGTCTTCTGGCAGCATGGCTCGGGTATGCTTCCCTTGGCTCCGAGGGACCCTCCTTTTGGGATGTTGGATTCCCGTGATATGGATGTGTTAGATTTTGAGAGGTATCTTGGCGGCGTGGGTGCCAAGGAGTTTGTTTTGTATAGAGAGGAGTATGGGGCCTTCGTGAGGAGGAAGTTGAGGATGCCACAGGTGTTAGCGAGGGAGAGGGAGGCTGGTCCGCAGGGTCCCCCAGAGGTTCCGGTGCCTGGGCCGGACTTTACGTACGTTCGTGGGGATTCCTCGAGGAGGAGGGTGTCTGTACCCGTCCCTGAGCAGCTCCCGCCGCTCTACCGTGTGGATCCTGATAGACCGGTGAGTGTGCTTACTCTTTTCCATCTTGGCTTTTTTCTGTATTTTTCTCTTTTTTGTTGTTGAGTATGATTGTATTGATGAGCGTTTCTTTGGCTGCTTGCTTGTGCAGGTCCGAGGAGGGCTTTTGACATGCTGACCCGCCGTTACGTGGCGATGCGGTCCTTCGCGAAGAAGATGGCGTCGAAGCTGTCTTGCCGGTCCTCGCGGCGTGTGCCGGTGTATGAGCCGATGCCTTCGAGGCATTCTGTGGATGTTCCCCCACCGAGAGCCGATCCGGAGCCACAGCAGGAGGGACCTTCGAGGGGGCGGCATAGCATGGATGCCGGGACGTCTTCGGGAGCTCCGAGGCCGCACCCTTTGCAGCTTCTTCCTCGCCAGGATGTACAGGGTGAGGGTTCGTCAGAGCCTTCTTTCTTTGATCCTTTCGCCGGATTTGATCCTTCTGAGTACTTTGAGTACCAACCTCCGGAGGGGGCTAGGTATTCTGATGACGAGGATATGACGGGCGAGTTCACCGGGATGCCCGACTTCTCTCTTGATGATCTTGGCGAGGATGATGATGCTGAGGATTCGGACTAGGGTTCATTTGCTTTCCCTCTTTCCATATCTTCTTTTTTTCTTTTAGCAACAGACATTAGATGTACCTGTAATAAAACACTCGTATTTGCATGGCAAACGCATTTTATTTTAGGATGTAATGTCATTTTGTGATTCCCGGGAGTTGTCCTAGAAATTGTTGCTATTATTATTTTTTTTATTTTGTGCATGCCACGTGAGCTGAGAGTGCGTTTGTGGGTAGTGTATGTTTGCCGGAAATGGCTTTGGCCAGTGTTTGGGCAGTTTGGAGCAAGGTCCTGCTGAGGACAGTGGTTGTTGTACCGTTTGCTGGGGAAATGGGTCATGATTGCAAGGAGGTCCGTACGGACATACTGTGATGATGTGTATCCGAAAATTTTCCCATTTTTTGTTTAAAAGAAAATCAACGAAAACGGAGTCGCCACGCCATTTTAATTTTGAGGGCCAAAACTTTGAAAAAAGCCCGAGATCAGAGATTTAGGTTCGGAGGTCATGTTACGCGTCGGGAAGGACGTTAGTGTGCACCCGACGCGCCTCGTAAAACGAGTCTTCCAAGCTGAAAATCATTTGTGTGTGTGTGTGTGTGTGTGTGTTTTGGCCAAAATAAGTTGAAACTCAGAAAAGTAAAAATTGGGATATCTTTTTAAGACTTTAAACTGATCCCATGATTTTTTGGAAGATTTTTGGATTGAGATTTGGTACTCAAAAAACCTTTTGAAGTTGAGAGCCATTTCTGCCAGAATGAAAAAGGCAGTGGACCTTTGATTTTGAAATGGATTCAAGGGTCTTAAAACTTCATAATATGGATAAACTCAGAGAATGAAAGTTGTTCTAGACACCTTAAATAAAGTTTGTGCGAAGGAATTTTCCATTTTGGAGAAGATTTGAGGGGTCAAAACCTTCGGGAAACCTCAGATATGAGATCTGGATTCCCAGAAGCTGATGAACTAGCCTCTGAAAGAAAATTTGAAAAGAGGAGTTTTACTCACCCAAAAAATAAAGTAAAAATATTTCTGGAAATCTCTGGATGTTGGCTACAAAAAGTATTTTGTAGTCAACACCAAATTCCAAGTTAATCTGTGTCCAAAAATTAAGACCATGGACTGAGGTCTGAGAAAATTGCTACTGGACAGCAACTTCTCAAGAAAGAAAATATGATTTTAAGGGGGGTTTTGCATCCATGCTTGTCCCCATTTCCCTAGGTTTTGGTTAGTGATCACTAGACATTTTAGTGGTGAATCAACTATACCAAACCATCCTTGGGGTACATTAGGACTAAGCATTTCATTTGCTTGGGAAGGGGATTTTTATCCTTTGAAAATGAGATTTTATGCTTGAAAATGGTTTTTAAGGTTTTGAAAATGAGTTTTCTTTGCAAGAAAGTAAGAGAACTTGAAAATAATGTTGATCTTTGTAGAATATCATCCATGGAGATGGTCTTCCATGGTGATCTTCTTAGATCTAGAGCAAGAAGATGAAAGAACTACATTTTGTAGTTTGAAGATGCATGCATGGATGAGATTTAGGGTTAGGAAGAGGAGGGTTTACCAATCTTCCTTGTGTTCTTGAGTGTTTGGCTTGAGTGTATGAGTGTTTAGGGCTTTAATATGAGAGTGAGTGGATGAGTATGAGTTGGGAAAGATTGGAGAGAAAATAGTGACAATTCAAGTGAATTCTCACTGTTTTCTCTCTATATTTCGCCAGAGGTTCGGTGCAAAATGTGTTGTTCCTCCTTATTTTTGTGACTCGGAGGGCTCAATTTATAGCCCTCCTGAAAATGCAAACCTATCCGCGCGGATGTCCCCTCGGCGTGCCTCGTTCATTAAATGCGGCTCCGGCTTTGGACAAGGGGAATATTTCTTTTCAAAATTCAAATTGACCGGTCGGATTATGTTTCCAGATTTCTATTTGTGGTTTTATTCTTTTGTTTTTCTTTTTTAAGATTCTTTTTAAGGTTTAACCTTAAATAACAATTCCCATTTTACCCTCACTTTGTTAGAAAAGTTAGGATTGTTAGGAATTGTTAGAAATGTTATAATTTCGTTAATTTTCTAACGAAAATTCTAACAAGCTCAAATTGGAGCACTTACGGTAGCCCTCGGCGACGGCGCTTTCGAAGGAAGCGGGGTCGTCGATAAGAGTAAGGCTCCATATTTGGCGGGATGATCGAGTGATCGGGTGGTGAACCTAGCGATAGGCTACCTACGTATCCCGAATGGGAATCAAGCCGATCGTAGTTCGGGTCTTTGACCACGGCATTTTAGGTGCCTCGAACCCGATGAGCGAGTTACGCGGTCGGTTGCGGAGAGAAACTTCTGCTGGGGATAAGAGATGACCATTTTCGGTCGATGGCTACCCGTCTGGCTGGGGTGGAATGACCATTTTCGGTCTCTGCTTGGGGATGATTGCGATTTATCGCTTTCCTAGTGATAGCGTCTTAGGTGCCTCAAACCTTGGAGATGGCGTTTTAGGTGCCTCGAACCTTGGAGATGGCGTTTAGGTGCCTCGAACCTTGATGATGATGGCGTTTTAGGCGCCTCGAACCTTGATGATGATGGCTTTTAGGCGCCTGACCTTAATGATGATGGCTTTTTAGGTGCCTCGGACCTTAATTTGAAATGGCCTTTCGGTGGACTTCGTCATTGCCGAAGGAGAGGGTGACCGTTTTGGTCGAGGGTGGACCTAATGATAGGCTACCTACGTATCCCTAGTGGGAATCAAGCCCTTTCGTAGTTCGAGTACTACTCGAGATTCCGTTGGCTTTTGGGATTCCGTTAACTTTCTTTGGGGATTTCGTTAGCCTTTGATTTTGGAAAATCGACGTTATCTTTCTCGGGGAAATCGGTCTTACGTTTGGCTCGGTTGGATGATTTTGATGAAAAATACGGGATCTCGTTATCTTTCTCGGGGCACTCGGTCTTACGTTTGACTGCCGGGGGAAGATTTTGATGAAAGATACGGGATCTCGTTATCTTTCTCGAGGAGATCGGTCTTACGTTTGACTGCCGGGAAGATTTTGATGAAAGATACGGGATCTCGTTATCTTTCTCGGGGCACTCGGTCTTACGTTTGACTGCCGGGAAGATTTTGATGAAAGATACGGGATCCGTTATCTTTCTCGGGGCACTCGGTCTTACGTTTGACTGCCGGGGGTAATTTTGATGAAAGATACGGGATCTCGTTATCTTTCTCGGGGCACTCGGTCTTACGTTTGACTGCCGGGAATGATTTTGATGAAAGATACGGGATCTCGTTATCTTTCTCGAGGCACTCGGTCTTACGTTTGACTGCCGGGGATGGTTTTGATGAAAGATACGGGATCTCGTTATCTTTCTCGGGGCACTCGGTCTTACGTTTGACTGCCGGGAATGATTTTGATGAAAGATACGGGATCTCGTTATCTTTCTCGAGGAAATCGGTCTTACGTTTGACTGTCGGGGAATGATTTTGATGAAAGATACGGGATCTCGTTATCTTTCTCGAGGAAATCGGTCTTACGTTTGACTGCCGGGAATGATTTTGATGAAAGATACGGGATCTCGTTATCTTTCTCGAGGCACTCGGTCTTACGTTTGACTGCCGGAGATTGGTTTTCTTGACAAGGGGCTGACTTTGGTTAACTTTGTTAACTTTGTCAAGTTGGGGTAGATTGCGAGTCACGGAATTTTAAGGGGCAAAGGGTCATTTTGACCCTTGCAATCCTATCCGCGCGGATAGGGTTTGAAAATGGGGTATTAATTAGGGCTGACGCCCTTTCTCTTCCCCATTCGGTTTTTCAAAATTACGAGAGAGAGAGAGAAAGCCAAATCCGCCATTTTTGGCCAAAAGCTTCAAAAATCTTCCGATTTTCTTCGATTTTTGAGCAATGGAACACGGGGAAGGCGCTTTTCAAGGCCAAGGACGTGGCCGGTAGCGGAGAGGCGGTTGGAGCTCGTCCGGATGAGGAGGCATTACAATCTTTCGCAATCGGTTGCGGAGGAGCATTACCCGATGCTTGGCAACATTGGGCTTCGGATTCGAATCTCCGAACGGTATACTTTGAAACCCTTTGATCCCTTTGTTGATTTCTTGTTTGAAATTTGAATTTTGGGTGATTTTGAATTAATTTTTTTGAAAATTCGAATGATTGATGTTCTTGGCTTTGAATCTTGGTTTTGATGCTTTGCATGTTGTAATGAGTATATGAGTAACCCAAAATGTGCACTTTGCTTGGGAAAAAGAATTGGCATTTTTGCCACATTTTTTCAATTCGAAAATTACATGTGAAAATTCGAAGAATTGTGATTTTTTTGAAATTGAATATTGCATGTTGATGATGATGATGATTTTTTTTTTTTTGAAATTGAATTTTGATATTGATGAATGATGATGCAATGCATGCATTTTGTTTGGAAAAGAATGGGCATTTTGCCAATATGAGATGTATGTATGTTTAGGATTTTTTTTTTGAAAAGTGGGACGGATTTTTCCTCCGTTGCATGTAAGATGGATGATATGCATGTATGCAAATTTTTTTTTTTGAGATGATGCATGTTATTTTATGAAAATGGGACGGAGTTTTTACTTAGTAGGAATGCATCTTTTTTTTTTTTGATGAATGCATTGGGACTTGCTTTGCTTGTTTTCTTTCATGCGAGAAAAATGGGGCTATGCTCATTGTATCTTTGTTATCTTTGTCGAAATTTCTTTTTTTTTTAATGTAAATGCAAATGCAATCTTTTTGACATTTTCTCTTTCTCTTTTTTTTTTATTACAGGGCGGAAACCGTTTTGTGACGGAGCGGTGAACAAGATGAAGACTCGAGGATCGGTGGAGTACGTGATTGACTTGTGGGACCGGCTTCGGATGCGGGCCGAGGAGCTTTGCCGAGTCGAGGCAGATTGTTGTCGAGACGGGGCTCTGGGAGTTCGTCGAGTGCTTGAGGGGCTGGTCAAGTTCCCTAAGAGCAAGGGCTTGATGTTTGCTGCGGCGCGGCATTGGTGGGGCGCGACCCGCACCTTCCACTTCTTACGGGGCGAGGCTACGGTTACGCCCTCCGACTATCTGGCTGCGATCACGGGCTGTCCTTTAATGGGCCAGCGGCATTGAGTGGCGGGATAGCTACGGCGATCTTGTCTGCGAGCTCTTACGGGATTTTCCCTATTCCCAAAAGGGGATGGGGATGGAGTATGCCGTGGTCTACGGCAAGATTGTGGAGACCATAGCGAGTTATGAGGTGGGGAGGAGAGGATAGGCGCCGTCAGTTGCCGGGGCCTTCTTGTGGTTTGCTTTCTCGAGCACGCTCTTTGGACATCTTTGAGGGACGGCGGTCTTTGCCTTGTTGAGGTCCTTGGAGGACATGGAGACGGCCGGAGATGTCTCGTGGGGAGAGGCGAGTGGCGAGCTTTATTTTGCTCTTGATAGGTGCAGCCAGGAAGAGGCTGTGAGCTCCTTATCTTTGCTTTGAGTTTGCCACTGGAGGTATAAGCTCTCTTTTTGCTTTCCCTCTCTTTTTTTTTGAGCACGCACTTTTCTTTTGCCTTTGGATTGATTGGATTTTTACCTTTCGCGGTATGGGCGTTGGAGTTTTCACGTCACGGTGTGGCGGCGGCGGCGGAGTACGTCGGGCGTATCAGGCCATGCGATCTTGGTCCAAGCATGCCGGGAGAAGATAAGCTCCGGGGCGTACGACTCTCAGTACGCGGATTGCCTTCCTTTGACGGAGGCCGAGACGGATGAGGGGATGATATTCTTCCCACAGGATCGCTTTGAGGTAAGCGCGGTGAAGGGCGGCGAGATGCGGGCCGGTGCGGCGGAGGATTTTGAGGGTCGACCTGCGATGCCTATTATACGGGAGAGAGGGTGACGCGCCGGCATGGCGTGAACTCGCCTTTGAGGACACCGGTGGAGCCTCCCGCCGATATGATGCACCCGAGCGATCGGTCCGTGACACAGGATGATTACCGAGCGAGGCCGGCACTTCTCGGACTTCGTGGCGATTGAGCCATATGCGACATTCGTCTTGAGGAGGCTGAGGATGCCTCGGGTTTTGGATAGGGAGGGGCTTGGGATCCGCGGTACCCTCGGACGGATTTTCCTATATCCGGGATGGGAGTCAGATTGAGGGTGCGAGATCCCTCGGCCGGCGACTTCCACGAGCTTTCCGGCCTCGTCGGAGTATGAAGGTATGGCTTCACCTTTTCCCCTTCTTTTTCTTTCTTTTGTTTCATCATCTTTAGCATCACCTTTTTTTTTTTTTTTTTGACGCTTTTGCTTTTGTGCGGTTTTCGGAGGTGGTCGTCGAGAAGGCGACGAAGCAAGTGATCGGGGCAAGAGATTCATCGGGAGGATGGTCGCTTGCGGGGCTCCTCGAGGCTAGAGCGAGGCGACCACGGCGGCGCTGTCGGACGGGAGGCTTCCCCTATTCGCTCGGAGACTTCTTCGAGAGACTCCTTTGTCTCCTCTCCTTGATCCAGCGCGGTGTTGCCTTCGGATCACGTCATTCTCGGGGATCCACACGGGCGGGGACACGTATGGCGGCATGGCGGGTCGTCTTCGTACGTGCGGGAGTCCGACGCCTTCACCTTCGGGTACGATTTTTCGCGAGATCTCGGCTTGCCCTATCGGAGCGTGCCGGTTGGTCTGACGAGCCTCTCTCGGGAGACGAGGACGATTACGAGCCCGAGATTTTCGGGGCTCTGAGGAGCGGGCAGAGTCGCAAGAGGGCGGGGGAGACATCGGGTCTTGGAGACTCCGATTGATTTTTTTTTTGATTTGAGATTGAGATTTAGATTTGTACAGCTTATGCACATTTTTTTTTTTTGATGTAATAATTTAGGATTTTATTTATGTTTGCTTTTTTTTTATGCACACTCTCTTTTTTTTTTGGAATGTAATAATTTAGGATTTTATTTTATGAATGCAATGCAATATGAATGCAGTGTTGCATGAGCCTTGGTTTTTTTTTTTTGCAAGGGTGTTTGGTATATGGGTGGTTTGGGGAGGTTTTTGCACAAGTTTCGAGCAACGGGACGGAATATTCCTCTTTTGGCGTAGCGGCTTAATTTGTTGCGAGATTTTTTTGGGAAAGCAATCCCATCCGCGCGGATAGGGCGCATCTGACATTGTCCTTTAATTTTGGTTCGGACTGGTCTTGCTTTATTTCAAATTCAAATATCCTCTTCAACCTCCAGTCAAACAGCCATTTTCGGGGAGAAAGAGAGAAAAACCATGGAAATGGCCAAAAATTCTCCAAAATTGTCCAAAGAAAGGCAAATGTTGTTCTTTGAAAAGTTCAAGGAGTGGTGTAGGGAGATCATGCATGAGAGAAGATCATTCTTTGAAGAAAGGTACAAGATACGATGCTTGTGGTCTCTCAAAGAATTGGTTCCGGATTATGACCTCTTAAGAGCTTCTTCTTCGTTTTGGGATACTAGAAGGCATATCTTTTGCCTTTCCTTCAACGAGATTGTTCCCATTGTCGAAGAATTTCGGGCCTTACTTGGAGGTCAGGAGGTGGAAGAGATAGCGGTTCCTTTGCCGGAGGGGCTTCTTTTCTTGACGATTGTGCGTCCTCCTTCATCTTTCCGGAGGAAAGCGCAAGAGTATGATCCGCGGTCCCGATCATTTCGATATTTCCGGTCTTCCCGACAGATTTAGGGGCCTAGGTTTGGTGGATGATGCCTATTGGGATGCCTTTGCACTTTGTATGTTTGGCACCTGTTCATGGTCTATTCCTTTGGGATGCGCCATCGGTCTTTCTTTGGATGTTGTCGTTCGGCTGTCGCACAGGCGAGAGATGTCGTTCCTTTGATTACGGGGAGACTTTTCATGCTCTCGACGGATTAGCTACGGACGGCGGTATATGCGCGAGGGCGGCCCGTTCCTCTTGACCACATGTGGGCGATGGAGCGTTTGGGGGTTCTTCGGGAAACCTACGATATGATCGGGCCTTGGACTTTTGCCGGGAGAGGTGTCGATGTAGATTTTGATGATCGGGGCTCGTGGGCGCGTTGGATGGCGGAGTCGCCGGGCTGAAGATATCGAGATGGTTGGTGCCTCATTGGCGGGTGGAGACTCGCGAGTGCTTCGGGGACGGGTCCCATGTGGTTATGCTTAGGGGCTTTCTCGGTCCGGTTTCTACATTCGGCTACGGTCTGAGGCAGTTTGGCTTGGAGCGGGTTCCTTTGGAGGGTTTTGATGATATAGCCACCGGGGTGGTGGCTCCTGTTTCCATGGATGATCCCTCGGTGTTTCCATTTCTTTCCCGAGCATGGAGGTATGATGCCTTTCCTCCTCGGGTCATTCTCGAGCGTCAGAGGCCGGTGTTCTGACCACTTGGTACTGGATTGGTATGAGAGGCATGCAGGAGAGACTCGGGTGGCTATTTTCGAGACGGCGTGAGGCCATTGTGGAGTGCGGAGGTCTGTTGTTTACGAGAGGAGGAGGGCCGAGGCGGGCCAACCCTCATGACGGGAGCGGAGACGGCGCGGCGATTATGAGGCTTACGTCAAGAGACGGGAGAGGAGGGCTCCTATGCTACCGGCTAGGTTACGGGAGATGAGGGATGACGCTAGGGCTACTAAGGCCACGACGGAGGCTGGTTTGATAGACCATGTCCCTATACGAGCTTGGTAGGAGGAATACCGACATTTTCCGGTTCGAAGAGAAAGACTCGGAGGGGAAGAAGAAGGGAGAGGCCGATACGAGTGGCTTGGAGTGACTACGAGGTTTCCGAGTATCCCTTTTCTTGTCATGGCGAGACACATTAGTTTGATTATGTATCTTAGTTTCTTTTAGCAGGTTGCCAGTTGTAGGAATGAATCGGGCTTAGACTCATCAAAGAGCTTTTAACTTGTAATGAATATTTGAATTGCTTTAGAGTTTTTCGAGACGCTTTCATGGTCTGATCAATTGTATTGATGCCAAAGTATGGCTTTTATTTGTGCTTTAGACCGAACCGTTTCATTTGCCTACGTTCCCCTCATTTTGAGGAGCTCGGGTCTTCGTAGTTCAACTGGTGAACTCTTTTTTGTTTTTTTTTTTTTTTTTGTTGTTTTTTTTTTGTGTTTTTTTTTTGTTGTTTTTTTTTTGGTGCAACCCTGTTTTTTTACCTAGGCCGCCCTTTTCGGGTTTCTAACCTAGTTGGGTATTACTCTTTTAGCACTCTCTTTTTTCTTCTTTTTTTTGTTTTTTTTTTTTTTTTTGTTTGTTTTTTTTGTTTTTTTTTTTTTTTTTGGTGCAACCACTGTTTTTTACCTAGGCCGCCCTTCTCGGGTTTCTAACCTAGTTGGGTATTACTCTTTTAGCACTCTTTTTTTTTTTGTTTGTTTTTTTTTTTTTTTTTTTTTTACGCGTAGTATCTGCGCGGCTTGTCACCATTCCTTTGGGTGTACAAAGGGATTCCCGTCGAGGTGCAAGTTGCATGGCTCCTCAGGAGAAGATCTTACGGACGACATATGGCCCGACCCATCTGAGGCTCCCATTTGCCGAGGGGTTGATACGGGTTTGGGGGCTTTTCTTTTAGAACGAGATCACCTTCTCGGATCTCCCGATGCTTTACTTTCTTGTCGAAGGCTCTAGCCATTCTTCCTTGGTAGGCTCGGATGTGTTCCATGGCCTTGATCGGCGTTCGTCTAGTAGGGCCAATTCATCATGGCGACTCTGGAGCCATTCGACCTCGTTGATACGGCTTTCCGGCGGTATACGGAGCGAGGGGATTTCGGCTCGATTGGGAGTACGGCTTCCATTCCGTATGTGAGGGCAAAAGGTGTTTCCCGGTTGCCGTTCGGCGATGTTACGTAGCCCCCGAGTGCCGAGTGTAACTTCTCGGGCCAATCTACGCCTTGGACGGCCATTTTCCGGATGATATTTTCGAGTCTTGTTTCTTTGCTTGACGGCTCCGTTGGTTTTGGGGCTGTAGGGAGATGACTTGTGACGGGTTATTCGAATTCCGCCGGCAATTTTCACATTCCCCTTCGAAGTGGGATCCATTATACGAGATGATTTCGGTGTGCAACCCAGTATACTGCACATGATGTTTTCTTTGATGAAGAGGGCAACTTTCTTTGAATTGAGGATTTTGTAGGACTTTGCGAGCATCCTTTTCGATTCCTTCGAAGAAATCGCCAATCTGCGTCTTTTAGGCTCTTCCGCGAGTTCCCAAATTCACACTTGTCAAAATCTCTTCGGCGGCTTGGGCTCGATTTTCCTCTTTCCAGGACAACTTTGCTTAAAGATTTTTTTGTTGTTTGATTTTCTTTTCGTTTAATGTATGCCTTTTTTTATCTAATGAATTATTATTAAATTTTTTTTTTAATTAATTCATCATTAGTTAAAGTGGCAATCAAGGGATACTCGAAAGGTTCGTCATTTCATTGAAAACGAAAGGGGATACGGTGCTTGCTACGGACTCGTAGTCTTCGGGCGTAAGGCCATCGGACGACCCTAGAGACTCGATCTTAACGAGAGAGAGGCGGGAGGACTTGTCCTAGATTGACACTGAGGGACGGGGGACCAATCCAAGCTTGGTGATCATTTCCTCCTTGGTCGCGGACGGGCTGAGAGAGTTTCCCAATTCTTTAGCGGCATCGTTGTTGGTGGCCTCATGACTCGGGAAGCTGTCTTGTTTTTGTTTTCCTTTCTCAATTACCGCTATCATCTTTTGGACCGAGCCGAGATCAATCGGGTGGCACTGGACTTCTTCTTCGAACAATTCTTTGCATAACCGAGACCATCCCAATCATCGAGGAAATTCCGTGGCCTTAGCTTTTGGCACTGTCGGTTCGAATTCGGGTTTCGGATCTTCTGGGCGGTAGGAATAGTGGTTGTGAGCTTCTCGGCTGTTCCACCGGAGTCGAGCACGCCTACTGAAGGTATACTCGCTCTTCATGGCGGTGGTAGCCCCGGAGTAACTTGGGTAGGTCCGGGAACATTCTACGGACCGGGTTAGCCTTGGTTCCTCCCGAACTTGTTGAGGCTATCCTGTAGCTTTAGCCATCTGCCGTAGGAGTGGGCTCTGTGATGTTTCTGGTTGTGTGGGACCCTTTACAAAGTAGTCGGCCAAATTAGGGGTGAAGGGGAGAGATTTAGGATTGTCGGCCGGGACCTTTCTGTGGCGGCTTCAAATCTTTTTCCCTTTTGCGGTGTCAGCTGGGAGGCCTCATATCCCAGGAGCCGTGGCGAGTATTCTGTCCTTTCACTTCGATGAGTTTGTGAGTTCCTTGTTGGTGCTTCCCGGAGGCCAGAGGCCAGGTAGATAGCTCATTTTTCTCATCATTTTCAAGACCGATTAGGGATTTTATCAGTGGCCAATCGGATCTATGTTGCACACTTGGGCCTTGGGAGGCTCGGCGTGAAGCCCGTTAGCATGTGACCTTCCTCGTCATGTTTGATTTCCGAATAGGTATTCCGCGTCTGTATACGTGCCCTCTAAAGTGACTAAATCTCAAGTAAATGGTCGTCGGATCCCCATTCGAGGCAATTTCACACACTGCTTGGTGAAGGCTTGAGGCGACCCCTTTGACTTGATGGAGCGAAGGTCTTCCCAGCGGGGCATTGAAAGTAATCGGGATGTCGATAACCTGGAATTCCACGGTATCAATTTACTGTCCAAACCGAGAGGTCTAAAGTGGCGACTCCAGAGATTGCTCGGGATGTTGAGTCGTAAGCTTTGATTTGCATGAGGGAGGAAGGCTTCAAGTACGTAGTCTTGATATCAAGCAAGCTCGTGATCTTCACTTGGGAAGAATGTTCATTCCGGGACCCATTATCAACCAGGACCCGAGGGAGGCGTCGTTCATCCACCTGACTTTGTGATGAAGAGAGGCTCATTATGATCGCCCCAAATTGAGGGAGGTCGAGATCTGCTGAAAGTGATTATATTCCGTAATGGATGTTTCCAATTAGGCTGTACCACATCATCGGGAGTAGCATCAATAGGCACTAGAGTGCGGGCTAGGCTTTCTTCCAGCCTTCACTTATGGGGATAGGACGAGGTGAGTAGAGACCGAGAGGGAAATGTTGGCTGTGTTTGCTTCAATCGGGTGAGCACGGGATCCTCTTTTCGGGATGCGGAGTTTCGGTTGTCTTAGCATAGGGCGGCGATCTTCTTTCGGTGCTTGATACGTGGCCTTCTTATACGCCTTGGGATTTCCTTGGAAGATACGCGGATCGGGTCAACGGATTAACTTCCTCATCTGTCGTCTCTTGCTGGATTTCTTCAATGCTTTGCTAGTGGTCGATGGGGAGCCCTTTTGGCTATTGGCCCTTTGGTTACGGCGGAGTCTAGTGACGAGTGAGGTGGCATGCCGGCTCCTTCTGGCGGCCCCTTATACGCGCTTCCCAAGTCGCTGAGCTTTCGGGTTTGGGGTTGTGTTGTTGCCCCTTGGATGGCCCACAGAGCTAGGGCGTCCTCGATTCACTCTCACGGCCGGCCTTGCTCATTGTTATCATGCAACAAAGAGTCGCTATTGTCGGGACTCGGCGGCTTTTCGATTTCATCTCTGATGACCCGGTAGTTATGGCTATCGGCCTCCATTTCATCGTATATCCTTTTTCTTTCAATCTTGCAAGTAGAGTTGGAGATGATTATAGCACTCGATAAACCGTGTCCAAATAAGGAGCGCATCCGGGGTCCATCATGCCGATTTCTAGGACTTCTACGAAAGGCGTCATGTGGATTCGGGAAAGGTGACCTCTTCGTTGGGTAACTGCGACAAGTGTTACTTTGCTTTCGGGTGGATTTGATCTCACCGGGGTTTATTGTTGCCATCCGTTCTGGGAAAGAAGAAAAAGATCCAATAACGTTTACGAATTCTTCATCTTCTCGTAATCGGCCGAAAACCTCCATTTTCAACTGCTTAGCTCAATAAACCTCTCCATTCACCATTCCAGTTCTTAGGTTCTTATAACGCTGCGGTTGTAGTAGATTTCGGATATATGTACGGATCCAGGGCATTGGCCACAAATGCATCTTACAAGTGACACCTCGTAGGGTGCATCTCCGTCTGGTATCGATCCGATCCGTTTCTGGCGGTCCTTCGTCGTTGCTGCGACAACCAACCATTGTGCCTAGCTCCCATGGGCTCATTTCCGGCATGATCGTTCCAGTTGTTTCGGATCGGGGCCTCGGTTGGCTCTTCACTCTCGTCATCATCACTTCATCATCGCATTTGTCATCGAGAATCTTCTTCCCATACTACGGGATTTCGTAAATGAGAGGAACGTCGATCAAACCCGTTGGGGAATATGGGTGCGTGCAACCGCAGAAATTGTCATATGTTCCCATTCCGGAAGTGGCAATTGTGACTCAGCTTCTCCTCCCGAAATTGCGGGGAAGAGTGAGAGGGTGGCACGTATTTGACACCAGTGGTAGGATATAGAAGGAATCCTCTTCTTCCGATTCTTCACTGTTCTCGGGATTATATTCGGGCTCTCCCAAAGCCAATTTGCAGAAGTGTACTAGCTCCAGGACGCTCTTCGGCCTCTTTCTTGATAAGCCCCAAGACGAGCGCCCGCCGGAAGCTTTCTTGTTCGATTCTTCTCGATTGTTCTAACCATCTTGTGTAAATGGTTCTCTCATGTTACGAGCGGAACGGCCCAGTTCTTCGGTATCGGTTTCCCTTTATCCGAGAAATAGCGGGCCTCGTATTCTTGCAAGGAGTCTCGACATGAGACCAAGATGGGTTGATTCGCTCGATATCCTCGAGGGCGGGGAATCCAATCGTGGATCCTCGACGAGATTGGCCACGGGTATTTGGGGACCTTCATCGGCATCTTCCCGGGCGTGTGAAGATTCTCCGCATTCAATCATATTCACTCCCGATTATGGTTCCGTGGCAATGGGATTTCTTGATCGTGTTTGGGCCCCTCGGGGCCTTCCAACTTTCCTTGCCTCTATTAGCCCCGAATTGCCTTTTTTCAGAGTAAAGCAAAATTGCCGCCTGATGTCCCGTGAGCTTCGATGAAAAGCACAATACTTTGTAGTATCCACTGAGCATTCGGATTTCCGGGTTGGAAATTTTCCAAAGGCCGCAGCAAGCCTTCTTTCACCAAAGTCCCCTAAAGATGTCATTCGGTGGGCATTCCAAAGTTTTCGAGATTTATGACCCGCGGTTTGGGCTCGGCCGGTTTCCTCGGGAGCAAAAGGAGTCGTATTATTGCATTCCGTCCCGCATAGTTAATCATCTCTTTGCCTTTAGCGAGGGCAGGGGCGGTGTTTGCGAGGAGGAGCCCGATATCTCGTAGGTGTGTGCAAAGCAGCCTTGGCCGATTGTAAGGCCTTTTCAAACTTAGCCTGCAGAGTTAACCATGGCCCGTAAGTCTCGAGTATGGGAAGTGACCGAGGGAGGCTCTCGAATGTGGTTTCAAGCATGACCGGAAGATGTCCAATTGTTCCTCTTCGGAAGGAGGGATGGCCATCTCACCGAGTTTCGCATTCCACCGCTTGTAGAAGTCCCCAACATTCTCATCGTGATCGCCGCACCGTTGTTTGTAGGTCAACCCTATTTGTTTCCCATTCCAAGTTGGCCTTATATTTTTCTCGTGAAGGCATTGGTAATCTGGTCCCATGTAGCCCTGGCTTCGTGTTTCAAACGGAAGAGCCACTTTAAGGCACCGGACTTCAAGGATAGATCGAAATAGTCGCCCAACCGCTGATTGGTACATCCTTCGGCTTTCATCGCCAAGGTATACGTGTCCAAATGGGTTTTCGGACATGCGGTCCCATCAAAGAGATCCAGATTTGGCATCACGAATTTGTGGGGCAAGGAACAATGGAGTCCGGGTCTCGTAGGCCGGAAGGCGTACTTCTTGGGCCGGTTCGGGCCGATCTGCGCTTTCATTTCCTTGTGTTGTTCCATGAACCGTGGCCAGATGAGGGTCTTGTGGCGGAACCATGGCATTCAAGTCAGTGGCTGAGCTAGAGAGAGGAGCTACCACCGGAGGCAAGATCGGGTGGAGGGAATGGCCGATCCGGGGACGTAGGTGAAAACCCGTCCTGGGCCGAGTTACCCCGGGGAGCATGAGTAGGAGCCTCGAGCAAAAGGGTAGAACCTTGCGACTTGCTGTTGATTTTCAACTGGCAAAGTAGGTGGGGGCAGCCCCGATGTAGCCGGATAACTTGGATTTCCGGAGTGGGGTCCGTAAGTAGGCTTGAGTGCGGGCTGCTGTCCCGGATTGTTGAATTGCATGGCTGTGATGATGTTGCCATTTCGCGGGAAAAATTCGATTTTTGCGTTTCTTTGAAAAACCAAATAAAACCGGAAAAACGGAGTCGCCACGCCATTTTAATTTTGAAGGGCCAAAACTTTGAAAAAAGCCCGAGATCAGAGATTTAGGTTCGGAGGTCATGTTACGCGTCGGGAAGGACGTTAGTGTGCACCCGACGCGCCTCGTAAAAACGAGTCTTCCAAGCTGAAAATCATTTGTGTGTGTGTGCGTGTGTGTGTTTTGGCCAAAATAAGTTGAAACTCAGAAAAGTAAAAATTGGGATATCTTTTTAAGACTTTAAACTGATCCCATGATTTTTTGGAAGATTTTTGGATTGAGATTTGGTACTCAAAAGACCTTTTGAAGTTGAGAGCCATTTCTGCCAGAATGAAAAAGGCAGTGGACCTTTGATTTTAAAAGGGATTCAAGGGTCTTAAAACTTCATAATCTGGATAAACTCAGAGAATGAAAGTTGTTCTAGACACCTTAAATAAAGTTTTTGCGAAGGAATTTTCCATTTTGGAGAAGATTTGAGGGGTCAAAACCTTCTGGAAACCTCAGATATGAGATCTGGATTCTCAGAAGCAGATGAACTAGCCTCTGAAAGAAAATTTGAAAAGAGGAGTTTTACTCACCCAAAAAATAAGGTAAAAATATGTCTGGAAAGCTCTGGATGTTGGCTACAAAAAGTATTTTGTAGTAAACACCAAATTCCAAGTTCATCTGTGTCCAAAAATTAAGACCATGGACTGAGGTCTGAGAAAATTGCTACTGGACAGCAACTTCTCAAGAAAGAAAATATGATTTAAAGGGGGGTTTTGCATCCATGCTTGTCCCCATTTCCCTAGGTTTTGGTTAGTGATCACTAGACATTTTAGTGGTGAATCAACTATACCAAACCATCCTTGGGGTACATTAGGACTAAGCATTTCATTTGCTTGGGAAGGGGAATTTTATCCTTTGAAATCAAGATTTTATGCTTGAAAATGGTTTTTAGGGTTTTGAAAATGAGTTTTCTTTGCAAGAAAGTAATAAAGCTTAAAAATAATTTTGATCTTTGTAGAAGATCATCCATGGAGATGGTCTTCCATGGTGATCTTCTTAGATCTAGAGCAAGAAGATGAAAGAACTACATTTTGTAGTTTGAAGATGCATGCATGGTTGAGATTTAGGGTTAGGAGGAGGAGGGTTTACCAATCTTCCTTGTGTTCTTGAGTGTTTGGCTTGAGTGTATGAGTGTTTAGGGATTTAATATGAGAGTGAGTGGATGAATATGAGTTGGGAAAGATTGGAGAGAAAAAGGTGACAATTCTTGAAGAATTCTCACTGTTTTCTCTCTATATTTCGCCAGAGGTTCGGTGCAAAATGTGTTCTTCCTCTCTATTTTTGTGACTGGAGGGCTCAATTTATAGCCCTCTGAAATTGACAATCTCATCCGCGCGGACAGGTCCAGGCAGCGTGCACTGTTCATTAAATGCAGCTCCAAACTTTGGACAAGAAGAATATTTCTTTTGAAATTCAAATTAGGCAAACAGTTTATGTTTCCAAAGATTGCTATATTTGGTTTTCTTTCTTTGTTTTTCTTTTTTAAGATTCTTTTTAAGGTTTAACCTTAAATAACAATGCCCATTTTACCCTCACTTTGTTAGAAATGTTAGGATAGTTAGGAATTGTTAGAAATGTTATAACTTTCGTTAATTTTCTAACGAAAATTCTAACAAGCTCAAATTGGAGCACTTACAGTAGCCCCTCGGCGACGGCGCTTTCGAAGGAAGCGGGGTCGTCGATAAGAGTAAGGCTCCATATTTGGCAGGATGATCGAAAGTGATCGGGTGGCCGAACCTAGCGATAGGCTACCTACGTATCCCGAATGGGAATCAAGCGGCCGTAGTTCGGGTCTGACCCCCGGAGATGATGGCGTTTAGGTGCCTCAAACCCGATGAGCGAGTTCACACGGTTGCTGGAGAGAAACTCTGCTGGGGATAAGAGATGACCATTTTTGGCCTGATGGCTATCCGCTCTGTTGGGGATAGGAATGACCATTTTCGGTCTGATGGCTATTCGCTCTGCTGGGGATGATTGCGATTTATCGCTTTCTAGTGATAGCGTCTTAGGTGCCTCAAACCTCGAGATGGCGTTTAGGTGCCTCGAACCTCGAGATGGCGTTTTAGGTGCCTCGAACCTCGGAGATGGCGTTTAGGTGCCTCGGACCTTGATGATGGCGTTTTAGGTGCCTCGGACCTTAATTTGAAATGGCCTTTCGGTGGACTTTGTCTCGCCGCCGAAGGAGAGGGTGACCGTTGGTCGAGGGTGGATTCCTAATGATAGGCTACCTACGTATCCCTAGTGGGAATCAAGCCCTTTCGTAGTTCGAGTACTACTCGAGATTCCGTTGGCTTTAGGGATTCCGTTGACTTTGTCGGGGATTTTGTTAGCCTTTCTCGGGGAAAATCAGACGTATTCGCCTGGGAAATCGGTCTTACGTTTGATCGCCGGAAGATTTTGATGAAAGATACGAGGATCTCGTTATCTTTCTCGGGCACCTCGGCCTTACGTTTGATCGCCGGAAGGATTTTGATGAAAGATACGAGATTTCGTTATCTTTCTCGACACTCTGGCCTTTACGCTTCGATCGTTTGGGTAATTTTGATGAAAGATACGGGATCTCGTTATCTTTCTGGGCACTCGATCTTACGCTTCGACCGCCGGAAGATTTTGATGAAAGATACGGGATCTCGTTATCTTTCTCGGGCACTCGGTCTTACGCTTTGACTCGCCGGTAATTTTGATGAAAGATACGGGATCTCGTTATCTTTCTCGGGAAATCGGTCTTACGTTTGATCGCCGGTTGATGATTTTGATGAAAGATACTGGATCTCGTTATCTTTCTGGGAGATCGGTCTTACGTTTGACCGCCGGTTGATGATTTTGATGAAAGATACGGGATCTCGTTATCTTTCTCGGGAGATCGGTCTTACGCTTTACCGCCGGGGTGATTTTGATGAAAGATACTGGATCTCGTTATCTTTCTCGTGGCACTCCTGGCCTTACGTTTGATCGCCGGGGAAGATTTTGATGAAAGATACGGGATCTCGTTATCTTTCTCGTGGCACTCGGCCTTACGTTTGATCGCCGGAGATTTTTGATGAAAGATACGGGATCTCGTTATCTTTCTCGTGTCACTCGGCCTTACGCTTGATCGCCGGGAAGATTTTGATGAAAGATACGGGATCTCGTTATCTTTCTCGGGGCACTCGGTCTTACGTTTGACTGCCGGGGACAATTTTCTCGACAAGGGGCTGACTTTGGTTGTCTTTGGTTAACTCTATCAAGTTGGGGACTGAATTGCAGAGTTCTGGAATTTTAAGGGGCAAAAGGGTCATTTTGACCCTTGCAATCCTATCCGCGCGGATAGGGATGGAAAGTCAGGGGTATTAATTAGGGCCAACGCCCTTCTTCTTCCTCAGTCATATTTTTTGAATTGTCGAGAGCATTGAGAGAAAAACTGCAAAATCCGCCATTTTTGGCCATTTAAGCTTCAAAATTCTTCCGATTTCTTCGATTTTTTGAGCAATGGAACACGGGGAAGGCGCTTTTCAAGGCCAAGGACGTGGCCCGGTAGCAGAGAGGCGATTGGAGCTCGTCCGGATGAGGAGGCATTACAATCTTTCGCAATCGGTTGAGGAGGAGCATTACCCCGATGCTTGGCAACATTGGGCTTCGGATCCGCACCTCCGAACGGTATACTTTGAAACCCTTTGATCCCTTTGTTGATTCCTTGTTCGAAAATTGAATTTTGGGTAATTTTTGAATTAAAATTTTTTTGAAAACTCGAATGATTGATGTTCTTGGCTTTGAATTTTGATTTTGATGCTTTGCATGTTGTAATGAGTATATGAGTAACCCAAAATGTGCATTTTGCTTGGGAAAAAGAATTGGCATTTTTGCCACATTTTTTTTCAATTCGAAAATTACATGTGAAAATTCGAAGAATTGTGATGATTTTTTTTTTTTTGAAATTAAATATTGCATGTTGATGATGATGATGATGATTTTTTTTTGAATTTTGATATTGATGAATGATGATGCAATGCATGCATTTTGTTTGGAAAGAATGGGCATTTTTGCCAATATGAGATGTATGTATGTTTAGGATTTTTTTTTTTTGAAAAGTGGGACGGATTTTTCCTCCCGTTGCATGTAAGATGGATGATATGCATGTATGCATTTTTTTTGTTGAAAATGGGACGGAGTTTTTACTTCCGTAGGAATGCATCTTTTTTTTTTTTTTGATGAATGCATTGGGACTTGCTGAAAACTGTTTTCTTTCATGCGAGAGAAATGGGGCTATGCTCATTGTATGCTGTCATGCTGTCGAAATTTCTTTTTTTTTTTTTTAATGTATGCGTATGCTTTCTCTTTTTTTTTTTTTTTTTTACAGGCGGACACCGTTTTGTGACGGAGCAAATAAACAAGATGAAGACTCGAGGGTCGGTGGAGTCTCGTGATTGACTTGTGGGATCGGCTTCCTGATGCGGGCCGAGGAGCTTTGCCGAGTCCGAGACAGCATTGTTGTCGAGACGGGGCTCGGGAGTTCGTCGAGTGCTTGAGGGACCGGTCAAGTTCCCTAAGAGCAAGGGCTTGATGTTTGCTCGCGCAAAGACGGTGGGACGCGACCCACACCTTCCACTTCTTCCGGGGCGAGGCTACGCTTACGCCCTCCGACTATGCCGCGATTACGGCCTGTCCTTTAATGGACGCAAAGATTGAGTGGCGGGATGGCTACAGCGATGCCGATCTCGCAGTGCTCTTCTCGGGATTTTCCCTATTCCCAAAAAGGGGATGGGGATGGAGTATGCCGTGGTCTACGGCAAGATTGTGGAGACCATTGCGAGCTATGAGGCTAGGGAGGAGAGGATAGGCGCCGATCGATTGCCGTGGCCTTCTTGTGGTTTGCCTTTTCGAGCACGCTCTTGGACATGCCGAGGGGACGGCGGTCTTTGCCTTGCCGAGGTCCTTGGAGGACATGGAGACGGCCGGAGATGTCTCGTGGGGAGAGGCCGGCCGGGCAGAGCTTTATTTTGCTCTTGATAGGTACAAATTTAAGGCCGTGAGCTCCTTGTACCGCTTCGAGTTTGCCCCGGAGGTATAAGCTCTCTTTTGCTTTCCCTCTCTTCTTTTGAGCACACACTTTTATTTGCACCGGATTGATTGGATTTTTACCTTTCGCAGTATGGGCGTTGGAGTTTTTCCACGTCACGGTGTGGCGACACTGGCGGAGTACGTCGGGCGTATCCGGCCATGCGCCTTGGTCCAAGCATGCCCGGAGAAGATAAGCTCCAGGGGGCGTACGACTCTCGTGTACGCGGATTGCCTTCCTTCGACGGAGGCCGAGACAGATGAGGGGATGATATTCTTCCCCGGGATCGCTGAGGTAGCGCAAATGAAGGGCGCCGAGATCCGGACAAAGGCAATGAGGATTTTGAGGGTCCGACTCGCGATGCATATTATCCGGGAGAGAGGGTGACGCGCCAAAGCATGGCGTGAACTCGCCTTTGAGGACACCGGTGGAGCCTCCCGCCGATATGATGCACTCCGAGCGACGGTCCGTGACTCCGGGATGATTACCGAGCAGTGTCGCACTTCTGACTTCGTGGCGATTGAGCCGTATGCGACATTCGTCTTGGAGGAGGCCGAGGATGCCTCAGTTCGGATAGGGAGGGGCTTGGGATCCCGAGGTACCCTGACGGATTTTTCCTATATCCAGGATGGGGTCCGATTGAGGGTGCAGATCCCTCACCCGAGCGGCTTCCACGAGCTTTCCGGCCTCGTCCGGTATGAAGGTATGGCTTCACCTTTTCCCCTTCTTTTCTTTCTTTTGTTTCATCATTTGTAGCATCACCTCTTTTTTTTTTTTTTTTTTTTGACGCTTTGCTTTTGTGCAGTTTTTCGGAGGTGGTCGTCGAGAAGCCGACGAAGCAAGTGATCGGGGCCAAGAGATTCATTAGGAGGATGGTCGCCATGGGCTCCTCAGCTAGAGCGAGGCGACCACGGCCGGCGCCCGTCGACGGGAGGCTTCCCTATTCGCCGGAGACTTCCTCGAGACTCCTTTGTCTCCTCTCCTTGATCCTCAGGTGCGGTGTTGCCTTCTGATCACGTCATTCTCTGGGATCCACACGGCAGTGGACACGTTTGGGCAAAGATGGCGGGTCGTCTTCGTACGTGCAGAGTCCGACGCCTTCGCCTTCGGATACGACTTTTCGCAGATCTCGGCTTGCCCTATCGTAGCGTGCCGGTTGGTCCCGACGAGCCTCTCTCGGAGACGAGGACGATTCTCGAGCCCGAGATTTTCAGTGGCTCCCGAGGAGGCGGGCCCGAGTCGCAAGAGGGGCCGGGGAGACATCGGGCGCTGGAGACTCCGATTGATTTTTTTTTTTTTGAGATTTAGATTTGTACAGATTATGCACACATTTTTTTTTTGGATGTAATAATTTAGGATTTTATTTATGTTTGTTTGTTTTTTTTTTTATGCACACTCTATTTTTTTTTTGGAATGTAATAATTTAGGATTTTATTTTATGAATGCAATGCAATATGAATGCAAAGGTTGCATGAGCCTTGGTTTTTTTTTTTTTTTTTGCAAGGGTGTTTGGTATATGGACCGGTTTGGGGAGGGTTTTTGCAATGTTTCGAGCAATCGGGACGAAATATTCCTCTTTTCGGTGTAGCAAACTGGATCAAGTGCATTTTTTTTTTTGGCAAACTCATCCGCGCGGATAAAGGCGCTTCGACACCGTCCTTTAATTTTGGTTCAGACCTGGTCTTGCTTTATTTCAAATTCGAATATCCTCTTCAACCTCCACCCAAATGTACCATTTTCGGGGAGAAAGAGAGAAAAACCATGGAAATGGCCAAAAATTCTCCAAAATTGTCCAAAGAAAGGCAAATGTTGTTCTTTGAAAAGTTCAAGGAGTGGTGTAGGGAGATCATGCACGAGAGAAGATCATTCTTTGAAGAAAGGTACAAGGTACGATGCTTGTGGTCTCTCAAAGAATTGGTTCCGGATTATGACCCCTTAAGAGCTTCTTCTTCGTTTTGGGATACTAGAAGGCATGTCTTTTGCCTTTCCTTCAACGAGATTGTTCCGACTGTCGAAGAATTTCGGGCCTTGCTTGGAGGTCCGGAGGTGGAAGAGATAGCGGTTCCTTTGCCCGGAGGGGCTTCTTTTGTTGACAGATTGTGCGTCCTCCTTCATCTTTCCCCGGAGGAAGCGCAAGGTATGATCCGCGGTCCCAATCATTTCGATATTTTCGGTCTTCCCGACAGATTTAGGGGCCTAGGCTTGGTGGATGATGCCTATTGGGATGCCTTTGCACTTTGTATGTTTGGCACCCTGTTCATGGTCTATTCCTTTGGGATCTGCCATCGGTCTCGCCGGATGTTGTCTGCTCACCGTCGCCCGGCGTAGATGTCGTTCCTTTGATTCTTGGGGAGACTTTTCATGCTCTCGATGTATTAGCTACGGACGGCGGTATATGCACGGGGCAGCCTGCTCCTCTTGACCCCGTGGCCGATGGAGCGTTTGGGGGTTCTTCGGGAAACCTCTGATATGATCAGCCTTGGACTTTTGCCAGGAGAGGTGTTGATGTAGATTTTGATGATCGTGGCTCGTGGGAGCGTTGGATGGCGGGTCGCTGACCGAAGATATCAGATGGTTGGTGCCTCATTGGCGGGTGGAGACTCGCAGAGTGCTTCAGACGGGTCCCGTGGTTATGCTTCCGGGCTTTCTACCCGCTTCTACATTCCGGCTCGGTCCCGAGACAGCTTGGCTTGGAGCAGGTTCCTTTGGAGGGTTTTGATGATATAGCCACCGTGGTGGTGGCTCCGCTTCCATGGATGATCCCTCGGTGTTTCCATTTCTTTCCCGAGCATGGAGGTATGATGCCTTTCCTCCTCGGGTTATCCTCAGGCGTCCGAGACCGGTGTTCCTGACCACTTGGTACCTGGATTGGTATGAGAGGCATCTGGGAGAGACTCAGGTGGCCATTTTCTGACGGCGTGAGGCTATTGTGGGTGCGGAGGTGTAAGTGCTCCAATTTGAGCTTGTTAGAATTTTCGTTATAAAATTAACGAAAGTTATAACAATTACTAACATTCCTAACAATCCTAACTTTTCTAACAAAGGGAGGGTAGAATGGGCATTGCCAAATGAAGTTAAACCAAGAAAAGCATCTTAAAAAGCAAAACAAAAGAATAAAACCATAAATAGAAAGGCTGGAAACACAAAAACTGGCTGTTAATTTGGTTTTTTTTGAATTTTTATTCTTCCTGTCCAAGGCTGGAGCTGTAATTAATGAACAAAGGCACGCCTACCGACCTTGTCCGCGCGGATAAGTATGCATTTTCAGAGAGGGCTATAAATTGAGCCCTCCACTCACGTAAATAAGGAAAAAGAACACAATTGCACCGAACCTCTGGCGAAATATAGAGAGAAAACAAAGGAGAATTCTTCAAGAATTGTCACCTTTTTCTCTCCAATCTTTCCCAACTCATACTCATCCACTCACTCTCATATTCAAGCCCTAAACACTCATACACTCAAGCCAAACACTCAAGAACACAAGGAAGATTGGTAAACCCTCCTCTTCCTAACCCTAAATCTCATCCATGCATGCATCTTCAAACTACAAAATGTAGTTCTTTCATCTTCTTGCTCTAGATCTAAGAAGATCACCATGGAAGACCATCTCCATGGATGATCTTCTACAAAGATCAACATTATTTTTAAGCTTTTCTTGCTTACTTGCAAAAATGCACTTTCAAAACCCTAAAAAACCATTTTCAAGCACTAAACCTTGATTTCAAAGGGGAAAATCCCTCCCAAGCAAATGAAATGCTTAGTCCTAATGTACCCAAGGATGGTTTGGTATAGTTGATTCACCACTAAAATGTCTAGTGATCACTAACCAAAACCTAGGGAAATGGGGACAAGCATGGATGCAAAACCCCCCTTAAAATCATATTTTCTTTCTTGAGAAGTTGCTGTCCAGTAGCAATTTTCTCAGACCTCAGTCCATGGTCTTAATTTTTAGACACAGATGAACTTGTAATTTGGTGTTGACTACAAAATACTTTTTGTAGCCAACATCCAGAGCTTTCCAGACATATTTTTACCTTATTTTTTGGGTGAGTAAAACTCCTCTTTTCAAATTTTCTTTCAGAGGCTAGTTCATCAGCTTCTGGGAATCCAGATCTCATATCTGAGGTTTCCAGAAGGTTTTGACCCCTCAAATCTTCTTCAAAATGGAAAATTCCTTCGCAAAAACTTTATTTAAGGTGTCTAGAACAACTTTCATTCTATGAGTTTATCCAGATTATGAAGTTTTAAGACCCTTGAATCCCTTTCAAAATCAAAGGTCCACTGCCTTTTTCATTCTGGCAGAAATGGCTCTCAACTTCAAAAGGTCTTTTGAGTACCAAATCTCAATCCAAAAATCCTCCAAAAAATCATGGGATCAGTTTAAAGTCTTAAAAAGATATCCCAATTTTTACTTTTCTGAGTTTCAGCTTATTTTGGCCAAAACACCTACACACACACACACAAATGATTTTCAGCTTGGAAGACTCGTTTTTACGAGGCGCGTCGGGTGCACACTAACGTCCTTCCCGACGCGTAACATGACCTCCGAACCTAAATCTCTGATCTCGGGCTTTTTTCAAAGTTTTGGCCCTCAAAATTAAAATGGCGTGGCGACTCCGTTTTTTCCGGTTTTATTTGGTTTTTCAAAGAAACGCAAAAATCGAATTTCTCCCGCGAAAAAGGCAACACATCATCACAGTGGCGACTCCGCTGGGGACTAAGCTTTTTAATAAAAAATGGTATTCGGTATATTGGTGGAAACCACTAAATTTCCCGTTATCGCCTCCTAACACGAGTCGGGGATAAATTGTGGTCTAACAATCCCACGTACCGGTATCACCGTTTTCAAAAAAAGCTTTTGAGGGTCAAGCTTCCGTTTGAAAATCATTTTTGTGTGTGTGTTGATTTTTGCACAGCTTTTCATGTTGTTTTGGCCGCCTCGGAGAAAGTCAAAATTTTGACTGTCGGAATAATGTCCCTAACCTGCCGGAATTTTCGTGCTTACGTGCTTATGTGCTCATAAAAAAATTCAAAAAAAGGATTTTCAAAAAAGAAGAAGAAAATTCTCAAAAAAAATCATGCATCATATTTTTAAGACACATAAAAAAATTTCTATTTTACTCGTAAAAGAATATAGATCGCTTGCACACTACGCGCACGTGACCGTACACCGCACACTACGCCCTTAACCCGGGAAATCCTTGTCGCGGTCCGTTTGGTCTTATTACGCCTCGGATGAGCACAGACTACCCAAACATCCCACGGAGCCTCGTGTCGACCATGCACTTGTCCGTGACACACTTTGTCCGAGACCCGGTTGGTTTTTAGTCTCGGTCTCGTGTCATGCCCCGTCCGTGTATAGACCTTTCCTTTCAAGCCTTTGTCGGCATACCGACTCAATATCTTTCGGGTCCCTAATCGCCGAAGTTCTCGCCGGTTTTCCGCCGCAGACTGACCAAGATATTGAACGGCGCTCGACTTCGGCTCGATCGGCACAAATTATACACTCGACTCCCAAAGATTGACACCGAGTCATCAAGGATTAATGACTATTCCATGCCTAATTACGGCTTAACCGACGACAAGTCAAGATCAATCGTGGACGCTTATCGCTCCAAATCATGCCGACTTTTTGTCGAGCTCCTGACATGATCTTGACTTTCGACGCGCCTTTGTCCGTAATTTACATCGAATGCTCGTTAAGACTCGATTACCCGCCGACTTTTAGGATCGTTTTTCTGGCCGGTGGGACCCGCTTGCCCTATAGGACCCTCGCCCGAGGCCGTCCACCATGGGAGGTCGAAATACTGTGGAATACGAGGGGCTTATAGACGTAGTGACGGGGCCCACCGATCCAGAATCCGAGTAGTTTGCGAAAAGAAGAGCAATCTTTTCCAACCGATTAGGTTAATAAAACATGTTTTAAGTAAACGTGAACAAATAACCGCATGTTGCATGAGCCTAAAGCCCAAACACCTACCCTCCTTCCATTCCTGCACATCCGAATCTTCATGTCCTTTCCCCGCAGCCTCCGCACAAAGCTTGGTTTCTGCACCGGGTCACCGTTTGATCGCTTGGGAAGAGTCAAGCGCATCGTCGCCTTCGCCATTTGTTCCGACTCCGGGTTTCGTAATGTCTCGCATCAGCCGGTAATGATGGGGATAACGTTGCTCCGTCCTCCAAAATCCCTCGCATGCACTCAAGCATTGGATCCAGCTTGGTAGAACAAATGAGACTTCGACATGAGGCTCAAATTGATGACCTACCGGGGTAGTCGCAAGTCACGGTTTGACTATCGCCTCAATTCCGATGGCACTTTTACCGCAAAGACAAGAAGAGGTTCTCCTCCTCTTCTTAATGTCCCTGATACATCAAGATGCTACCCCAAGATTCCTATGTTTCCACCGCCGGACTCCCGCCCGCCGACTTACAGTGGCAACCGGCCCCCAAACAGCTAGCCGTGTGGACGAAAGAGTTCGTATACCGTCGCTGTCCCCTCTCAAAGTGATGATCCCACAAATATCGCCCGAGTGATGAAAATCGTGGAACAGCTTGAAGAAATATGGTCACCATCAAAGTCCCGGAAGAACGCTGCAATGCATACAGCTCGGATTGAAGAGGCCACACGCCACTTTCGGGACCTTAACAATATCCCAACCGACCGGCCACCTTGAAGGACAAACATATGCCCGTTCCCTGACCTCAATATCTCTCATTATCCGGCGGAGTCCAATCACTCGCTACTGTGACGAGCCCAAGAACAGATCCCCCCGACCGCCCCACTCAAAGTCATTCCAAAGACCGCCAACCCGAGGTCCCAAATCCGCCACCACCGTAGAACACATTTGGTGGGATATTTGTGATCGTCCCGATTGCCTTGAAAGGGACTATCAGATCGGATACACGAGGACCGTCCTCCTAAGAAAAAGAAAATTTCCTCCCAAAGAAAAATTGAAGGAGAGATTCGAGGCCGGTGATAACAAAGGTGGGAACGCTGGGAGCCATCTCGGGGATTTGATTATTATGTACTCTACTCCAAATCCGTCTTCCCCAAAGCAAAAAGGGATAAAAGAGCGTAAAAGCTTTGCCAACGACGGAATTGAGACCTTCGGATACCGCAGTACCTGCAACGTAAGTCCAACCCCCTCGGTCGCCCAAGGTTCAGCCTTGTCCAGCCTCCCGAGTATACACCGATGAAGAAAACCGACGCTAGCCTGGGCGCTCCCACTCAATCAACATGTTGATCGGAGATGGCAACCGCCACAAAAGGCATCAAGATAATCCCGTGGGGCTTCGCAAAGACTCGCCGCAAGAAAAAGGCACGAAGTGACCGGCTTGATGAATCTCCATCCCGAGACAAGGACCAAATCTATGATCCTCACCTATATGGGAGTATGATCACCTTCGCGATGAAGATTTGCCAAGAGATGTCTCCCAACACAATGAAGCCAGACATCACTATTCGGCTCAACACCATGTCACTCCCCGGGGTATTAGTGGACAATGGGTCATCGGTAAATGTCCTTCCCTCGCATGATGAGGGCCCTCCGCATAAATGAAAGGCGCGTGATCCCATCTACCCGGACCGTCAAAGCCTACGACGGTTCGTCTCGTCCCCATTCTGGGGACAGCGACTCGGGAACTCGGTACGAAACCCAAATGGTGCCCGCAAAGTTCCATGTAATGGATATCCCCTCCGAGTTCACAGCCTCTACTAGTGGCGCCCTTGGTTGCATCACATGAAAGCCATAGCCTCCACTCTCCACCAATGCGTCAAATTCATCAACCTAAGCAGGGAGACCTTGAAGTCATAAGGGGTGACAGCTTCTCATAGGGAACGAAGCCGAAACAATAGCCAAGAACGCCACAGCCAAACACCGGGCTACATCCTTCAAGAGGCAAGTCTCGCCAAAGCATCCTTTGGAATCCAAAGAATGCCAACTATGTCGACACACTCAAGCGAGCTGACTCCGAAGAAGTTCGATTCATCAAATTCAATTGCTATTTCCAACACTTGGAGGCGTATCGGAAGGAAATGCCGAACACCGCCATGATACAGCACACAAGTCCCCGGTCCTCAATCACGCATTTGCCGCATTCTCGCAAACCCATTCTCTGCCTCGCCGGCGAGGAGATTTTCATGATAAAAGTCAAGAAACACCGACAAACTCGGCTCGAATCTATGAACGTCGTGTGGGACGTCCTCCTTGCCGAACTACCTCGCCAAGCCTTTCCGCTCGAGTATGGGACATGAGATTTTTCTAGCACCACCGAGACGCAATGCGTCCTTACATCCGGATTGAGCGGTCGATTGTGACGAAACGGAAGTCCCTGCACCGAGGAAGATCCCTACATCCACATGCTCGCCTTTCGATGCCAAACACAGCTTGATTCTCGGTTCGTACAAAGAGATGATAGCAACGATCAAGAAGGAGCACAGAGACCATGCCTTTCCCGAGTTGTGAAGCCACCAATAGCGATGCCGCTAAAGAATTGGGAAACTCTCTCGTGCCCGTCCGCGACCAAAGAGGAAATGATCACCAAGCTTGGATTGGTCCCCCGTCCTTTCGTGTCAACCTTTGTAAAGTCCTCCGAGTCTCTCATTGTTGAGTTCGAGTCTCCCGAGTCGTCCGATGGCCTCACGCCCGAAGACTACGAGTCCGTAGCCAACGTTGTATTCCCCTTCGTCTTCAATGAAATGATGAACCTTTCGAGTATCCCTTAATTGCCACTTTAACTAATGATGAATTAACTAATAATCTAAAAACAGCTTAATAACGATTCACTAGATGAAGAGGCGTACACATTAAATGAACAATATATCAAAGAAATCTTTAAGCAAAGTTGTCCGGAAAGAGGAAAATCGAGCCCAAGCCGCCGAAGAGATTTTGACAAGTGTGAATTTGGGAACGCGGAAGAGCCTAAAGAGACGCAGATTGGTAGTTTCTTCGAAGGGACCGAAAGGGCTGCCCTAATCGAGCCGCTAAAAGAATTCGTGGATGTGTTCGCATGGTCCTATAAAGATATGCCAGCCTCGATCCTTCCATAGTTGAGCACCGAATACCGCCGACCTTAAGTCAAGCCAAGCAAAGCGTGGTTAAGAAGAATTAAGCCCGAATGGTCCTTACAAGTGAAAGAGGAAATAGAAAAGATGCTCAGTAAGGTGGTTCATCGTGGTCATTGAATACCCAACATGGCCGTCCAACATAGCGACGGTGACCAAGGCCAACGGAAAGATCCGATGCCGCGTAGACTTCGTAGACTTGAACAAAGCCACCCAAAAGACGATTTCCTCGCCAAACATCGACATTTTGGTAGATTCCACGGCCAACCACGAAGTCAAATCTTTCGTCGATGGTTTTGCCGGCTACAACCAAATCAAAATGGCGTAAGAAGATCAAGCCAAAACAGCCTTCACAACCCCTCGGGGCACATATCGCTACACGGTCATGCCATTCGACTAAAGAATGCCGGGGCTACGTACTGCAGGGCGCCTACACTGCTCCATGACATGATCCACAAAGAAATTGAGGTCTATGTGGACGACATGATAATACATTCCAGAGGATCGATGGCCAAAGACTTTGTTGATTTGAGAAAATTCTTCGCCGCCTCCGAGACCACAAAGCATGAGATCGAATCCACCCAAGTGCACTTTCGGTGTAAGACGAGGCAAGGTACTAGGATATATGGTGACGTAACGGGGAATCGAAGTAGATCCCCGTAAAATCAAGGCGATAGTTGAAATGAAGCCACCACTGACACCGACGAAGTGAAATCCTTCATGGGAAGACCGCAATACATAAGCCGCTTTGTAAATCACCGACCTCGATCCGCGAGCCAATCTTCAAGTTGATGAAAAAGAATGCCTACACGTAATGGACCCTGTAATGTCGCCTTGCCTTTGAATGTATTAAGGCATACCTTGTGAATCCCCGATTCTCTCGCCCACCACATCGGCAAAAGCCACTCTTGCTATATCTAATCGTCACCGATACAAAGAATTGGGGCTATGCTAGCTCAAGAGAAAAAGATTCCAAAGTCGAAAACGCCATCTATTTCATAAGCGTAAAGCTCCAAGGAAGCGAACTCAATTACTCGCTTGCGAGAAGACTTGCGCAGTTTGGTCCGGGTAGTGGGAAAGTTGAAACACTACATGCAGCCTCACCCGATACATCTTGTTTCAAGGATAGACCCCATCAAATATCTCGTTCGACAAGCCTTCCATCTCCATGAGATTGGCAAAATGGTCGTTCTTTTGGCCGAATATGACATCGCTTATGTTTCAAGGAAATCCGTAAAGGACGCATAATGGCGTAACATCCGGCCGATTTCCCAAGTGATGAGTCCCGAGGACTCGAACCTCAATTTCCCGATGATGGAATCTTCGCTCTAGAAGGAGAAAATCGCCGGCAACTCTTCTTCGACGGGGCGTCAAACAAAAGGGGGAACGGGATAGGAATGCTTCGGTCGATCCTACCGACGAACACACCCCCATAGTAGTAAGGCCGAACTTCAAGTCACCAACAACGCCGCGAATATGAAGCTTGCATAGCCGGGTTGGAAGCCGCCTTGAAAGAAATATCAAGGAATCGAGGTGTACGGTGACTCGCCCTCATCATCAATCAGGTCTCTAACAAATGGAAGACCGTGATCCGGGTTTGTGTAAGTATCATGCTTACATGGAAGAGTTAGTAACTCAATTCAAAGAAATCGCTTCCATTACCTCGCCAAGAGACCGAAACAGTTCGCAGATGCTCAAGCTACACTAGCCTCTCTTGTCGAAATACCCGAAGGAAAGTCTCGTTAAACCATTCAAAGTCGGGAGAAGAGAAAACCCCGCCTATTGCTTCGAAATTGAAGCGGAAGCCGAACCGATCAATGATCCCCGGTACACTCGATTTACCAAGACTCGAAGGATGGCGAGGCCTCTTTCAAAAACGAAGACGGGGAATATAAAGAAGGAATCAAAGCAAAAAGTCTCTCACCCGAAGCGGCTCGCTCCCATTATGTTCTTTCGGGAAACATGTTATACAAAAAGCGTTATCAAGGCCCCCTCCCCGCGATGTATCAAAGAAACAAGAGGCTACCGAACTCATGAAAGAAATACATGGTGGTACTGCGGCCCTCACATGAATGCTCGAGCTCGATGCAAATCATACCGAGAATGGGGTATTTTTGGATCTCCATGGAAGCCGACCGCATCCAGCTTTGTCAAAAGCCGCGACAAATGTCGCCGATACTCAAATCTTAATCACTTGCCTCCTCACGAAGTTATACCGCATGACAACCCTCGCCTTTCGTCACTGGGGAATTGATGTCATAGGCAAAATCACACCATCGTGCAAGAACGGCCACGAGTTCGTCCCCGGTAGCCGTGGATTATTTCACCAAGTGGGTTGAAGCCAAGTCCTACAAAATCCTCAACTCAAAGAAAGTTGCCCTCTTCATCAAAGAAAACATCATGTGCGATACGGGTTGCCACCGAAATCATCTCGTATAATGGATCCCACTTCAAGGGGAATGTGAAAACTGCCGGCGGAATTCCGAATAACCCGTCACAAGTCATCACCCTACAGGCCCCAAACCAACGGAGCCGTCGAGGCAAAGAAACAAGACTCGGAAAATATCATCCGGAAAATGGCCGTCCAAGGTAGATTGGCCCGAGAAGTTACACCCGGCACTCGGGGCTGCGTAACATCAGCCGAACGGCAACCGGGGAAACACCGTTTGCCCTCACATACGGAATGGAAGCCGTACTCCCAATCGAGCCGGAAATACCTCGCTCCGTATACCGCCGGAAAGCCGTATCAACGAGGTCGAATGGCTCCGTAGTCGCCATGACGAATTGGCCCTACTAGACGAACGCCGATTGAAGGCCATGGAACACATCCGGCCTACCAAGGAAGAATGGCCAGAGCCTTCGACAAGAAAGTAAAGCATCGGGAGATCCGAGAAGGTGATCTCGTTCTAAAAGAAAAGCCCCTGGGCCCGTATCAACCCTCTCGGCAAATGGGAGCCCGTATGGGTCGGGCCATATGTCGTCCCGTAAGATCTTCTCCTGAGGAGCCATGCAACTCGCAGACCTCGACGGAATCCCTTTGTACACCCAAAGTGAATGGTGACAAGCCGCGCAGATACTACGCGTAAAAAAAAAAAAAAAAAAAAAAAAAAAAAAACAAAAAAAAAAAAAACAAAAAAAAAAAAAAGAGACAAAAAAAACAACAAAAAAAAGAGTGCTAAAAAGAGTAATACCCAACTAGGTTAGAAACCCGAAAAGGGCGGCCTAGGTAAAAACAAGGTTGCACCAAAAAAAAAACAAAAAAAAAACAAAAAAAAGAGTGCTAAAAGAGTAATACCCAACTAGGTTAGAAACCCGAAAAGGGCGGCCTAGGTAAAAACAGGGTTGCACCAAAAAAAAACAAAAAAAAAGAGAGTTCACTGTGTGAACTACGAAGACCTCGAGCTCCTCAAAATGAGGGGAACGTAGGCAAATGAAACGGTTCGGTCTAAAACACAAATAAAAGCCATACTTTGGCATCAATACAATTGACCGACTATGAAAGCGTCTCGAAAAACTCTAAAGTAATTCAAATATTCATTACAAGTTAAAAGCTCTTTGATGAGTCTAAGCCCGATTCATTCCTACAACCGGCAACTCCTGCTAAAGGAAAACTAAGATACATAATAAAACTAATGTGTCTGTCATGGCAAGAAAGGGATACTTGGAAACCTCGTAGTCACTCCAAGCCACTCGTATCGGCCTCTCCTTTCTTCTTCCCCTCCGAGTCTTTCTCTTCGAACCGGAAAAATGTCGGTATTCCTCCTACCAAGCTCCGTATAGGGACAGGTCTATCAAACCAGCCTCCGTCGTGGCCTTAGTAGCCCTAGCGTCATCCCTCATCTCCCGTAGCCTAGCCGGTAGCATAGGAGCCCTCCTCTCCCCGTCTCTTGACGTAAGCCTCATAGTCGGCCACGCCGTCCCCGCTCCTGTCATGAGGGTTGGCCCTCGCCTCGGCCCTCCTCCTCTCAAACAGCCCGGTCCTCCGCACCTACAATGGCCTCACGCCGTCTCAAAATAGCCACCCGAGTCTCTCCTGCATGCCCCTCGTACCAATCCAGGTACCAAGTGGTCAGAACACCGGTCTCTGACGCTCGAGAATGACCCGAGGAGGAAAGGCATCATACCTCCATACTCGGGAAAGAAATGGAAACACCGAGGGATCATCCATGGAAACAGGAGCCACCACCCCGGTAGCTATATCATCAAAACCCTCCAAAGGAACCTCGCTTCCAAGCCAAACCGTCTCGTGACCGTGAGCCGAATGTAGAAACCGGACCGAGAAAGCCCCGAAGCATAACCACATGGGACCCGTCCCGAAGCACTCTGCGAGTCTCCACCCGCCAATGAGGCACCAACCATTCGATATCTTCACCGCGACCCGCCATCCAACGCTCCCACGAGCCCCGATCATCAAAATCTACATCGACACCTCTCCCGGCAAAAGTCCAAGGCCCGATCATATCGTAGGTTTTCCGAAGAACCCCAAACGCTCCATCGCCCACATGTGGTCAAGAGGAACGGGCCGCCCGCGCATATACCGCCGTCCGGTAGCTAATCTGCCGAGAGCATGAAAAGTCTCCCCAAGAATCAAAGGAACGACATCTCGCGCCAGTGCGACAGCGAACGACGACATCCAGCAGAGACCGATGGCAAATTCCAAAGGAATAAACCATGAACAGGGTGCCAAACATACAAAGTGCAAAGGCATCCCAATAGGCATCATCCACCAAGCCTAGGCCCCTAAATCTGTCGGGAAGACCGGAAATATCGAAATGATCGGGACCGCGGATCATACCTTGCGCTTTCCTCCGGGAAAGATGAAGGAGGACGCACAATCTGTCACAAAAGAAGCCCCTCCTGCAAAGGGACCGCTATCTCTTCCACCTCCTGACCTCCAAGCAAGGCCCGAAATTCTTCGACAGTCGGAACAATCTCGTTGAGGGAAAGGCAAAAGACATGCCTTCTAGTATCCCAAAACGAAGAAGAAGCTCTTAAGAGGTCATAATCCGAAACCAATTCTTTGAGAGACCACAAGCATCGTATCTTGTACCTTTCTTCAAAGAATGATCTTCTCTCGTGCATGATCTCCCTACACCACTCCTTGAACTTTTCAAAGAACAACATTTGCCTTTCTTTGGATAATTTTGGAGAATTTTTGGCCATTTCCATGGTTTTTCTCTCTTTCTCCCCGAAAATGGTCGTTTGGGCCGGAGGTTGAAGAGGATATTTGAATTTGAAATAAAGCAAGACCAGTGTCCGGACCAAAATTAAAGGACACCTGTCAGATGCGGCCCCCATCCGCGCGGATGGGATTGCTTTCCCAAAAAAAAAAATTTTGCAAATGTACCAAGCCGCTACACCAAAAGAGGAATATTCCGTCCCGTTGTTCGAAACTTGTGCAAAAAACCTCCCCAAACCACCCATATACCAAACACCCTTGCAAAAAAAAAAAAAAAAAACCAAGGCTCATGCAACACCGCATTCATATTGCATTGCATTCATAAAATAAAATCCTAAATTATTACATTCCAAAAAAAAAAAAAGAGAGTGTACAAAAAAAAACAACAAACAAACATAAATAAAATCCTAAATTATTACATCCAAAAAAAAATGTGCATGATCTGTACAAATCTAAATCTCAAAAAAAAAATAAAAAATCAATCGGAGTCTCCAGCGCCCGATGTCTCCCCCCGGCCCTCTTGCGACTCGGGCCCGCTCGTCAGAGCCCCGAAAGTCTCGGGCTCAGAATCGTCCTCATCTCCGGAAAGAGGCTCGTCGGGACCAACCGGCACACTCGATAGGGTAAACCCGCATCCCGAAGAAATCGAATCCGAAGGTGAAGGCGTCCGACTCCCGAACATACGGAGACGACCCACCATGCCGCTGCACGTGTCCCCGCCCGTACGGATCCCCAAGAATGACGTGATCCGAAGGCAAAGGCTGCGCGGTGATCAATGAGAGGAGAAAGAGGGGTCTCTAAGAAGTCTCCGAGGGAATAGGAGAAGCCTCCCGTCCGGACAGTGCCGGCCGTGGTCTCCTCGCCCTAGCCCGAGGTGCCCCGCAAGCAACCATCCTCCGTATGAATCTCTTAGCCCCGATCACTTGCTTCGTCGCTGTCTCGACGACCACCTCCGAAAACCGCACAAAAGCAAAAGCGTCAAAAAAAAAAAAAAGAAATGATGCTAGAGAGGATGAAACAAAAGAAAAGGTGAAGCCATACCTTCATACCCTGACGAGGCCGGAAATCTCGTGGAAGCCGCTCGGCCGAGGGATCTCGCACCCTCAATCGGACCCCATCCCGGATGTAGGAAAAATCCGTCCGAGGGTACCGCGGGATCCCAAGCCCCTCCCTCTCCAAAACCCGAGGCATCCTCAGCCTCCTCAAGACGAACGTCCGCATATGGCTCGATCGCCACGAAGTCCGAGAAGGGGCCGGGCTCGCTCGGTAATCATCCCAGTCACTGACCGATCGCTCGGGTGCATCATATCGGCGGGAGGCTCCACCGGTGTCCTCAAAGGCGAGTTCACGCCATGCCGGCGCGTCACCCTCTCTCCCGTAAAGTAGACGTCGCAAGTCGAGGCCCCTCAAAATCCTCCATGACTGCCCAGGATCTCGGCGCCCTTCACTGCGCTTACCTCAAAGCGATCCTGTGGGAAGAATATCATCCCCTCATCCGTCTCGGCCTCCGTCAAAGGAAGGCAATCCGCGCACTCGAGAGTCGTACGCCCCGGAACTTATCTTTTCCCGGCATGCTTGGACCAAGACTCGCATGGCCGGATACGCCCGACGTACGCCTCAGCCGCCTCCACACCGTGACGTGGAAAAACTCCAACGCCCATACCGCGAAAGGTAAAAATCCAATCAATCCAAAGTGCAAATAAAAGTGCGTGCTCAAAGGAAAGAGGGAAAGCAAAAAGAGAGCTTATACCTCCAGAGCAAACTCGAAGCAAGACAGGAGCTCACAGCCCTTCCGCCGTATCTATCAAGAGCGAAGTACACACTACCCCGGCCTCCCCCAGAAATATCTCCAACCGTCTCCATGTCCTCCAAGGACCTCAAGAAGGCAAAGACCGCCGTCCCTCAAAGCATGACCAAAGAGCGTGCTCGAGAAAGTAAACCACAGAAGGACCTAGCACCGCTTCGGTGCTAAACCTATCCTCCCCAAACCTCGTAACTCGCGATGGTCTCCACAATCTTACCGTAGACCACGGCATACTCCATCCCCATCCCCTTTTTGGGAATAGGGAAAATCCCGTAAGAGCACACGCAGATCGGCATCGCCGTAGCCATCCCGCCACTCAATGCCGCGTCCATTAAAGGACAAACCCGTAATCGCAAAGCATAGTCGGAGGGCGTAACCGTAGCCTCGCCTGTAAGAAGTGAAAGGTGTGGGTCGCGTCCCACCAAGGCCGCGCGAGCAAACATCAAGCCCTTGCTCTTAGGGAACTTGACCACCCCTCAAGCACTCAACGAACTCCCAGAGCCCCGTCTCAACAACAACTGTCTCTGACTCGCAAAGCTCCTCGGCCCGCATTCGGAAGCCGGTCCCACAAGTCAATCACGGACTCCACTGATCCTCGAGTCTTCATTTTGTTCAGCTGCTCCGTCACAAAACGGTTTCCGCCCTGTAAAAAAAAAAGGGAGAGAAAAAAAAATGTCAAAATTTTTTTTTCGCATTTGCATACACATGTATTAAAAAAAAAAAAAATTTCGACAGCTTAACAGCATACAATGAGCATAGCCCCATTTTTCTCACAGAAAAAGACAGTTTTCAGCAAATCCCAATGCATTCATCAAAAAAAAAAAGATGCATTCCTACGGAAGTAAAAACTCCGTCCCATTTTCATAAAATAACATGCATACCATCCATCATCTCAAAAAAAAAAATTTTGCATACATGCATATCATCCATCTTACATGCAACGGGAGGAAAAATCCGTCCCACTTTTCAAAAAAAAAAAATATATTTATCCTAAACATACATACATCCCATATTGGCAAAATGCCCATTCTTTCAAAAGCAAAATGCATGCATTGCATCATCACAATTCACAATATTTCAAAAAAAAAATGTGGCAAAAATGCCAATTCTTTTCCCAAGCAAAATGCACATTTTGGGATACCCACAAATTCATTGCAACATGCATATCATCAAGATCAATATTCAATTTCGAAAAAAAATCATCATCAACATGCAAGATTCAAATTTCAAAAAAAAAAAAAAAAATCAAAGTCACAATTCACAATTTTCGAATTTTCACATGCAATTTTCGGATAAAAATGTGTGGCAAAAATGCCAATTCTTTTCCCAAGCAAAATGCATATTCGGGACACCAACAAATTCATTGCAACATGCAAAGCATCCAAATCAAGATTCAAAGCCAAGAACATCAATCATTCGAATTTTCAAAAAAAAAAATCAAATCACCCAAAAATCAATGTCAAGCAAGAAATCGACAAGAGGATCAAGAGGATTCGAAGTATACCGTTCGGAGATGCGGATCCGAAGCCCAATGTTGCCAAGCATCGGTAGGGCTCCTCCGCACCGATTGCGAAAGATTGTAATGCCTCCTCATTCGGACGAGCTCCAATCGCCTCTCCGCTACCGGGCCACGTCCTTGGCCTTGAAAAGCGCCTTCCCCGTGTTCCATTGCTCGAAAAATCAAGAAAATCGGAGGACTTTTGAAGCTTAAATGGCCAAAAATGGCGGAATGGCGCTTTCTCTCTCTCGCTCTCGACAATTTCAAAAAATTGGACTGAGGAAGAAGAAGGGCGTTGGCCCTAATTAATACCCCTGACTTTCCATCCCTATCCGCGCGGATAGGATTGCAAGGGTCAAAATGACCCTTTTGCCCCTTAAAATTTCAGGACTCTGCAATTCAGTCCCCAACTTGACAAAGTTAACCAAAGTTAACCAAAGTCAGCCCCTTGTCAAGAAAATCTTCCCCGGCAGTCAAACGTAAGACCGATCTCCCCGAGAAAGATAACGAGATCCCGTATCTTTCATCAAAATCATCAACCGGCAGTCAAACGTAAGACCGATCTCCCCGAGAAAGATAACGAGATCCCGTATCTTTCATCAAAATCATCAACCGGCAGTCAAACGTAAGACCGATTTCCCCGAGAAAGATAACGAGATCCCGTATCTTTCATCAAAATTACCCCCGGCAGTCAAACGTAAGACCGAGTGCCCCGAGAAAGATAACGAGATCCCGTATCTTTCATCAAAATTACCCCCGGCAGTCAAACGAAGTCCGATCTCCCCGAGAAAGATAACGAGATCCCGTATCTTTCATCAAAATCATCAACCGGCAAGCCAAACGTAAGACCGATCTCCCGAGAAAGATAACGAGATCCCGTATCTTTCATCAAAATCATCAACCTAAGCAGTCAAACGTAAGACCGATCTCCCGAGAAAGATAACGAGATCCCGTATCTTTCATCAAAATCATCAACCGAGCAACAAACGTAAGACCGATCTCCCGAGAAAGATAACGAGATCCCGTATCTTTCATCAAAATCATCAACCGGCAGTCAAACGTAAGACCGATCTACCCGAGAAAGATAACGAGATCCCGTATCTTTCATCAAAATCATAAACCCCTAGCCAAACGTAAGACCGATCCCCCGAGAAAGATAACGAGATCCCGTATCTTTCATCAAAATCATCAACCTAAGCCAAACGTAAGACCGATTTCCCCGAGAAAGATAACGAGATCCCGTATCTTTCATCAAAATTACCCACGGCAGTCAAACGTAAGACCGATCTCCCCGAGAAAGATAACGAGATCCCGTATCTTTCATCAAAATCATCAACCGGCAGTCAAACGTAAGACCGATTTCCCCGAGAAAGATAACGAGATCCCGTATCTTTCATCAAAATTGCCCACGGCAGTCAAACGTAAGACCGAGTGCCCCGAGAAAGATAACGAGATCCCGTATCTTTCATCAAAATTACCCCCGGCAGTCAAACGTAAGACCGAGTGCCCTGAGAAAGATAACGAGATCCCGTATCTTTCATCAAAATCTTCCCCCGGCAGTCAAACGTAAGACCGAGTGCCCCGAGAAAGATAACGAGATCCCGTATCTTTCATCAAAATTGCCCACGGCAGTCAAACGTAAGACCGATTTCCCAGACAAATACGTCTGATTTTCCCCAGCAAAGGCTAACAAAATCCCCAGCAAAGGCTAACGAAATCCCCAGCAAAGTTAACGGAATCTCAAAAGCTAACGGAATCTCGAGTAGTACTCGAACTACGAAAGGGCTTAATTCCCACTAGGGATACGTAGGTAGCCTATCATTAGGTCCAGCCCCTCGACCAAAACGGTCACCCTCTCCTTCGGCAGCAGACGAAGTCCACCGAAAGGCCATTTCAAATTAAGGTCCAAGGCACCTAAAAGGCCATCAATCAAGGTCTGAGGCGCCTAAAAAGCCATCATCAAGGTCCGAGGCACCTAAAAGGCTCATCATCATCAAGGTTCGAGGCACCTAAAACGCCATCTTCAAGGTTCGAGGCACCTAAAACGCCATCTCCAAGGTTTGAGGCACCTAAGACGCTATCAAGCGATAAATCGCAATCATCCCGGCCAGAGACCAAAAATGGTCATTCCTATCCCACAGAAGCGGATACCCATCGACCAAAAATGGTCATCTCTTATCCCCACAGAGAGTTTCTTTCCAAAGAACGATCGTAGAACTCGCCACCAGGTTCGAGGCACCTAAAACGCCATCATCTCCGAGGTCAAAGACCCGAACTACGATCGGCTTGATTCCCATTCGGGATACGTAGGTAGCCTATCGCTAGGTTCAGCCACCCGATCACTCGATCATCCCGCCAAATATGGAGCCTTACTTTATCGACGACCCCGCTTCCTTCGAAGCGCCGTCGCCGAGGGCTACCGTAAGTGCTCCAATTTGAGCTTATAAAATTAACGTAAGTTATAACAATTACTAACATTCCTAACAATCTTAACTTTTCTAACAAAGGGAGGGTAGAATGGGCATTGCCAAATGAAGTTAAACCAAGAAAAGCATCTTAAAAAGCAAAACAAAAGAATAAAACCATCAATAGAAAGGCTTGGAAACACAAAACTGGCCGTTAATTTGGTTTTTTTGAATTTTTATTCTTCCTGTCCAAGGCCGGAGCTGTAATTAATGAACAAGGCACGCCACGACCTTGTCCGCGCGGATAAGTATGCATTTTCAGAGGGCTATAAATTGAGCCCTCCAAATACGTAAATAAGGAAAAAGAACACAATTACACCGAACCTTGGCGAAATATAGAGAGAAAACAGTGAGAATTCTTCAAGAATTGTCACCTTTTTCTCTCCAATCTTTCCCAACTCATACTCATCCACTCACTCTCATATTCAAGCCCTAAACACTCATACACTCAAGCCAAACACTCAAGAACACAAGGAAGATTGGTAAACCCTCCTCTTCCTAACCCTAAATCTCATCCATGCATGCATCTTCAAACTACAAAATGTAGTTCTTTCATCTTCTTGCTCTAGATCTAAGAAGATCACCATGGAAGACCATCTCCATGGATGATCTTCTACAAAGATCAACATTATTTTTAAGCTTTTCTTGTTTACTTGCAAAAATGCACTTTCAAAACCCTAAAAAACCATTTTCAAGCACTAAACCTTGATTTCAAAGGGTAAAATCCCCCTCCCCAAGCAAATGAAATGCTTAGTCCTAATGTACCCCAAGGATGGTTTGGTATAGTTGATTCACCACTAAAATGTCTAGTGATCACTAACCAAAACCTAGGGAAATGGGGACAAGCATGGATGCAAAACCCCCCTTAAAATCATATTTTCTTTCTTGAGAAGTTGCTGTCCAGTAGCAATTTTCTCAGACCTCAGTCCATGGTCTTAATTTTTGGACACAGATGAACTTGGAATTTGGTGTTGACTACAAAATACTTTTTGTAGCCAACATCCAGAGCTTTCCAGACATATTTTTACCTTATTTTTTTGGTGAGTAAAACTCCTCTTTTCAAATTTTCTTTCAGAGGCTAGTTCATCAGCTTCTGGGAATCCAGATCTCATATCTGAGGTTTCCAGAAGGTTTTGACCCCTCAAATCTTCTTTAAAATGGAAAATTCCTTCGCACAAACTTTATTTAAGGTGTCTAGAACAACTTTAATTCTCTGAGTTTATCCAGATTATGAAGTTTTAAGACCCTTGAATCCCTTTCAAAATCAAAGGTCCACTGCCTTTTTCATTCTGGCAGAAATGGCTCTCAACTTCAAAAGGTCTTTTGAGTACCAAATCTCAATCCAAAAATCCTCCAAAAAATCATGGGATCAGTTTAAAGTCTTAAAAAGATATCCCAATTTTTACTTTTCTGAGTTTCAGCTTATTTTGGCCAAAACACCTACACACACACACACAAATGATTTTCAGCTTGGAAGACTCGTTTTTACGAGGCGCGTCGGGTGCACACTAACGTCATTCCCGACGCGTAACATGACCTCCGAACCTAAATCTCTGATCTCGGGCTTTTTTCAAAGTTTTGGCCCTCAAAATTAAAATGGCGTGGCGACTCCGTTTTTTCCGGTTTTATTTGGTTTTTCAAAGAAACGCAAAAATCGAATTTCTCCCGCGAAAAAGGCAACACATCATCACAGGAGGTCCTGACTGTTTCTGAGAGGAGGAGGGCCGAGGCGAGGGCCAACCCTCATGACAGGAGCGGAGACGCTGTGACTAATTATGAGGCTTACGTCAAGAGACAGGAGAGGAGGGCTCCTATGTTACCAGCTAGGTTACAGGAGATGAGGGATGACGCTAGGGCTACTAAGGCCCTGACAGAGGCCGGTTTGATAGACCCTGTTCCTATACCAAAGCTTGGTAGGAGGAATACCGACATTTTTCCGGTTCGAAGAGAAGACTCCTGAGGGGGAAGAAGAAGGGAGAGGCCAAGCACGAGTGGCTTGGAGTGACTCGAGGTTTCCAAGTATCCCTTTCTTGCCATGACGTACACATTAGTTTGATTATGTATCTTAGTTTTCTTTTAGCAGTTGCCGCTGTAGGAATGAATCGGGCTTAGACTCATCAAAGAGCTTTTAACTTGTAATGAATATTTGAATTGCTTTAGAGTTTTTCGAGACGCTTTCATGGTCTCGACTAATTGTATTGATGCCAAAGTATGGCTTTTATTTGTGCTTTAGACCGAACCGTTTCCGCCGCCTACGTTCCCTCATTTTGAGGAGCTCAGTCTTCGTAGTTCAACCCGGTGAACTCTTTTTTGTTTTTTTTTGTTTTTTTTTTGGTGCAACTCGTTTTTTACCTAGGCCGCCCTTTTCGGGTTTCTAACCTAGTTGGGTATTACTCTTTTAGCACTCTTTTTTTTTTTTTTTTTTTTTGTTTTTTGGTCTTTTTTTGGTGCAACCCTCGTTTTTTACCTAGGCCGCCCTTTTCGGGTTTCTAACCTAGTTGGGTATTACTCTTTTTAGCACTCTTTTTTTTGTTTTTTTTTTTTTTGTTTTTTTTTTTGGTGCAACCCCGTTTTTTACCTAGGCGGCCCTTTTCGGGTTTCTAACCTAGTTGGGTATTACTCTTTTTAGCACTCTTTTTTTTATTGTTTTTTGTTTTTTTTTTTTTTTTTTTTTTTTTTTTTTTGTTTTTTTTTTGGTCTCCTTTTTTTTATGCGTAGTATTCGGCGCCTTGTCACCATTCACTGGGTGTACAAAGGGATTCCCGTCGAGGTCTCGCAAGTTGCATGGCTCCTCCGGAGAAGATCTTCCGGACGACATATGGCCCGACCCATACAGGCTCCCATTTGCCGAGAGGGTTGATACGGACCGGGGCTTTTCTTTTAGAACGAGATCACCTTCTCGGATCTCCCGATGCTTTACTTTCTTGTCGAAGGCTCGCCATTCTTCCTTGGTAGGCCCGGATGTGTTCCATGGCCTTCGCCGGCGTTCATCTAGTAGGGCCAATTCGTCATGGACACACTCTTGGGAGCCATTCGACTCCTCCGCTGATCCGGCTTTCCAAAGAAGATACGGAGCGAGGGGATTTCCAGCTCGATTGGGAGTACGGCTTCCATTCCGTATGTGAGGGCAAAAGGTGTTTCCAGCTTGCCGTTCCTGACCGATGTTCTGTAGCCCCAGAGTGCTGTGTGTAACTTCGGGCCAATCTCTCGCTGGACAGCCCATTTTCCTGATGATATTTTCCAGAGTCTTGTTTGCCAGCTTCGACAGCCCGTTGGTTTGGGGTCCGTAAGGAGATGACTTGTGACGGGTTATTCGGAATTCCGCGCCAGCTTTTCACGTTCCCTTCCGAAGTGGGATCCATTATCTGAAATGATTTCGGCCGGCAACCCGTATCGGCACATGATGTTTTCTTTGATGAAGAGGGCAACTTTCTTTGAATTGAGGATTTTGTAGGACTTTGCAGAGCATCCTTTCCAATTCCTTCGAAGAAATGACCAATCTGCGTCTCTTAGGCTCTTCCGCAGTTCCCAAATTCTCACTCGTCAAAATCTCTTCGGCAGCTTGGGCTCGATTTTCCTCTTCCCGGACAACCTGCTTAAAGATTTTTTTTTTGTTGTTTGATTTTTTTCTTTTTTTTTTCGTTTAATGTGTCTGCTTCTTTATCTAATGAATTATTATTAAGTGTTTTTTTTTTATTCGTCATTAGTTAAAGCGGCAATCAAGGGATACTCAGAAAGGTTCGTCATTTCATTGAAAACGAAAGGGGGTACAGCGCTTGCTACAGACTCGTAGTCTTCAGGCGTGCAAGGCCGCTACTGAAGACCCTAGAGACTCGATCTTAACAGAGAGAGACTGGGAGGACTTGTCCTAGATTGACACAAAGGGACGGGGGACAAATCCAAGCTTGGTGATCATTTCTTCCTTGGTCGCGGACGGGCCTGAGAGGTTTTCCCAATTTCTTAGCGGCTTGTTGGTGGCCTCATGACTCGGGAACTGTGGCCGTTTTTGTTTTCCTTTCTCAATTGCCGCTATCATCTCTTGGACCGAGCCAAGATCAATCAGGTCCGGCACTGCACTTCTTCTTCGAACAATTGCCGCATAATCGAGACCATCCCAATCATCCGAGGGAAATTCCGTGGCCTTAGCTTTTGGCACCGCGCCCGAATTCATGTTTCGGATCTTCCTGGGCAAGAGGAATAGTGGTTGTGAGCTTCTCGAACCTGTTCCACTGTGTCGCACGCCTCGAAGGTATACTCACTTTTCATGGCAGTGGTAGCCCTGTGTATCTTGGGTAGGTCCAGAACATTCTACGGACCGGGTTAGCCTTGGTTCCTCCGAACTTGTTGAGGCTATCCTGTAGCTTTAGCCATCCCGCCGTAGGAGTGGGTTCTGTGATGTTTCCCGGTTGTGTGGGACCCTTTACAAAGTAGTCACCCAAATTAGGACTCGAAGGGAAGAGATTTGGGATTGTCGGCCGGGACCTTTCCCGTGGCAGCTTCAAATCTTTTTCCTTTGCAAAGTCCACTGGGAGGCCTCATATCCTGTGCCGTGGCGAGTATTTTGTCCTTTTACTTCATGAGTTTGAAAGTTCCTTGTTGGGCGCTTCCCTGCACTCGAGGCCAGTGTAGATAGCTCATTTTTCTCATCATTTTCAAGACCGGTGGGATTTTTATCCCGAGTGACCGTCAGATCTATGTTGCACACTTGGGCCTGGGAGGCTCGACCGTGAAGCCCGTTAGCATGTGACCTTCCTCATCATGTTTGATTTCCAGAATAGGTATTCCGCCCGTATCCGTGCCCTCTAAAGTGACTAAATCCCCGTAAATGGTCGTCGATCCCCATTCGAGACGAATTTCACACACCGGTGGAGGCTTGAGGCGACCCCTTTGACTTGGTGCAGCCAAGGTCTTCCCAAACAGTGGCATTGAAAGTAATCGGGATGTCGATAACCCGGAATTCCACAGGTGTATCAATTTCTGTCCAAACCAGAGGTCTAAAGTAGCAACTCCGAGGACCGGCCGGGATGTTGAGTCGTAAGCTTTGACCGTGAGAGAAGAAGGCTTCAAGTCTCGTAGTCTTGATATCAAGCAAGCTCATGATCTTTGGCCGGAAGAATGTTCATTCCGGACCCATTATCAACCAGGACCCGAGGGAGGCGTCGTTCATCCAGCTGGACCGTGATGAAGAGAGGCTCATTATGATCAGCCCCAAATTGAGGGAGGTCGAGATCTGTGAAAGTGATTATGTGCCCGTAGTGGATGTTTCCAATCACCGTACACCACATCATCGGGAGTAGCATCAATAGGCACGAGAGCGCGAGCTGTGCTTTCTTCCAGCTTTCAAATTATGGGGATAAGACGAAGTGAGTAGAGACCAGAGGGAAATGTTGGCCTCGTGTTTGCTTCAACCGGGTGAGCACGGGATCCTCTTTTTTCGTGGTCCGGAGTTTCAAATGCCTTAGCATAGGGGCGGCGATCTTCTTTTGGTGCTTGATCTCGCGGCCTTCTTATCCGCCTTGGGATTTCCTTGGAAGATCTCGCCCAGATCGGGTCAACAGATTAACTTCCTCATCCGCCGTCTTGACCGGATTTCTTCAATGCCGCTAGGTCAATGGGGGAGCCCTTTTGGCTATTGGCCATTGGGTTCGACGGAGTCTAGTGACAGCTGAGGGGCCGAGCCGCACCGGCTCCTTCCCGGGCGGCCCTTATAACCGCTTCCCAAGTCACAAAGCTTTCGGGTTTGGGGTTGTGTTGTTGCCCCTGGATGGCCCACAGAGCTAGGGCGTCCTCTCGATTCACTCTCATGGCCGGCCTTGCTCATAGTTATCATGCAACAAGAGTCGCTATTGTCTGGGACTCCTGGCGGCTTTTCGATTTCATCCCCTAGTATAGTGCAGCCATTCCGATTCCCTTCTCGTAATACTCAGAGTTGGAGATGATTATAGCGTTCGTGTGGGAGGCGCATCCGGTATTATGCCGCTTCTAGGACTTCTCCGAAAGCCGACATACATCTCGGGAAGGTGACCTCTTCGGGTAACCCTAACAAGGAGTGTTACTTTGTTCGGGGTGGATTTGATCTAACCATGGTTATTTTCTCATTTGGGCGGATGGGAGTTAATTTTCCTCTTCGATCGTATCTTCGACTTACCATCGTGGATCGGACACTAAAAACCCTTTCCCCAAAGCATGGTAGGTGTGTTGAATTCTAAGACATCCACGTGTTCAGATCCAGAAACTTCATGGCCTTCATGTCCTCGGTTTCATATTCGTCTTCCGGTTTCTTCGTCATCGCTTGCCGATAACCAACCATTGTGCCTAGCTCCCATGGGCTCATTTCTGCATGATTGTTCCGCATTGCTTCCGGATCCGGGGCCTCGCTGACTCTTCACTCTCGTCATCATCATCGTCATCGCCGTCATCGGAATCCTTCTTCCCATACTACCGGGATTTCGCCGAGAGGGAACGCCGGTGATCAAACCCGTTGGGGAATATGGGTGCGTGCAACCGCAAAATTGTCATATGTTCCCATTCCCGAAGTGGCAATTGTGACTCGCCTTCTCCTCCCGTAAATTGCGGGGGAAGAGTGAGAGGGGTGGCACGTATTTGACACTGTAGGATATAGAAGGAATCCTCCTCTTCCGATTCTTCACTGTTCTCGGATCATATTCGGGCTCTCCTAGAGCCAATTTGCAGAAGTGTACTAGCTCCGCATGCTCTTCGGCCTCTTTGCCGATAAGCCCCAAAGACGGGTGCTCGCCGGAAACTTTCTTGCTCAATCTTTCTTGACTGCTTCTAACCATCTTGTGTAAATGGTCCTCTACACTGAGCGGAACAGTGCCCTCAGTTCTTCGGTATCGGCCTTCCCTTCACCCGAAAAATAGCGGGCCTCGTATTCTTGCAAGGAGTCTCGACATGAGACCAAGATGGGTTGATTCGCTCGATATCCTCGAGGCCGAGGGGAATCCGAATTCAGGATCCTCGACGAGGTCGGCCACGGGTATTTGGGGACCTTCACGCATCTTCCCGGGCGTGTGAAGATTCTCCGCATTCAATCATATTCACCTCGATTATGGTTCCGTGGCAGCTGATTTTTGATCGTGTTAGGCCCCTCTGGGGCCTTCCAACTTTCCTTGCTCTATTAGCCCTCGGATTGCCTTTTTCAGAGTGAAGCATGCCGTCGCCGATGTCCGTGAGCTTGATGAAAGGCACAATACTTTGTAGTATCCACGGGAGCATTCGGATTTCTGGGTTGGAAATTTTCCAAAGGCCGCAAAGAAGCCTTCTTTTCACCAGCCCCCTAAAGATGTCATTCAGGGCATTCCAAAGTTTTCGAGATTTATGACCCGCGGTCCGGGCTCGGCCGGTTTCCCGGGAGCAAAAGGAGTCGTGTTATTACATTCCCGTCCCGCATAGTTAATCGTCTCTTTGCCTTTGGCAGGAGCAAAGGTGTTTGCAGGAGGAGCCCGATATTCGTAGGCAAAAGTGTGCAAATGCTGCCGATTGTAGGCCTTTTCAAACTTAGCCGCAGAGTTAACCATGGCCCGTAAGTCTGAGTATGGGAAGTGACCGAGGGAGGCTCTCGATGTGGTTTCAAGCATGACCGGAAGATGTCCAGCTTGTTCCTCTTCGGAAGGAGGGATGGCCATTTCACCGAGTTTCGCATTCCACCGCTTGTAAAAGTCCCCAACATTCTCATCGTGACGCCGCACTGTTGTTTGTAGGTCAACCCTATTTGTTTCCCATTCCAAGTTGGCCTTATATTTTTCTCGTGAAGGCATTGGTAATCTGGTCCCATGTAGCCCCGGCTTCGTGTTTCAAACGGAAGAACCACTTTAAGGCACCGGACTTCAAGGATAGATCGAAATAGTCACCAATTGCTGATTGGTACATCCTTTGGCTTTCATTGCCAAGGTATACGTGTCCAAATGGGTTTTGGGACATGCGGTCCCATCAAAGAGATCCAGATTTGGCATCACGAATTTTGTGGGGCAGGGGGAACGATGGAGTCACGGTCTTTGGAGGGCTGAAGGCAGCACTTCTTGGAACTCCCAGTCGGCGATCCGCCGCTTTCATTTCCTTGTGTTGTTCCATGAACCAGGCCAGATGAGGGTCTTGTGGCGGAACCATGGCATTCAAGCTAGTGGCTGAGCTAGAGAGAGGAGCTACCACCGGAGGAGACTGGTGGAGGGAAACGGCCGGTCCGGGGACGTAGGTGAAAACCTCGTCCCTGGGCCGAGTTACCCCGGGGAGCATGAGTAGGAGCCCGAGCAAAAGGATAGAACCTTGCGGCTTGCCGTTGATTTTCAACTGGCAAAGTAGGTGGGGGCAGCCCGATGTGGCCGGATAACTTGGATTTCCAGAGGGGCCCGTAAGTAGGCTTGAGCACGGGCCTGCCGTCCCCTGTCTGGATTGTTGAATTGCATGGCCGCTTGTGGCGAAGGTGTGTAACCCGGGAATGCTGCGGTCCCGGTGATTCGGATGACACCGGGATGGAGGCTTGGTAACCCATAGAAGTCTCGAGTGAGGAATGGATTTGTGTGAGGAGCAAACTCGAACTAGTACTCGTTTCCTGAGGGGCTCCCGATCCGCGGCCCGTAACTGCCGCGCGGCATTCCGAACCGCTGCCGTTGCCGCGAGGGTCCTGATTGATCGGTTCCGAACCGAGGAGGGATCCCGATTAGCCGTGGCATTCTGAGATAGCCCCAACCATGAGAAGACATTCCGTACCGATTTTGCCCCCACCGAGTTCAGTGCCGCTCGGCCGCATGGATCCGGTGGTCTCGCGGTCGGGAGCCGGGCCGACCCGAAAATCGAGGAGCACGGGTTCTCGTAGTGGCACCATAGGAGGTGGGTGGCGGCATCCTGGTGTAATCAGGCGACCGAGAGTGGGGTTGGCATCCTCGTCTTCTTCCACGGTGAAGGTGCCATCGGGATTGAGGCCTGCGGCCGACCGTGACTCTTAATAGCCTCCATAAGGCCATTTAGCCGTGCTTCCTGCCGTAACCTCATCCGTTCTCGCTAATCGATTCCACCAAGTTGCTGCGTCCGAGGGGTCCCGGAGGCGGAGTGACGTTATCCCCATCATTACCGGCCGATGCGGACATTCTGAAACCCGGAGTTCGGAACAAACGGGCGAAGCCGACGATGCGCTGACTCTTCCCAACCGATCAAACGATGACCCGGTGCCCGAAACCAAGCTTTGTGCGGAGTCGCGGGGAAAGGACATGAAGGTTCAGATGTCTGGGAATGGAAGGAGGGTAGGTGTTCGGGCTTTAGGCTCATGCAACATGCAGCTTATTTGTTCACGTTTACTTAAAACATGTTTTATTAACCTAATCGGTTGAAAGATTGCTCTTCTTTTTCGCAAACTACTCGATTCCTGGATCAGCTGGGCCCCGTCACTACGTCTCATAAGCCCCTCGCATTCCACCCGTATTTCGACCTCCCAGGGTGCGGACATCCCCGGCGAGGGTCCTATAGGGCAAGCGGGTCCCACCGACCGAAAAGAAAAACGATCCTAAAAGTCCGGGTGCAATCGAGTCTTAACGAGCATTTGATGTAAATTACGGACAAAGCCGACGTCGAAAGTCAAGATCATGTCCGAGGGCTCGACAAAAGTCGGCATGATATTGACTGATAAGCGTCCACGATTGATCTTGACTTGTCGTCAGCTAAGCCGTAATTAGGCATGGAATAGTCATTAATCCTTGATGACTCAAAGTGTCAATGCCGGGAGTCAGTGTATAATTTGTGCCGCGTAGCCGAAGTCAAGGCGCCGGTCAATATCTGTCAAAGTCCGCGGCGGAAAACCGGCGTAACTTCGACTGATTAGGACCCGAAAGATATTGAGTCCTATGCCGACAAAGGCTTGAAAGGAAAGGTCTATACACGGACAGGGCATGACACTGCACTGCACTAAAAACCAACCGGGTTCTGACAAAGTGTGTCACGGACAAGTGCATGGTCGACACGAGGCTCCATGGGATGTCTGGGTAGTCCCGTGCCCATCCGAGAGGGCGTAATAAGACCAAACGGACCGCGACAAGGATTTCCTCCCGGGTTAAGGACGTAGTGTGTACGGTCACGTGCGCGTAGTGTGCAAGCAGCTCTATATTCTTTTCCGAGTAAAATAGAAATTTTTTATGTGTCTTAAAAATATGATGCATGATTTTTTTGGAAATTTTCTTTTTTTTTTTTGAAAATCCTTTTTTTCTAATTTTTTTTTGAAAATTTTAATGAGCACATAAGCACGTAAGCACGAAAATTCCATAGGCTTAGACATTATTCCGACAAATAAAATTTTGACTTTCTCCGAGGCGGCCAAAACAACATGAAAACCGTGCAAAAATCAACACACACACAAAAATGATTTTCAAAGCCGGGACGGAAGCTTGACCCTCAAAAGCTTTTTTTTTTTGAAAACGGTGATACCGGTACGTGGGATTGTTAGACCACAATTTATCCCCCGACTGCGTGTTAGGAGGCGATAACGGGAAATTGTAGTAGGTTTCCACCAATATACCGAAATACCATTTTTTATTAAAAAGCTTTAGTCCCCAAACACATGGAGTCGCCATCGTGATGATGCTGCCATTTTCAAGGGAAAAATTGATTTTTATGTTTCTTTGAAAAACCAAATAAAATGGAAAACTGAGTCGCCACGCCATTTTAATTTTTTGAAGGGCCAAAACTTTGAAAAGCCCGAGATCAGAGATTTAGGTTCGGAGTAGTCATGTTACGCGCCGGGAAGGACGTTACAGTGTGCCACTCGACGCGCCTCAGAAACGGTAGTCTTCCAAGCTGAAAATCATTTGTGTGTGTGTGTGTGTGTGTGTTTTGGCCAAAATAAGTTGAAACTCAGAAAAGTAAAAATTGGGATATCTTTTTTTAAGACTTTAAACTGATCCCATGATTTTTTGGAAGATTTTTGGATTGAGATTTGGTACTCAAAAGACCTTTTGAAGTTGAGAGCCATTTCTGCCAGAATGAAAAAAGCAGTGGACCTTTGATTTTGAAATGTATTCAAGGGTCTTAAAACTTCATAATCTGGATAAACTCTAGAGAAATTGAAAGTTGTTCTAGACACCTTAAATAAAGTTTGCTGCGAAGGAATTTTCCATTTTGGAGAAGATTTGAGGGGTCAAAACCTTCTGGAAACCTCAGTATATGAGATCTGGATTCCCAGAAGCTTAAGATGAACTAGCCTCCTGAAAGAAAATTTGAAAAGAGGAAAGTTTTACTCACCCAAAAAATAAGGTAAAAATATGTCTG